>OZ025293.1:380789195-381384321 GCA_964019185.1 Maratus speculifer
GTCGGTTGATATTTTTTTTACAAAAAGCTTATTTTATTAAAACTGTTTTACAGGTTGTAATCTCTAATACTTTAATTAGTTAGGTCCAACATATTAAAATATTTATTTTTTAATATAATATATTAAGATTAATATTTTATATTGAAATTGTAACCTCTGTTGCTGTAACTTTTTTAACTAAGAAAACTGAAGAAGAAAAAAATAAGAAAAAATAAGAAAAGCAACAAAAATCACAGTTCAAACTTACCTGCATGGAGCCAAAGGGGAAGACAAAATCTTTTCCTGTGAAATCAAAAAAGTGTTTGAAATAGTAGAATGATACAGATTAGATTCTGACAGCTACTCAATTAAAAGCATGAGTTCGACAATATCATTAGAGGAAAATTCTGTCAATGATGGTGATGATATGAAAAGAAAACCTTCTATTGTTGAATGGTTACTAATAAAATATGCCGGAAAGAAAACTGTAAAAAGATTAGCTGAACAAGTGCTTATTATTTTGAAAATGAAATTTGCCCGAAGAATTTCAGATACCAAATTTAAATGGCTCTGAACTGAGAATGTTTCTACCAACGACATAACTCAAGTTGAAATGATCCTTCGACCACCAGTTCCAACGACAAAAAATGATCGTATTACTAGCTTTGTTTTCTGAATTGGTTTTGAAGACTTTATGTATCATAATTTATCATTCTGTAAAATGTTTGAGGAAAAATAAAGCGAAAAAATTACTTTTGTAGGTATTTTTCCGTACTGGCTCAAGTATCCCTTCACCATGGCTCAAGTATCCCCCTCATAGGGATACTTGAGCCGCGAAGTAAAACAAAAAGTGAAAATTTATTAGACGTAGAAAAACAGTTCAAAATTAATTGAAAGTGGTTTTCCGTTGAAGAAAAAATATCAAATTTTCATTTTAAATATTTTATTTTATTCTAAGAAATTATAAAAAATTTAAAAAAAATTAAAATTCAAAAAATGGTTCAAGTATCCCCATCTTCCCCTATACTATAACGTATAATCCTAACAATATTATTTCAGAGCGAAAAAAATTCTTTTACAGAAGCTCCAAATAGTGTTTCAAGATTTTGCCATCTTATAGTGACAGCTATTGGGCATCAAAATTTGGTTCAAACTAGGCCAAGATTTTTAACAGTGTAGGCTAAATATTTCTAACATAATTCCAAGTAATGGTGCATCTGACTGACTGTTGAGCAAGATTTGGAAAGAAAAAACGGCTTCTAGTGATTCCTCATATAAGGCGCTTATAGTAATGCTCATACATTTTTTCTTCTTTTAGTACGTGCTTGTAATATATTTATGTATATACTATGAATCTTGATAAAAAAGCAGTTCACGAATAAAAAAAAATATATGCAAGATATGAGACAATGCATTGTAAGGAAAAATGGATAAACAAATTTTCAGCGTGACTCTTGACATACGAAAACTCGTGAACTATTAAGAATTGAAAAACAAGGGCTCTGGTGTTAATAAGTAACACAGCTGTCAGATACAATATTAACGAAAAAAGTTGTTGTCACGAAAACCAATGTCTTTCTTTCATATTGAAATGCAACGGCAAAATTCAGAATCATTCTCTTGGAGCGATAAGTAATAATAGCATTCCATTGTTTTCAAAAGTCAAAAATATCCTTAGAAGAAAACGATATTGTCCGTTATTGCGTCAGAATTTTTTTCATGCTCTTTACATTATAACTATGTAAATAAAAAATTTCGTAAACATTGATCTAACATTGGGGAAAATTATAACATGATAAATTATGATGAAATATTGATCTTTAGTTGAAAATGTATTTCAATTTCCAGAACCAGATGTATCATCAGTAATACTATTCCACAAAAATATTTGAAGTGTCTTTCTTTTATTTTTTCAGAAATATTGGATAAATACTGATACAAAATATTAACGTCCAAAATGTAAATTCTAAATACACAAGCATTAGGCCAATGTTACACTAAAACTAAACTAAACCAGTGGTTTTACGATCCATTAAGGGAGTACAAGGCCCAAGCTTGTTTTCTTGACCCTTGTCTCTACTCAAATTTTAATATTTTTACATGATTTTTTTTTTTCGGATACGATAGTGGAGGACGATCTATAACCATGTTAGTCTTTACTTATTCGATTTTGGTTTCGGATTTTTTTTTAATTACTTTAACTTTCGGAACAGAATGAAGCCGGTTCTGAAATTGAAACTTCATAATAAAAAAATATAATAAAAATCGAAAAGGTGAAAACTAGCCCAGTTGCAGATCGTCCTCAGTTATCCTATGCAAAACAAATCACCTAAAAATATTAAAATTTGAGCGCGATATTCGAAAATAGACTTAACTTCGAGTAGCCTCTTAATTCCACACTCTTCATATGCAATACAATACATGATTAGCTGACTCTAAATAACGGTTATCAATTGTATGAAAATCCGAGTATATTTACGGGAGTTAGAGCGTGGACAGGCGGACAAACTGAATGCATGCACACTTTTCAACTTCGTTGGAAAGTGTTAACCGCTTCCCTGATTTTCCCGTACCACGTACGGGCATCGATATTCCAATGATGCTTTGTTTTTCTCACCAGGAAAATTTTATTGTAAATTTTGCATTACTTAATAAAAGCATTATTCTGATTCAATTAGGCAAAATTTTCTATTTTGAAAAAAGGGAGTTAAAATATTAAAAATGTTGTAAAAGACATGAAAAAAATACGCATCATTTGAAATGTTTTTTTTTTTTTTTCAATATTGATCAGTTAGGTGGTTAAAAATAACAAGGGGAAGGAGATGTGAATATTCAAATGTCCAATATTAAGTCTCCAAAATAACTTACAAGGAAGGTCTCCATACGGGCATACTCCGAAAAATCTGAAAAAATTACAGAATGTTCTTCTCATGAGGATATATACGTTTATAAAAAAATTTCGGCGGAACCCCCTTTCCCTGTCCGTAAAAAAATAATGAAAATTTCGTTATTTGGCGATGAAAAGTAATTTCAAAAAATGTTTTTTTTTTTATGTCAAATGCATTTTAAAGGAAAAAAGTTTCATGTTCAACGTGTTTAGATAATTTAAATATCTTTGTTTTTGTCAGTTTTAGTTTGTTTTAAGTATAATTTCGTTACATTGATATTTATATGTATTTAATTCAAATTTAATCATCAAAATTTGAGATTTGAAACGAAATTCAAATTTAAATTAATTAAAATTGTTTCAAGTTCAAAGTCTATTTGAGCATTGTCAATTCGATTCTGTTGCTATGGAAACATCTAACTTTTATCTTTGAATACGCTTAAATGTATGAAAATAACTTTACTGAATAAGAATTTTTTATATATGAAAATATTTTTTCCAGAGGTTAATTAAATAACTACAGCAACAAATAATATATACATATGCAATTTAATATACATATATATGTATAAAATATATTAAACTCTCTCATTGTTTTGTTTAAATTCATCAAACACCATTTACACGGATTCTAAAAATCCAAGTTTTCAGTTGCATTAAATCGTTTGCTTTTGGCGGGGAAAAGTGCTACTCGCCAAATCGTGTGACACTTTTGTCTTTTCACGGTTTTCTTCTGGAATTCCGCCGCTAATTTTCACTGATCCTTTATTACATACATGAGTAGCTTAATTAGTATTTTTTTCAAGAAAATCTGAGTATGCCCAGTATGGAGACCTTCCTTGTTAGTAGACTATGTACAGTTTAGTATCTGAGAAGCTCTTTTGTCTGAGATTCTATCGACTCCGTAGATCAATTTCTGGCTGAGACAAAATTTTATATACTTTATGTAGTACCTTTCAGTTTTCCCTTAGTCCGCCACTTCGTCTATCAATTAGTACGTTAGACCCTTGCTGTGGAGATGCACTGATTTCGAATCCTCGATTTCGCTTAAGTGTTCATAAAGATTTAGAATCCAGTTTTAACTGGGTCTCGTGGTCATTTTAACTCTCTTATTAAAAGTAAAAAAGGCGATTAAAAATAGCTATCAAAGATTAGTAACAGATGTTGCTCAACGAAATTAAATAAGCTTGTAAATGTATTAATTTTAATATATTTAGAAGTTTAAAAAGATCATAGTGTTTCATTTCATTATTTTTAGAATTATGGCGGGAAAAGCGAGATTATTTTTGTTTATATTTCCTATTGGGTAGATACGCTATACGACCAAAGGTGACCAGCCACTAAAGATTTTAACGTTTTGTTAAATATCTAGAAAAATACATGAAGAATTATTTTGAAAATCCAAGTGTGTAAACAATATAGTACAGGTCATATACTTCAGGTAAAATTTTTCCCGAAGTCTCGTAGAGGAACTTCAATATACTGAAAAAGAACAAAGATCTTTTGGATAACCCATTCAAAACTAATGTAGCAAAAGCTTATTGTAATAAACTGTGTTCATTTTTATCAGGATAGCATGTATACTCGTAGAGAAATTATGGTTTTTACAAAAACAGTCCCAAATTTTGTTATGTTTTTTGCTTATAAATTGCAGTGTTCGTAAAATAAAAAAAAAAAAAAAAAAAAAAATCTCTTCAGAAAATTTGACAAACAACTTTGTGCATAAAACGCTGTAATTGGAATTAATATATAATAAAAATTATATGGAAAATGAGAAAGTTTATTAAAAAATGTTTCACTGCGCATGCGTGGGCGTAATCAAAATATAATTTGCATAATGCGTTAGCTACATGTATACAGCAACTTTTGCGAAAATCTCAAAAATATAGCTTGAAAATTGGGGAAATTATCGTCGATAGAATAAGCTCTAAATCCGTTATTTCCAAAATAAAACGAGAAGATGAGGGACTGTATCCATATATCCATTGATTAGTGTCAATATAGCATACACAATATTGGACATACTACTATATTTGGATACAGCCACTCATCTTTTTGCTTCCTTTCGGGAATAACGGATTTTGAGATTATTCTATCGACGATAATCTGCAGAATTTTCAAGCTATGTTTTTGATATTTTCATAAAAGTTTCTCTATACATATAGCTAACACATTTTCCATATTATATTTTGATTGCATTCGCTCATGTGCAATGCAATATTATTTAGTAAACCTCCTCATTTTTAACCCTCCAAGCATCTTGCAAAAGGGTAAAATTGTAATGTTGTTTTCTTAACATTTTGTTTTAAATGTTAAGAAAATATTATTCTTACAACATTACAAAAAAAACTTTATTATAAGCATGAATGCAATCATCCAGAGTATGAATCATTCTTCGATGCATTGAAAATTCATTAAATCTATAGAATTATAGTATTTTAAATATTGCTTATATTGCAGTGAAAATTGGAGCTTAGTATAACGAATAATACGTTCCAGACACTTAGGAGGTTAATTCAATTTTTATTATTTTTTAATTCTCATTTTAGGCTGTTATGTACAATTCTGTTTGTCTGTTTTCTGAAAAGAATATTTTTTATTAAGAAATCTGCAAATTTTAAGCAAAGAACTTGGCAAAATTTGAGATTGTTTTTATAAAAACCTCAATTTCTCTACGAATATACATGCTATACTCATAAAAAATGAACGCATTACAATAAGTCACTTAATCAGAATCTGAAGTTTGAAAGCTTTTGCTACATTAGTTTTGACAGGGTTATTCAAAAGATCTTCGTTCTTTTTCGATTTTTTGACAGTCCCCTATGGAATTTCAAGAAAAAGTCTTTGTGGAAATGTATCACCTGTAATATTGTGTTTACGCCTGAACTTTCAGAATAATTCCTCCTGTATTTTTCTAGATATTTAATAAAACACTGTAAAAACAAAATACCCAAATTGGGTAGAAAGATTTTTGGGTACAGCATTGTTCCAATTTGGGAAGTTCAGTTTGTAGCGCAAAATCGTTTTAAATAAGTCTTATTTTAATGACATCAAAACAATTAAAATATCTTAGATAGTATATACATTATACCTCGGAAATTTTAATTAATTTAATGTTAATAAAGATCTGCTCTGTTTTGAACCATTTTGGGTTATCTATTTTGGGATCAATACTCTACCATTTTGGAATCCTTACTGTACCATTTCAGGAAAATTACTATACCCAGGAATCTTTCAACCCAATTTGGGTCTTCAATTTTTACTGTGAACGTCTAAAATCGCAAGTGGCTGGTCACCTTTGGCCATATGGTGTATAAGTAATGATAATTATCCATAACGTCGTTACTCATCAGTAATTATGGTGCTGGTATAATTAAGGTGATTAAATTACACTTTATCAAGTTAATTATAGTTTAACAGTGATATATACTGTCTCTACCAAGAAATAATGAAATTTGGCTCTACCGTGTAAAATTGTGAGATTTCTTCTGTATAATACAAGTGAATTTGAAAAATGTTATCTGGAAAATATCTAAGCTACAGAACAAGTCTAAATATTATATAAGTAATAGAAGAAGATTTTAAATATAAACTGTTTATCACAATGTGTATGCTCAATAAAATTGGTTGAAACTGGGTTACTCGTAAATGTTGATTTTTTTTTTTTTTTTTTTTTTTTTTAGTTTTCTTTCACCATCGATTTTTAAATTATTTTATGTGGTATTTATTAATTAAATTCATATTTGACAAATAATGAAGCATTCCCATCACCGTTATTACCTTCCTAATTGCAATTGGGCAGAAAGGATGCGATAATAACAATAAAAATGGGAATTTTTTTTTTTTTTTTTTTTTTTTTAAGTTTAGAAATGTGTAAGTAAAATTTCTAATTACTCGTTCTAAATTTTTTTTTTAATAATGATATTTTCAGACGTTCTGCGTCATGTAATCTAGAATTTTACATTTTAAAGTAACGAAAGGCTTTAATATTTAAAAATATCACGCATAGTATCATACCGCGTCAAACTATATCTTGTAATGCATGTAGTAATACACATAATACTATTATACATCGCACAGCCATCATGTCATACTACATGTCATATTACATATCATATTACATGTTATATTGCACCACATTTTCACAAATGTAGCATGACATCTGTCGATATCTGATTTTTTATTAAAAATTTCCTTTTCCGAAACATAAAGAAAGTTCCTAATTTATATTCCTTGTATTTTTCTTTTTAGGATTGTGAAAGTTAAAATACTTCTTGTAAGATTATGTTTTAATAATGCTATTTTTACATGATAGATATCTATTTTCTAAAAATTTATAGTTTAAAAGTAATGAAACGTAATGTGCCTACCTTGAGGGACTTTTTTTTAAATATGAAATTTTCATCAAACGTATGTGTTTTTAGTTACAACAGGGGAAAAAAACCTACGAATCCATGTAAATTTTTAATGGAATTTTGATTAACTTTTCAAATTTAGGCAGTATTAAATCAAGAATATTGGGAATCAATAAAGAATTGCGTTGATGCCAAAACTTTTATAACGAAATCTGTTCAATATACTTACCTTTTTTTTCCAACAATATATTAGCACACCACTTAGCTATATTATGAAGCAAAAATATTTGCAATATCTCTTAAATTTACAAAGAAGTACCAAATTTTGTATACGAAACATGTTTTTTTCAAAAAAAAAAAAAAAAAATGCGTATTTTACAATAAAAATAGCTCTTAAATTAATATATACAAATTCACAAGCTAAATTTTGCTTAGTATACACCATCAGATCAGCTGCACTTTGTGACAAAATTTTGTTTCAATATCTTAAAAACATTTTAAGAAGTGGCGTTTCTCCTAAATGTCTACAATGGACAACTCAGTTTTTCAGAAAACGCAAATTAAGATTTTTATATTGCACAAAAAATTATGTATAAAGTTTACAACTTCAAAAATCCCTTTCGGCTTGGCCTATAGGCGGAGGCAGATTTCGAAGAGTGCTCATTTCAACAACAAAAAATAAAACATGAGTAGAAATAAACCTAGTTTAACAACTTTATTTAGCCGCCGTCGAAAAAATTTTAATTTCAATTTTCTGCAAGAACTGGTTCTATTAGAATCGTCTTAAGCGAAATTCGGCTCAAATGCCCATTTTGACAACATATATTGAGATATATGCTGACTTTATTAAAAAAATCGACCAATATAGTACATTATATAGTTCCTAAATAACAAAAAACTGTCAACTAAATGCGTTTGAGAGCAAAATTGAATATAAAAAACTCGGCTCAAATGCCCATTTTGGCAACATATTTTGAATTATATTCTGACATTATAAAAAAAAAATCGACCAATATGCTCATTATATAGTTCGTAAATAACAAAAAACTGTCAATTGAATTCGTTTGTGAGCAAAATTGAGTTTTAAAGTGAGTCATAAAATAACAAATTTGTTATTTGAATACATCCACAATTCTTTAATCACGATTGCTTTGGGAAATTTTGTGCAAAGTTCCCACTTTGACAGCTTTTTTTTAAATATATATCAAATATATATATATCTTTTATCAAAAAACTGACCAATACGGCACATTACACAGTTCCTAAATAACAAATAACTGTCAACTGAATGTGTTTGAGAGCAAAACTGAATTTAAAAATGAGGCGTAAAATAACCAATTTGTTATTTGAATACATCCTCAATTTAATCATGATCGCTTAGGGAAATTTTTTTACGAAGTGTCCAATTTGACAGCTTTTAAAAAATATATATTTAGCCTTTATCAAAAAATCGACGAATACACACATTATATAGTTCCTAAATAACAAAAAAACTGTCAACTGAATGCGCTTGAGAGCAAAATTGAATTTAAAAATGAGTCATAAAATAACCAATTAGTTATTTGAATACATCCTCAATACTTTAATCATGATCGCTTTGTGAAATTTTGTGCGAAGTGCTCATTTTGGCAGCTTTTTTTTTAAATATATTCGGCCTTTATCAAAAAACTGGCCAATCCGTCTCATTATAAAGTTCCTAAATAAGAGAACATGCAAATTGGATGCGTTTGAGAACAAAAATAGATTTTAAAATGTCTCGGAAAAAAGGCAACTTGTTATATTTCCTCAATATTTCAATCACGATGATTTCGGGAAATTCTGTTCAAAATACCCTTTTTGGCAAACTTTTTTGAAATATATTCTGTGTTTATCAAAAAACTGACCAATGCATCACTTTATACAGTTTCTAAATAAGAGAATATACTATTTGTATGCGTTTAAAATCAAAAATGAATTTAAAAATGAGTCAGAATATACAGCTCATATTCAAAATATTAGAATAATTACCTTTTTTTTAGAAATTGAAAATATCGTTTGGTAATTTAATGTCTTTTAATGAAAATATGCAAACGATATTTTTATTAAGAACTTATTGTTGATTAAACTTACTTGTTATCTTAAATTTAATATCATTTTTGAAAAGATTAATTGCAAAAAAAATTATTTTGAAAAGTCAAAATATTAGAATATTTATTCAAGTGGTTCAAAATATTAGAATATTTCACATTAATTCTCCTTTAATTATCACCAATTCTTAACTGGTGGCATCATTGATTAAATTCAGACTATTTTATTTAAAATCAGTATTCTTTTTTGCAGTTTGTTTCTTTTTCGTCTTAAAATGGGCCGTGTGAGTGATATTCCTGAATCTACTAAACTTCGTATGGTTGATTTGTATCGGCACGGAAAAAATCAATGTTTTATAGCGAATTATTTACATTGTTCGCAATCGAGCGTTAGTAAAATACTAACACAATATTCAAAAATTGGAAAATTTCAAAATAATCGCCGAAATGGTGGCCGAAAACCAAAAACATCTGCTAGAGATGACAGGAAACTGAAGCGTATAGTTAAGAAAAACCGTTTTAAAAGTGTTCGATTCTTGCACCGAAAATGGAAAGAAGAAGGAGTTGAAGTTTCTACATCGACAACATTAAGACGTCTCCATAAATTTAAATTTGAATCTCGTGTACCGAAAACAAAACCTCTCATGACGGCAAGACAAAAGCGTATAAGATTGAATTGGTGTAAATCAAGACGTTTATGGAGCAATGAAGATTGGAAAAATATATTATTTAGTGATGAAAGTATGTTTTGTGTTTCATATGGTAATCAAGGTATTCGAGTTTGGAGAATGAAGCAAGAAGCATTTGATAAAGAATGCCTTAAACGTTCCGTAAAATTTGCTGCTAGTGTCATGGTTTGGGGTTGTATGAGTGCAGAAGGACCTGGAAAGTTATGCATCGTCTACGAAAAGGTTAACTCTCTGATATATCAAGAAATTTTAGAATATTACATGATTCCATCATCAGAAGATTTATTTGAAGATGATTTCATCTTTCAACAAGATTTAGCGTCCCCGCATACCTCGGTGTCAACTAAGAATTGGTTCCGCCAACGCATCATTAAGTTACTTCCTTGGCCACCAAATTCACCAGATCTTAATCCCATCGAAAACTTATGGTGTATAATGAAGAAAAAACTTCAAGAAAATCCTCCTTCAAGTAAAACTGAGTTAGTGGCACGTATAAAGTCTATTTGGGCTAATATTGATAGAAATTTTTGTAAACACCTTGTATATAGTAAACAAGATCGATTGTACGCTGTTATGAAAGCTAAAGAGGATGCTACAAAATATTAACTACCATTTACTTCATATTCATAAGGTAATATTGTTGCGTAAAATAAAATATTCTAATATTTTGAACCAATCTAAATTTTATTCTAATATTCTGGTGTGTTTAAGGAAGCTGTATACCTAATTTATTGTGCTGTATTTTATATTTTATAAATGTTAAAATCTTATCTAAACATTCCAGATTTAACTTATAAGAAATTTAATTGCATTTACTTAATATAAAAGATAAATAAATGACAAATAATTTTTTCTTATTACTTTTTCTCAATTATTCTAATATTTTGAATATGAGCTGTAAGCAGTTTGGATTTGAAGTTGTTTCTCCAACTCCTATTTTTGTTTAATTTATTTTTGCTATACGAATTGGTCCTATGACAAACTTGTCAATATAAAAGTTGTAGATATTATTAAGAATATGTAAAATAAATTTAATTAGATTTGATAGCTTAAAAATTGACGGAGTTATGGATTTTTTTCCTTTTTCACCTTCCTTTTTCTTTTCGTTTTTAATTTTTTTTCATCGGTGAAAGTTGGGCCTACCGAAAACTTGCAAATACAAAAGTTTTAGATAATTTTGAGAACATTTATAAAAAATTTAGTTGGACTTAATATATTGAGAATTGACAAAGTTATGAATTTTTTTCTCCCAAAAACTCTGTTTTTTCGCCCCTCGAGCCCATTTCTAAATTTATTAAAAATCTGCCACGCACAAACTTTTGCCCCATTTTTAAGAAGTAATATAAACTTTAAACCGATTCGATATCTATTTTAATTAAGAAGGTATGGCGTTTTTTCGATTTTCACAAAAACCCTCCCTATTTCCACCCCCTTGGTCCGATTTTGCTCATTAACGAACTCGACCGAGATTTTATGCCACTTGATTTTATGTAAAAGTTTGAAGAAGATCTGAGCATAATTATGAAAGCTATCGTGTCCAGAAGAAAGTGATATACACCGATAGATAGATAGATAGATATGTAGATATATAAAGATTTTTACTGATGGTAGTTTTGGGGTCTAGAGGTCATGATCGGCGTAGATCTGCAAAAATTTTTCAGAAATTCCAACATGGGAGAGAATGCAATAGGTAGTATTTCATACGAAATCTACCTAAAATCCATCATATTTGTAGCTGTTTGTATATTTGTGTATATATTATATATTATATTTATTTGTGTATTTAATTGCATTGTTTACTTTTCTGTGACTACTTAAACAGTAACTTTCGATTTCAGAAAGTTTATTTCCTGTTTATATTTTGGGCTATAACTTTGCTTTTAATTATCGCTGAACCAAAACTAATTCATTTTGTCAGCTTTTTAAGGTGTTTAATAATTGTTTATAATTTAAGTTCAACAATTTTTAAAGAAAAATAGAGTATAACGAAGGGTATGTAATGATGTTGCTCTCCACAATAATAATAATGACTATGATAGTGTGGCATAATAATTAACATATAATTGTGAGTGTTTAGAACTTTTACTCATTTCTTCCTAATCATAAGCCAAAGCGGTATTAGGGTGAGAGAATCGCCAGAAGATTTATGTATAAGAAATACAAGTACAATTAGGAAGGAAATTGAGTGGGCGGGTATTATTGATGCCTTTATTATTCTACACTTATAAATGAGTAGGAAAATAAGCAATTTGGTCAAAAAGTACCTATTTTGAAAACAAATAATAAAGGATAACAAATAATAAATTCGCAAATTCTTTTAAAATTACCACGTTTTCGAACTTTCTCACAAAGCGCCCTTTAACCTTTTGCGCCCTACCGCATTCGCGGGGTCTGCAGGTCGATAGTTACGCCACTAGCGTAGATCGTTTTAAAATCGAGATAATTCGGCTCTTCTTAAAGCTATTGAAATTACCTTTTAGCAACAGATTTATTTATTTATTTTGTGTGTGTGTGTGTGGTTGTGTTCGTATAAATACCTTAAAAGTCAGATTTCGGGATTGTAGAATTTCTGCGTAGCGTTTTTCAAACTTTACAACTAAATGTTTTAAGGGGCTCGGTACCGTTTCGCATTTTTTGGCTTATTTATTTAAGCATTTTTGACTAATAATAAATAAATCAATGAAGAAAAGGGATTTTATCATAAAATTGCTCGTATTTTCTGACAAAATTAGAAAAAAAAAATGCAGTAAATTTTAAAATGTATCTTCTTATACAATTCTGAACATTTTGAACAAATATATATTTTTAACTATTCGTAGAAATAATTTGATTAATTTAAGTATCGGATTTATCCTAAGTTAATAAGTTTGGGAGAAAAGAAATAAAATGTGCAAGTACGTGAAAAATTACAATAAAAAACGGATTTTTTTACATTTTTATGTTAAAAAAAATTACTTTATTGTAAATCTGATACTTAGTTTTATAAAATATACCATAATAAATACCCCCCCCCCCAAAAAAAAATAAAATAAAAATAAATAAACAAATAAATAATCGAGTCAATTGAACAATATATAAAATTTTTATCACTTTGAACATGCCTTTTTGTCGAAAAAATACAAACTGAGATAAATCACTTTTAAGAGAAGTGGATTGAGACATTTAAAGGGAGAGTGATGTAATAAAATTTCCTTAAACTGTATTTATAATACTTGGATCTTTATAAATCTTTATGAGAATGTACTAGCGGTAATAAAATATAATTTAAGCCAAAAAAAAAAAAAAAAAGAAAATCGATATTTTTGTCCCCTTAAAATGCGATTTTTTTTTTTTTTAGTTTATATTAAAACGAAAAAACAAAACTTTTATTTGATGCATAGTACATACGAGAGGTAGCTACCTTTCTTCCTTTTCTTTTCCATTTTAAGGCATTTTCGTGAGGACGTGCCCACAAGCAATTTTTTATTGAGCGAAAACGCTACCTAACAAGTATAAATACTATATCATTTCATCCTCATGAATAATGACTAACATCAAAAATCATTTTAGACCTTAAAAATAATTCTTATTCTACCCTCAGGGGGTAGGAGATTCCGGGTCATTTAACAAGCCGAAAAAATTCCTTGCCTTTAGCGACCGACTCCCGTAGCTGCTGCGTTTAGGAATGTTTAGTGCTTCAATTCGCCTAATTATTTTGCCTTGTTAAAACAAATGGCCGATAGAATTGATTTAAATGTTGTTGATAATATAATAGCCGAGCAATATCTGTTAAAGGAGTTTTTAACTGAAGCAATCCCACCATTGAAATGCAGTGTTTAGTTTTTATGCTATCAATCTGGATAAAGCCCATGACAAATGCATAAAGTCAGCTTATAACGAAGAGTTTGGCCTTTTTTTTTTTAGAAAATCGGAATGTAATGCCTATTTTCTTGTGATACGATCAAAATAATCCGCATTACATTAAGCTATCGTTTACAATTCTAATTTTCTTTAATGTAAAATGGGAATAAAATGATTGATTTCCAAGAGATACGTGTCAAAATAATTGAATCAACTCTGATTACGAATCTGGACTGGTGATATTTTTATATTCATTACAACCACAATTTACAAAATTTTTTCTTTTTGATATATTTCTCTTGATGACAGGGTTCGTTACGCTTCAAGGACTTTTAAAGACCATTTACCAGTTTTTTTTCTTTTTTTAAAGAGAATTTTGGAATTAAATATTTGTTTTCCAGTTAAATCAAACAAAAAAAAAAATAAGTTTTGCATTAAGGATCTGCATACACATATCTAGAATAAAGAAATAAAATAAAATAGAAAATCAGAAATGTTTGTTTTTCTGTGATTAATATCAGAATAATCTGCATTAAATTAAGGAGTTGTGCACAATCATAATAAAAAAAAAAAATTGTATATCGTATTACATTAAAGAGTAATATGTAGTCATATCTTTTAAAATATCGATTTTTACCGATTTCTTTGACAAAGGCATGCTTCTAAAATACTTTTTTTAGTTCAAGGCTATGTAATAAAAAATAAGGTATATGTGGAGCATTTTGCATATCAGACTATCTCTCTCTCTTGAAAAGAAAAAAAAACGGCTTCGAACTAGCAATAGAAGAACGATGCGTAAATATGCAAAATTTGAATCGTTACTGGATTTTGAAGATTACTGAAAAGGGTGATTTTCACTTTACGGATGCAGAATATAGTGCAGTTTCCATGCGAACTTGTTCTGTCTGTCACACAGCTGAAAATTTCTGAAAAAGTCAACTGAAAAAGTTTGCTTTGCCTTCTTCAATTTATGATTTATCTCCGATAAAATATGCTACGTTTTTTCCGTTCATAATACTGGTAGCTAAAAAATCGTAGTATGTGACATACATGACAAATTCGCATGGAAATAGCCAGAGATGACATATCAACACTGCAAATAAAATAAATATAGCATGATACCTTAAAATTATATATTTTTATATTAACCGAACTGACACACAAAGAATTGAATACTTGACCGAATATGAATGGTAATCTCTGGAAGTGTGATTTCAGCCGTTTTAAGCGCTTTTAGTCTTAATTAAATTTTAGTTAAATAGCGGTATATATCACTGCCTTCCGGTAATAACCAGGTAGGGTACATTTTTAATATTTTGAGTAATTAACATTTAAAGTTTTCAAAAATGTCTTTTTATCATTACTTTTATAAAATAGATTAGAACTTAATAATTTTTACTACATTCAATTAGGATATAAGAACCTCTTTTTTTGCCAAAATAGTTATATAAAAATGGTTTTTATTAAATGAAAACCAATTAAAAATGTTACTTTTATCTGGTTATGACCGTTTTACATTTATTTTTAATAAATGTAACTAAAATAAAATTTTAATTTTATTTACATTTATTAAAATAATGTAGTTATTAAAATAATGTACATTTATTAAAATAAATGTTAATAAAATTACATTTAATTAAAATTTGTCAAAATATTAAAAATGTGCCTTACTTGGTTATTACCGGAAGCTACAGAATTATGGACGATTTAAAGAAATAAATAGAAATCTTATCTGGTTATTACCGTTACTTTATGCACCGCACTTACCCGATTATTACTGTTTTTTCAATTTTTAAATGAAAATTTATAGTTGCCCTATGACAGGAAGTATTCTATTTTCATTTTTCAGAACTATGGCAGATGAAAGTGCTCTTTTAAAGCTACATTTTTCCAAATTATCTCAATTTTTTCAAAAATGTGCCTTACCTGGTTATTACCGGAAGCCACAGATATATATAAAGGTAGTAGGTAAAATACAGGATTGACCAAAAGTATTCAAGTATGCTTTCTTCTACTAATATTATGTATAGAAATTTCAACCTATTTTATGTTTTTAATACATTCCAACGTGATTGAAATCTAACCCGTTTAGGATCATGGGTGCATATATACGCCTTCAAAATGTACTTCAAAGATTTCTTTTTGGAACTAGTAATAAACAAATAAAATATTTGACACATTGATTTCAAGCACTCTCGTGATTATGCAAGTAACTGTGCCTTTTTAAAAAAGTGGTATCAAACGAATAAAATTTGTGTAAGAGAGGCCTGTCCAGAAAGAGTTAATAATAAGAATAACTTTTCTTCGCATTTGAAAAATATAGATTTTTGTTTATATACACTATATGCCCAAAGGCCACTTGCGATTTTTGGCGTTTTGTTAAATATCTGGAAAAATACACGAGTAATTATCCTGAAACTCCAGGTGTGCAAACATAATAGTACTAATCATATATTTCCGCAAAGATTTCTTACCGAAATCCCGTAGGGAACCATCAATAAATTGAAAAACAATGAATATCTTTTGGATAATCCTATCAAAAGTAATGTATTCAAATAAATTTCAAGTAAAGCGTTCAAACTGTAGATTATGATTAAGTGGCTTATTGTAATAAACTCTGTTCATTTTTATGAAGATAGCATGTGTTGGGGGGCTGCATTTCTCTCCCCTTATTTCTAACTTTTATTCAAATAAGTTAACTGGCCGATGAACGTAAAGAAATTATAATACCTTAAGAATTTAACCTGTATTTAATTTTAAAAAAATAATATAAACCCAGACTCAAAAGAACAGAAAACTCCTTTTGAATTTAACATTTGTTTATTAATATAATTAAACACAATATTAAAAAAAAACATTTAGTAATAGTATTAGTGTAATAATTAATTTATAAACAACATTAGAGAATTGCCTATTATTTAGGAATTTTACTCAGAGTAAAAATGGAAAATAAAGATTTGTTCCTTACCTCTTCTCTTTAAACGTAAATCCATTATGACAGGGAACTACACATTAAAATATAACAAACTATCACTTTGAATTCGAAAACTCAACTAACTGCCCCAAAATAACTCCGTGTTCCCGTGTATATACTTCTTTTTTTTACAATTAAATTTTTTTCCCTTTTTCTATAGCCAATCGGGAACTTTTCTACCCTCCCAACATCAATCCTGAAAAATATCCAAGTGCTCAGTGGTTTTCCTGTTAATAATAACAATATTCCGATTGGTTCTCTCTCAAATTTAATATATCCTTTTAATATTTCCTGCATGGGAAAACACCTTTTCGGCCACCTGATACTAGAGAAACATTCCTATTGTTATTTACCTGCGCGGTAAAATAACCCCTTTTTCGTTCTTAAAATTTACAACTTGTTTTCGAATTCTTGTGCTTTTGGAAATATCGCAGTTCCCAGCTGCATGGGAGGGAAACATATCCTGTCCATTCTTATATAAAATTCCATAAGTATTGTGCCTACTCTAACCGGTGTCCGAAGTAAGTTTCACAACAAGGCCATAAAATATCACAGAATCACTTACTGTAAAGGCTTGTATTACAAAATATCTTAAATATCTTTTATATAACGACGTGTAATCGTCTATACATTTCGGTATAACTTTGGCGCTATCCTTTGAAAATTTCTCCCCACAAATAAAGGGATAAATCAGCTCCTCGTAGTCCGCTTACCGAATTCGTGCACCTGGCTTTTCGTTAACACCTGAAATCCTCACAATTTAGCGTACAACCTTAACCTTTTCTGTATTCTGTATTCCTTATTCTAAAATCTCATATCTAAAATAGGGTATTTCAACACATGTATACTCGAAGAGAAATTAAGGTTTTCATAAAAACAGTCCTAAATTTTACTACAGTTTTTGCTTATAATTTGCAGAGTTATTAATAAAAAATGCTCTTTTCAGAAATTTTGACAAGCTGCATTATACATAATACTCTTTATCAGAATTAAAAAAAAAATAATTTTATGCTCCTTTAAGGTGTAATCATAATAATAAATTAATCTCGGATATTGCCAATAAAAAGTAATCTGAAAACAAGTTTTATTGACAAATTTGAATACAAAATTTATAATCGTCAGTACTTCCCAACCAATTAAAATACTCTTTTTAAGGTTTCACTATCTGCTTAGCAGTCAAAAACACCCCGAAATCGAAGGATATCACTTCCAGTAAAATTGCCTCAATTCTTTTTTAGAATCTTTCAAAAGTATATGAAATATCATTTATTAAAGCAGACATATCAAAGGATTTATTCCCATGTGTATTACTATCAGAAACTTTAGATATAGAAAAAAGTTGGAAATTGCACGTCAGACATAACAAATGAGATGCGTTCGTACTATAACGTAATTTTTAAAATAAACAGTACTTCGGATACAATACAGTATCCAAAATATTTTGTGTGTCCCTGTAATACTAAATGCTTTCTATTATACAGGAATTAATTTGTAGTAAACCTCAGCAATTTATATCAATTTCATAAAATGTGATATAGTTTAATATAATTAAAACACACTCCAAACAATGCTTCCGCCTATACCATTATACAGGGTGTCCATTCTCAACGGTGGTCAATGGCTAATTTCTAAACCGTTAGTCATAGACATAGTTCCAATTGAAAAAATGCTTTAAAAAAGTTAAAGAATTTTTTTCAAGTGATTTAGGTAAAAAAAAAAAAAAAAAAAAAAAAAAAAAAAAAAAAAAAAAAAGATTTTATTATAAAATTACGAAAATTAACTTTTTATACGGTCCCCCGATCCTATCAGTGATATATGTAGTAAAAATTTTTCATCACCCTGTCAAGCAATACAAAAAAGGTCCCATTCATCTAACATTAAAATTGACCGAGTTATGAAACTTTAAATTTCATGACTTAAACCACTTTTCTGTAGCTGAAAGAGAATGAGTTGGACTAAGTTTTCAGGGAACATATACTAAGTGCTTAAATTATTATAAAGGGCGTCCAATTTCAACGCTGTCCAATAGTTAATTCCTAAACCATTTGTCACAGACATATAGTTCTAGTTACAAAAATGTTTTAAATGAGATAAAGAAATATTTTAAAACAATTTAACTGAAGGTGCTACCACCGTATAAGTTTTACGGTAGTGTTAATTTTTATTAATTAACTTCTAGATTTGTTAAAATACTTGAAGACGTGAGTTTTAAAATTCTCTTTATCGAGAAAATCAAATTTTGGGAAATCGCGGTTTTATTTTAAAAAGGTGTGTTATTTTGATAAGCTTTTATTTTGCTTAAAACGTTCATACGTATGTTTCCCTAGTTCAAAATTTCTATTCAAATTTTAACTCACTTCCAATTATCTGATCGAGGTTCAATTTGAACACTTATTTATATCCAATGACAATGTAATATTAATACAATTTTAGGTGCGTATCATTTATTTATTTTATAGGACTACACAAAATTCTGTTAGGTTACGTAATCTAATTGAAATATGCGTCATATTGTAACGAATCGTGACTGTTGCTTTTCATAATTTAAATTTACAAACTTTCTGCTATTTTTTTACTTATATTTTTAGTACAAATTTTGCTTTAATATGTAACCATCAACATAAATTTAAAAATAATATTGTAAAAATTATTTTACTGTCAATGTTTAATGTTAAATTTTATATTTTGCGTTTGCGTTTATTTTTATTTCCAGTAAATTTGTGACTGACCCCTAATTTGCAGCAAAAAATGTGCTCCAACTTTAAACAGCTATTACTCGGTTAGTTTTAATCGCAGAGGAATGGGACTTTTTTTGCATTACTTGTTAGAGTAGCGGTAAAAATTTACTAAATATCACTTATAGGACCGGGGGACCGTATAAAAATTTAATTTTCGTAATTTTTTAAAAAAAACTTTTTTTGACCTAAATCGCTTGAAAAACAATTCTTTACCTTTTTTTAAGCATTTTTGCAATTGGAACTATATGTCTATGACTAACGGTTTAGAAATTAGCCATTGGTCACCGTTGAGAGTGGATACCCTGTATAATCGAATACTTTTGTAAAGACCTATATATTAATAAAAAATATTTTTACCACAGATTGTACAGAATGAAAATTTAATATATATTTTATAGATGGATATGAATGGATATTAGAAAGAGTGTAACAGACGCCATTAAAATGCACTTGAAACTATTTTTTCCCATTGGTCATAATGTAACGGAATATTTTTGATTGTCCCTGAAATTAAACTATACATCCGATTTTCATAAAATTTGAAATGACCTGATAAAATTATGTAATAATTATATATTTTAAATTTCAAACAATTCAGTACGGTAGTTTTTGCGTTGTTATATGCGGACAGACGGAAAGACGGCCGGATTGAATAACGACTATAGGTGCTACGCGTTTACATAATTACGAATGCCCCTAATTAGGAGCATATATCTGATATAAAGTATAATAGAAAAAACACATCCTTAGCAATATTATGTCAAGAAGAAACCATACAAATCAATTTCTTTGTTGGTGGGATATTTCCCCTCCATTTGTTACTATGTAGGTATTGTAACACGTAAAAATTCAGTATATACAACGAAGCAGCGTCATTTAATTTGCAAACCTATGGCTTGAGTTACTTCGTGATTATGAAATAAACATCCAAGTAAAAATGAATAATAGCGGGAGTAATCTGAAAGGGTACGTGAAATTTTTAATTATTGCGTTTTAAATCATTCGACCGTAAGTCATGTAATTTTACAATGATTTTGTTTGTTTGTTTTGATATGACTCGAATGTAACTGAAACATTTAAACAGTCTAATAAAACTTACTTAGCTATTTTAAAGGTTTTATCTTGCACCTTCCAGCAATTAAAAGGAGTTTATCACAGGGTGCAATAATTTCTTATATATTTATGTGAAAAAAAAAAAAAAAAACAATTACAGATTTATGCGTGGTATTGCTTCAATAAAAAATTAAGCCTTTCGCGATGGGCGTCCGTACACTTTTTTAATTTCTGATGATCACTTTTTTTTTTAAGATATTGTTTTATTAAATCCATCAAATACTGTGATTAAGTAAGACAAAAATTTCTGTAAAAAAATCTGGTGTTCAAATTTAAGAATTTTGTTCAGAGTATGCGGCATATATACACACTCATCATGAAGGATGTGGAGGAATGCTGCATTTAACGATTTATATGATGTGAAACTATGAAGCCGCATCGATCGCCCGATTTATTAAACTCCCCAGTCCTCCCAAATACGCTGGTCGATCTCTTCAGCTTAATGAATCCAGCTTTTTAATTTTTCGATTGGGATCTTCCGTAATCGAGTTTACTACCATTCAAGACAGTCTTGGAAGGGAAGGTGGAATTCCACCTGTTCCACGAGGGGTTAGATCAAATTTATTTTTGCGATTGTCTCATTCACTTTTGTTTTAAAAGCTGAAAATTTAAAATTTAAAATTTTGAAGATTTTATGTCATTTGTGCCTTTTATGAAAATGGAGAAAGCAAAGAAAATAAAAGCAGAGAGAAACTGATGTTTTGCTAAAATAATTTATGACATATTTTTCCTTTTCTCTCTCTATTTTCGTTTTTATTTTCGTTTTCTCCAATATTGTATTTTCCTTAATTTTATCTATCTGAGCGCAAGGAAAAATTTTGGTTGTTATAGCCAGCCCTTACTTTCGGTTATTTACTTAAAAGGTGGAGAGATATCTGGAGATCCTGGTAGACCACCATTCCATGCCAAGATCGTTCTCATCCTAAGCAAAAACTGCAAAAGCCTGCGGGATCCTTGAGATTTACTGCTGTGTTGCGTCATTAGCTAAGCATTTATGAGGTAAATCTGTGATTTATCACCGTAAGATTTCTTTTCTAAATGCCGAAATGTTTCTAAAAGTAAACGAACCTTAATTTTGAACGTAAAATATTTTCTTGAATTAACTATAACTGAAGATTATTCTAACATTACTTATTCACTTGTTAGAACTCAACTTGCTAACTTATTAGAAAACTTGAGAAAAATAAGTGTAGTGAGATTTAAGCATGGAAAAAGTATTTCTCACATTTTAAGATTAATGTTGAAGCAAAAACTTCCAAATCAAACAATGTATGCATAACGACAGCTGAGACTTTGATTTTAAATTCCCAAAACGTCCATTCCATACAAATTAAGGCGATTCTCAGAAAAGTTTTTATTTTCTACTCCAACAACGTGAAACATTCTGACACATTTAACTGACTCTTATTTTTTTAACACTTAAAAACATTATATTTCCAAGCATGATTAATGCAATGACTTCTAGTCGAACAGTTTTTTTTTCATTTTGGGATAAATGTATTTTATATTGACTTGTTATATATTGTTGTCTTAGAATGGCATTTTTTTTCCTTTCTGTAGCTGTTGAGTCCAGAAATTCGATTTATAGCACCAACTTTGAGAGCATTTTCTGAAAATTCTGATTTAACTGAAAATCGTAAAAACTCTTCTATTAACTAGTTTCTTAATAAAAACACCTCCCAATTTGATAAGTCTGCGGACAAAAATAAATTAAATAAATGGTCAAGTGCGAGTATTACTCGCGCTCAGAGAGTTCCGTACAATAAACATGTGTATTATCAACCCCATGAGGACAAGCGATTGGTATACGTGCCACTTAAAATTCTCGGAATGCTTCATTATTGCCACCAGTTATTTTTATTGTAAAGTTTACCTTTTTTAATTCGAACATTTTTGCAATTCAATTACAGGAAATTTTCTGTTTTGAAAAACCAGTGGTAAAAGATTAAAAATTAAACAAAGTACTCTCATCGCGAAAGAGTTAACTGTATTATTAAAAGAAAATCGTACCTAAAATAATAAGACTTTGTAAAAAACTATACAAAGTACTGTTGGTTATAGCTGTATATACTAGAAAACAATGAATGGGTATACCATAAAAATCCAAAGAGATATGAAGCCTGAATAATATCAAATATTGCTATCCTGTATATTTCTTTCTTTTATCTTATTTTTATCTATTTATAAGGAACTTAACTCGGTATACTGAGAATAAAAGCTAGGGCATATTTAAACTTTCTTTGGCATTTCATGGAACTAAATTCAGCGTACTAATATCATTTTCTTTTTTCAGTGTAGCTAACACAAAACTGTTGTTCAATGTTTAAACTTGGCATTGTGCTAAAGGAACTTGTATAGAAAAGAGCCTGCAAATTTGCAAAGCCGCTTTGGTCGAGGCCGCTATTTTTCCAGATAGGTTTTTAATTAATTTTTAAATACATAAGAGTCGTAATGAGAGACCCACTCAGTGTAAACTAATCGCGAAACCCATATTACTTATGAAGGGTTAGCATGCATAAGGAATAAAAAAAATAAACATTTTAATACCAAAAATTTCGTAACGTAGTTGCTGCTATATCCGATATAAGAAATGTTTTGCATAAAATAAGGCAAATAATACTTTTTAAAAAATGCTGAAATTAAGATGAATATATTTTTTAAAAAATTTCTTATGCGTACGAACTTTGATTTATGTGATTAATTCTAATTAAATTAGTATGTTTGCAACAGTATGGAGTTTATTGTTTCTGTTACTAGGTATTGCATTACACAAATATGTTATTAAAAATTATTATCTAGACTTTAAAAGCCAATAGGATGAAGTGCACGCCTCCTCCGTTATTATTTATCTCCAAACCGGCCCTGTCTTTAAGGATTAATATCTAGGCTAATTACCGACGAATTTTTTCAAAAATCATTATCAACAATGCTTCTGCTATGAAAGGTACCTTCAACGCTCCTCAGCACTTTTGCTCAATGCCCACAAATCGAAATTTGTGTATAACAGAGAAATGTGCTTTCCTCAAAAACTATGCGATCTTGGGTAACCTCTATAGTTTTCCTGCAAAGTTTAAATTAACATCTATTACCTCCAATTTTTGCATAATTTTAGTTTCAGTAGATTTGGAATTAGATTGGGGGAAGACATTTTTGCACTATATTTTCGACGATATCTCTGAAATTGTAATACTTAAAATGAAAAGAAATATATATTTTTGAATTCAGTATAATGAAAGCTTTCACAAAGTGCCTCAAAAGATATAAGAAGAAATATTTTATTCAAGTAATTTAATTAGCCTCCCTACCCCCCTCCAAAATATATTAATAAATGTTTATTAAATTGTAAATATGTGGGTCATATAGTCTTTATTACTTCCCCCAATTTGAACTTTTCACGTTTCATAGCTTATGAGTAAAATGGGTGTAGTAGACGGACAGACAGACACAGGAGTGATCTTATAATGGTTCCGTTTTTACTTTATAATTACGGAACCCTAAAAATTCATCAGAAAGTGAGCAGTTTGGATTTGAGAATAGTAGTGATTACAATATTAAGTTTTTAATTTATTTGCCTGTGAATGTTCTAAATATTTACTCTGTTTGGCTTTAGATTTTCTGAAAGTTTGTTCTAAAAAAACTAATTTATAAGAAAAGATAAAACTCTTCGGATATAACAATAGGATATAAAAATAATTCATAAGAAAAGATCTAAAAAGCACACAGCTGATACTACTGTGTGATATTCGTGTTAGCACATTTCTAAAAATGTTAATTTTCTGTTTGAGGACTAACGGATGTGCGTGTGTGTGTGTGGGGGGGGGATACAGGTACCATATTGTTCGGAAATATATTCAAACTTAAGATTCTTGTTAAAATATTCTTTTCGTGAATAAAATAAATAATTTACCTTTTAAAACCTATTGTGTTTATAATACAGTCTGCGGTATTGTGTTCTTTTTTTGTCACGCATTCAAATAATAAATATTTGTGATGCAATTCGCAAAGACAAAGCTAAACTTTACTGTAAGATCGTGGTGTCTTCGTTCTAGAGGTAATGCCAGAGAGGCTAAGAGATATTTAAAATTTTAAAAAAAATCCAGAGACAGCTATAGCCTTTTTCGTTGCCAAAGTTTCTATGAAATTTGTAAAGGTAATGTTCTATCATATATGATATATAATTTCATTGTATCTAAATGAGACGCAATTTCCCATAATTTTGTCGCATGTAGGATATATTTGGCATTTTATTAAAAAGATGTATATTTTATTAAGCAAAAAATTTTTGAGTACTGTGCTATTAGTTCAAAGATAAGTTGTTTTATAGAAATTGAAACATTATCTCAAATAAAGGCAATCAATGCACAATTGTTGCTTTTAGGTCATTTACAGAAGGTCATTACATCATCATTAAAACCAAAATACGGCATCCAAAGTACCAAAATGTGACAATGAATTTGATGCAAGCCAAGTACATCTTAAAATATTCGAAATTATTAATAAAAAGTTGAAATAGATAGAACTGAAAGTTGAAACATTTAATATTGAAAAATTTAATATATTAATACGTTAAATTAATAATAAGGTAAATGCACAAGTAGTGGGCCACTTAAGGACATTTATATAACTATTATTAAAGTATTAGTGAATTTTAATAAAAAATATATTTTTTAGCCTAGTCCTTACCTTTATGTATAAGAATAAACATTCAAATTTTTAAAATATATTCTCTAGAAAAAATGAAAAATAAAAAATGTTACATTCCTCTGTGCTCCACTAGTAGGCCACTCCATTCTTGAGTTTAATACATATTATACAGAAGTTATAATTTTTTTTTACATTTCTACACTTAAATATACACAATAATGAAATCATATTTAGAAGTTTTGATGATTACGTAAAATAATTTTAGCTTCTCTTTAGTTTTTTCGTATAGTCTGTAAAAACACCATTCCAGCTCAAAAACTATGAGAATACTGAAGTTGT
The DNA here is from genome assembly GCA_964019185.1 of Maratus speculifer. NCBI lineage: Eukaryota > Metazoa > Arthropoda > Arachnida > Araneae > Salticidae > Maratus > Maratus speculifer. Next base: position 380,814,820 of record OZ025293.1, read on the forward strand.
CACTTTGCCTGATAACAGATAAGGGTTCCAGCCAATCAGTAATTAGTTTGTTATCTCACAGGGGTGACTAGGAAACTTGTTTTTCAACTTTGAAAACTGGTGGCCTACTATTGGTACGTGGCCCACTACTGGTACATTTACCCTAACTTAAATTATAAAAAAAGTAATTTCGAGACATATATATTATTGAATATGTTACAATTAAATGATGACTGTTTTAAAATTCATATTTTTAACACTTTTAAATCTGACCATGTATAAAAGAATTAACTAATGAATGACCAATACCACAGAAATTTTACCTAAGGAATTTTTATTGCAGTATATTTTCAGAAAATAGTTTATTTTCAGTTTGCTTTCAGCTCAATTTTGCTTTTTGTCTTCCGCATAGGCTTCAGTATTTTATTTTGGATGTCGAAAAGACGTGTATCTAGTTCAGTGGTTCTCAAAACTTTTTTTTAACAACGCTTCATCGGAGCATTTCTAAAATTAGTATGATACTGACCCTCTTTCTCTATATGTCATATTTTTTTTTTATTATTTTAAATGAGCTTTTCATATTTTTATTGATTATAGTAGTAACTTCTATTAGTATAAGTTTTTTTTTTTTTTTGGGGGGGGGGGGGATAATAAGATCTTTCTGTGAAAATCAAATATGCAACCATTTTTTTTATGTTTATCAATTTTAATTAGACAGTTTTTTTGCTCACCATAATGCCACCTTCTTCTACATTAGAAAAATTTGTCTTCTCTACTGCTTTTAGTATAAACAGTTTTTTTAATTTATGTCAAAATGCATGCTTATGTACTGTATGTGACGGCAGCACCGGAGCAATAAAAATTCACTTCCTTGTGTTATGTCCATTTAGTATATTAGTAATTTCGTAAGGTTGGCAGTACATCATTTAGATATTTAAAACGTTTTCAATAAAAAAGCGTTCAATGTAATCAGTTTTACATATAGATTCTTTAAGCCTTTCGTAAACCGTGGTAAATATGCATCCAAATTAATTTTAATTATCAAATGCAACATTGTCACCAGAAATTTTAAGCAGAATTTTATATTTATAATATTTGCGAAGAAAGCATTTTTAGGCTTATTATGAAACAAATTTGTTCGTAAAACCTAGTGTCATTCAATCATTTCAACAAAATAGCAACTGAAGTAGTTTGCTCACGAAAGTGTTACAGCACATAATTCGAGTAGCTGGTCAAAGACTTCTCAACGATCATGTGAAATTTTTCAAAGTCAAAAGTGTTTCAAAATTTTTTTTACTAAACACAATTTCTGCTTTAAACATCATTTTAATATAAATGAAAATACCACATAAACTTACTTTAGTAAATTTCTAAAATGTTTTTATCCATTTGAATCTGTTCGTCGCTAATAGATCTCTGAAAAAAAAAAAAAAAAAAAAAAAAAAAAAACACTAAAATGCTTAGAGTATTTTAGAACTTTAATTTGAAACTTTGTCGCCTTTTAACGAGCTTCCACTTCAGTTAAATAGTTAAAAAAGCAAAATTTTGATCCATTTCCGAGATTATTTGTCGAATTTAGGGAGTTGTGGAAGCGATGATATCGGATGATGTGTATTTCGTAATAGTAAAGTTTGTTTAAAAAGTCGCTTTTAATGCAGTGAAATGAGCATTTTTATACGATTCTTTGAATGGTATTTTAAGTAAAAAAAAAAAAAAACTATTGCATTTATGGGTTCTTACATTTAGAAAGTAAGACCTTAAGATCTAACAGTTATAAGTCTATCATTTGTTTACGTTTCAACTTTTAAAAATTAGTGGTGTTGAAGATGCGTAAATATTCTCAAATGACATAATTCAGAGTTGCCAACTTCTACGCCTATTTAAATCACATAAACATGTTTGGAACCACAAAAAAGTTTCAGTAAAATGTATGCCAAATATATTCAATGGTATGTATTACACTCCATATTGTTGATTATCTGCTAAAATTTCTGTTTCTGATATATTTATTCGTCTTTAACCCATTAACGCCCGAATTATTTTCTTCGCTAAAATTTAAATTTTGTATTTCCCACCACTTTAAAAAGCAAATTAACTTTTATCTAAATTTATCGAGAATTCTGTCTCACGAAATAAGCTATATATTTATCTTCTTCTTTACTGGTGGGAAAACCACTTTCTTGCTGTTTTTGTAACCGTCCTCAAACGAGGACGCTGGGCGTTAATGGGTTAATTAGGCGTAGTAGTTGGCAGCCATGCATAATTTGTTAAAATTACATTCGTATTTATTAAGAATTACTAATTAAATACTAAAATTACTAGATAAGGTTCTTCACTAACACATAAACGTTTTATACTTTCTTAGATTTCAGCTGTTTCATCTAAGGATTCTGTTTTGTGTTTTACTCCCTGACCGCCGAACAAAAGGGCAAAACAGCAATGCTATTTTAATAAGTATATTTTTAATTAAGAAAAGGCGATTTTTTTCAGCATCACATAAAAAATTTAACTACTCTCTTAAAAAGTCAGCCACAAAATAGCTCAAATTGAACTGAAATCCACTCATCTCAGTGTTGAAAGGCAGCTTCTTAAAACAGAGTTGAAATAACTCGAGTTTTAACCAATTTAAATGAAGTTGAGCTATTTAAATAACCAATTTAGATCAAGAAGATTTAATTGTTTGAAAAACAACTCTTTTATGATCGAAAAAATTACAGCTCCTTCATGAGAAGCCAAATCAGCTCTTTCGTTTTAAGAGTGTACGCATAGGAATATAAGCCTCTTGAGTATTAATCACAACAAAAGGTCTTAAAACAACCTTATATTTATAGAATTATATTAATATAAATTATGTTTCTATTGCAGTGAAACTTAAAGCGTAGTGAACGGATATATCAGTTCGCGACGATGAGAAGTTTAAATTTGTAAATGATGTGTAATGTTTGAAAGGAAAAGATTATTTTCCTTTGAAAATAAATTAATCTCTTTATTCTAAAAAAAAAGTAACAAATGTTGTCACCGACGAAGACAATAATTTTTTTCTGATTCGGGGGTCATTCTTAGTTAATATTAAAAAACCTGATGCATTCAAAAATATGAAAATTTGTGGCATTATAGAGAAATGTTCGCTAAACTCGCAATGCTGACAGATTCTAAATCAAATAATTATTTTAAAAATACTTAGTGTTAAAGTTGGGGAAAATCGTTTCATTAAAAAAATTTCATAGGAACAAAAACTACACATAGGAAATTTAAACATTTTTGATTATTTTATACATTAGAAGTTCTCGGTGTGCAGACTGCATTTATTTTTTTTATTTGATTCATTTTCTGAGGATTTATTTCCATTTTAAGTTAAATTTTTCAGCATATCGAGAGATATTTTTTACATATTTCAAAAAACAGGGTTATTTTAATTTGTGCCAATTTCGGAAACAGTGCAAAGAATGACATTTCCTTCAAATTAAAAATTTATTTACGCTTGACTATTATAAAGAAAAAAAAGTCGGGTACTGCAAGATTCTGATCTGGACAGAATTTTTTTTTCTTGCACAAAAATGTGCTTTTATTTTCATTTTACTTTTAAAACCTCTTATCTAGAGGCAGTAAGGCTTATCTAAAGGCTTATCTAAAGGCATTAAGCCAAAAGTACGGCTATTTCTCAACAATACTAGGTATGTACACCTAATTGAACCTGACCGTTTGATAACCTTTAGTATCTAAAGTATGAATAAACTTATGAATCAAAAAGTCAAAATTTCGGATATTCAAGAAAGTTTTTTTTTTATATTTTTTTTAAGTAAATCACCAGAAAGGATAGAAATAAAAGTATGATCGCAGTCCTCTGAATTCTATTAATCCTTTGGAGTCTGGTGTACTATTAATAATATACGTCGTTTCACCGAGTATTATTTTGTCTTAACAATTACTTAGTTACTTTCGACACGTAGAAATGATAATATATGCCTTTCTTATTATGACTTCATTCGACATTTGATAATAATAATAATAATAATAATAATAATAATAATAATAATAATAATAATAATAATAATCGAAGTTTACTTAATTCTCTTTGCATCTTTGACGATTCTTTTATATTATGCTTACGTTTCATTCTTTAAATTTAAAATATAAGTTACTTTTCTGAACCAATCATGTGTCATAAAATACAAAAAGTATTAGAAAGTTGCAATATCTGATATACCCTGGTGTAATACTATATTTTCCTAACGTCATCAAAAAACCTTCCTTGGCCTATCATCATATCAATATGAAAAAGTACACAAAATAAGTACATTCGTAGGATTTCGGGAAAAGCGATAATCTTTAAATTACAGTAAGTCTATATGAAAAAGCTACGATTAACCGTATTTAAATAAGATTCATTTTGTTCACAAAATGGTAAAAAATTCGGACCCAAAAGGGTTAATATCGTATTTACGCTTTGGTTTATAGGCATAAGTATCTCGTTTACATGGGATTTTTATCCATTTTAAGTAAAGATATATGCTACTATACTAGCAAGTATTTCAGATGTAGTGCAAGTGAAGTACCTTTGCAGATAAATTCGTTGTGTAAACACCTGTTAAATGTTTTATTTATACAATCTAAGCACAAAAATTTCTATTTTTTCCAACTACACAACACTGGCAATTAATTGAGACGTCATGCAAATGCAAAATATATATATATATAAATATATATATATATATATATTGTAAATATATATATATATATAAATATATATATTGTAAACAGCCATTATATTTTTTCAATCTTTTCTTTGCCTTAATGCCAACTACATAACACTTAGAAATTTTTTGAATGTCGTGCAGGTAAAACGCTTATGCAGATAAAGTATGAATAAATACACGTTAAATAATTTATCTCAATATGTAAAACAATTTAAATATTACTACAAAAGGGTAAAAATAAAAATATGATTGCAGACATTTGAATTTGATTAATATCGTGTTTACGCTTTGGTTCATCAGCATAGGTATTTCGTTTACACGATATTTTTATCCATTTTAAGTAAATATGTATACTACAACTTTCAAGTATTTCTGATGTCGAGCAGGCGAAGTGCTTGTGCAGATAAATTGGTAGTGTAAACACGTGTAAAAAATATTTTATTTGTACAATCTAAGCTCAAATATTTCTATTTCTTCCAAATGCACAACACTGACAATTAATTCAGACGTTATGCAAGCGTTTATGCAGATAAAACCATATTGTAAACAATCATTTTTTTTCATCTTTTTTTTTTTTTTTTTTTTTTTTTTTTTTTTTTTTTTTGCTTTAATGTCAAATACATAACACTTAGAACTAATTTGAATGTCGTGCAGGTAAAATGCTCATGCAAATAAAGTATGAATAAATACTCGTTAATTAATTTAGCTCAATATGTAAAACAATTTAAATTACCGAATGAAGATTATCGCAGATGCTTTCCTGTTTCGGTTTGTTAATGTTTAATTTTGATCTCTTTATTAATCTTCATTAATTTTAAAAGTTAAATACAAATCTAATAATGATATAAAAGTCAATGAACGTATATTTACATATTTTTCTCTTCTTTTTTTTCAGTGTCGATTATGCGAGCATTAAGATGTCGGAATACCATCAAAACTGTTTCATTTCAGCACAAGATCGATCCCCAAGATAATTCAGACATGTAGTTTCATGAAGACAGTGTTGGAAAAGGCAGCAGTTATTTTTTGTTCATCCCCAGATTTTAAAACAAAAAACAAGAAATCAATTTTATGCTTTTGAAGAGTTTTTTACAGTCTATTTTATTCCATCTTTCTCAGACATTGGTTGCGAAAAAAATGTTAGGTCTGGAAATATTAACGATAAGTACAAAAAACCTTCCATTAAAATCTCATACAAGCTGAAAGAAGAATGATTTGGACGAATTAGCTGATAAAAAATGGAAGTGAAAGTTGTGCTTCTTATTTTTGCAAGCTTACAAGTTTTAATGCTTGCTGGACAAATCACTACCTTAGTGAGTACTTATTGGACATCGTGGGATTTGAAATTTAATTGGACTAAAGGCATGCATTTTTCCAAACCTGAAGCTGATGGTAAGTTTTGCCTTATATCATTTAAACGCTATATGTTAACCCATTAATGCCCAAGTTATTTTCTTCATTAAAAATGAAATTTTGGGTTTCCCACCACTTTTAAAAAACGAATAACTTTTATCTTAATTTATTGAGGAATTTTTCTCGTGAAAAATAGTACCGTAATTTCGGGTGTATAAGCCGCAGATCAAACAATTCTTTTTCGACCCAGAATTTTTTAAGAAACAAATATAACTAGTTAGATCGCCATAAATATCTGTCTTCAATCACTAAATGAGATTTCTGGGTCCAAAAAGAATTGTTTGATCCACGGCTTATACACCCGAAATTACGATACTTATTTATCTTTCTATTTACTGGTATGAAAAGTGCTTGCCCTTTTTAATAATCGTCCCTTAAAAGGGATGCTAGGCATTAATGGGTTAATACCCAGTGGAGCTAACTTTAATGGGCTCGTGGGGCCCGAGCCCACCCAATAATTTTGAATCATAGCGTATTCAATTTTCATTGTTTTAGTTATTTATTTCATTATTATTTCATTATTCATTTTTCTCCTTGGGGTAAAATTCATTTTTCCAATGACCATGTGTTTTAATTCTCCGACTGACACCCTTAAATCCCAAATGACTGAAATGTTTTGCTCCATGTTAAGGGGGCTCAGGGGTTGATCGATACGGAAAAACATATAAACAGAGCTCTCGCTTCGAGTCCATATAAAAGCAGAAGTATTCAGCGTAATTAATTTAAACTTTCTGATAATTTAAAGGTATTTTTCTAGTTTTATAAAATTATAAAATGAAGTACTTCAATGTAATATAATAAGAAATATAGCAAAATTTATGTAACACAATTTTCGAAAAAAAAATTATGTGTTATATCACCAACACCCAGATATCTTAAAATTGAATTGACATAAGAACCTAATTTTTGCTTTAAAATGATCCGGAAACATTACTCTATAGAATGAATTAAGGGTATAACTATAACTCAAAAACAACATTATTTAAAAAACTCTCAAATTTGAAAATTGAAAAAACTCCTAAAAAAGACAACTTTTTTTTAATTAAAAATACTCAAAATACTAAACTATCTAAACGATATTAATTCATTCTATAGATAATGATGTTATACGCATGCAAAAAAAAAAAAAAATAATAATAATAATAATAAGCCATTCCATCAAATAGTTTTTTTTTAATCTTGGTGTTAGTCGTCAAAAATCAAGTTTTGAGAAAACGCGACTTAAAGTTGAAATTATATGGGTGCGGCTATGAAAGTGTTGATACATAAAAGCTTATAACTCCGTAAAAATGCAAATACAGTAGAACCCCGATAATTCGGATTAATTGGGACCAGACCCAATCCGGATTATCGAAAATCCGGATTATCCGGAGAATAAGAAAAAAATGAAATAAAATAAAACATACATACAGAAAATCACCTTTATGTTTAACTTATTGATTATTTACAGACAGTAAAAATGTTTACTTTGTAATAAAAAAGTTTGTAATGATTTGCTGGGCGAGTTTTCTATACCTTTTGTGAGCCGTACGATCACACATCTGCTTGAGCATAAGTAGTTCATTGGGTGTAATGTAAATCAGAAAGCTTAAAGTATTCTTCCGAAAAGATTTCAGAAAAAAGTTTTTTTTATTCAGAATACGACGATAAAACAAGTTTATGCAATGAAAATTAACCAAATCGTTTCTCCATCGCTTGACCAAACCGATCCGGATTATCCGGAGATCCGGATTTACGGGGTCCGGATTTACGGGGTTCTACTGTATTTTTATGCGGCTTTTTGCATTGAGTTAAGAATCAATTGAATAATCAAACTAGATCATAAAAAAAATTGGTTTTGTGAAAAGTTTTCAACCCCTGAGCCCCCTTAAGCTTTGCTAAGTTAATTTCTAGTCATGTTCATGATATCACGATATTACAATAAATATCAGTGTCTTTATAAGGAAAAACTCATAAGAATATCACTTCTATTATAATTTAATAAATTGCAAATATATTAAGACATGACAGCTAGACTTAAAATTCTCATCTTTCACCCTCTGCCAATCCTTCAAAAAAAAAAAAAAAAAAAAAAAAACTGGTCGTACTATTTTACAAAAATGTTTTTGAGCCCAGCCAATATTTTTGAGTCAACCCAATATTTTTCAAAAGTTGGCACCACTGTAATACCCATTTGCAACGTAAAGAAGGCTGTTTTTAGAGAGAAAAATATTCATAAGAGGGAAAATTGTATTATAATTTAACAATAACGCGTTTATTATACGTACTTGTTTCCTTAAAAGAACGATAGGATTTTAAATTTCAATAATTCTTTAATTACAATACATATAAAGCTCCAAATAAATAAAATATTTACCTCCGTATAAGCTCATAAATTTTGTATACAGTATATTAAATATAGTTCAAATTTTAGTCAATAAATAGCACTGCATTGCCTCAACCTGTAGTAATACTCAAGTTAACTAAAAATAATAATAATAATAAAGAATTGAAGAAGAAAAAAATATATACCTTCGTCAATTCACAAGATATTGAATCCGCTTAAATTTATTGTAAATATCCTTTATATTACCTATAACTTTTATACTGTAAAGTTTGTGATAGAACCAACTCTTAGAGCAAAGAAATAAATAAAAAAACTAAAAAAAAAGAGGTGTGTTAAATTAAAAGCTCTTCAAAAGCAGCCAAAATAAATTGTTAAAAGGGGATTTCTTTTAATCTTATTTTTGTTTTTGTTGGTGAAATTAATACTTAACTTTCTACCTTTAACTTAATCTACCTGCGCTTGTAAACTGAGACGGCGTTTTATTTGTTTTTATAAAATGAATAAGTTAAAATAATACAAGGAACATTTTATGTAGTACAACAGGGCTGTCCAACCAGGCACCCGCTGAACACCAGAAAAGTTTTACAGAAATTTTTGCATATTAAATTACCGAATATCCCCGATTCAATAAGGTCTTGATTTTTGTAAGACTTTTTTGGTATCTCGCGGGCACCAGGTCGGACAGCCTTATAGTACACGATATATGTTAAATTGTAGTAAGTATAAGTGAGTGGAAATTTAAAACAAGAAAATTTGTTTTATTTCATGTTTTCAAAAATAAAAGTGAATTCATATTTTCAAAATGAATCCCTGTCTATATTGCTTTATTTTTAACTATATACTTTTAATACGTTATGTAATTAAGGTACTTCCAAAATCATTAATTGATCAAGTAAACGAGTTTGTCTTTTTTGTCAGATAAATTTAAATAAGCTTTTCTAATTATTAATTTCAATGATTTCTTGAACCTTATTTTACTTTACAATATGTAGTTTTTAAATTATATTTGACTTTTTTTTAAAGATTTTTTGATTAAGGAAATAAATAAAATCACAAACACTAAATATGTATCATTTCACAAAGTTTTTGAATTTTGCATGTGAAAAAATGTGTCATTTTTTTTTTCGCATTTTATAAAGTATCTCATGAACAACTATTTGAAAAAATAAATTAATTAAAATAAGGAATAGATTTTTTGTATAAAAAATTCTATTGGTGGTTCTCTTTAAATACTTAATTGATTTTTTTTTCTAACCAATTTGGTTTAAAATGTGTCATTTTTTTTATTATTCACGATCAAATAATTAGGAATGGTTCCAAATTATGTATATCAATTTTATAATTAGAGATTTATGCTATTTGAAAAATTTCCGTACACTTTCGATCATTGTCCCCTGAAAGTAAAAACCTATAATCTATAGAAAGTTTTTACTATATCCGGATGCTTTTATCTGCTTTTATTCTAATACATCAGAAAAAAAAAAAATACCAAATCACAATTACATTATCATTTCATGTTCCATCCAATAAAAATCTGTCGATATCATTCCTACAAGTTGCGACAAATGAAAAAAAAACTTTAAAAAAGCAAATAAAATTATGTTACATAAATGAAAGCTTTCGTTTAAAATATTATCTTTTGTACCTTATCATATTTAGTCTCAGCCTAAATATGGTTTTATTCTAATTCCTAGTTAACATCAAGCACTGAAAAAAAATCTGATGATTTTAAGGGAACCAACAGAAAAGAATTAATGTGACAAAATTTGCTTTTTCGTGAATTTTGTGCTTTTTAGTAGTAAAATATCACATATGAGTTTTAAAAAGCTGCAAGTTCACTAAAATAAAGAGAAAATTCGTAAATAAAATGGGTTTTCAGTAAAATAATTACAGTTCATCTACCGGACTTTTTTTCGCTCAAGACCGAGATATCGTTATAAATTTTCCCATAGAATTCGCATTAGCGAAAGGGTCTTTTCGTTTGACTGAAGTAGCCTCTTAAAGGATTAAATACTGTGTTCCCTACACCACCTAGTCACATTTAATAAAATTTTCAGAGCCCAAAACAACAAATAGGAAATATTAACTGAATATTTCTTGTTTTCTCTCATTTGAAAAGAAACATTTCCGTTTGTCCGTTTTTAAAGAGACAGTTTTATTTACAGCATTCAACGAGTAAGGATAAAACGGAATATTTCTGATTATTTCAGAAAACTATATAGTTTTCACACAAAACAAAATGTTTCCATTAAAAGACAGGATTTTCACATAAAATCACCAGTATATATACGGGAGTTTTTTTAGAGTGTACTTTCAGCAACATTCTAGAAATAATTTTCGAAACTTTCCCAATAATTGGTCATTCGGCGGACCTATTTCTGAAATCTCTGTTATGTAAAATCCCTACTACATTTGTCACCATATAAGTTAACACGAACAAACTTGATAATGAGATGAAGGTTGTTTTTAAACAAACAATATATTATTTTCAGAAATGTTCACAAAATAATTTTATCGCACTAAACATGCATGAAAGTTTCATATATTTTAATTTAGATACTATATTACTTAGAAATTTTACTTGTTAACCTGTACATAATAATACTATAATAATATTTTTGAAAAAATAACCATAATTCCAGTTCTAAATCTATACAACTTAAAATTCATCTTAAAATCAAATAAATGAAAGGTACTGTACTGGAAAAAAGTAAACACCCCCTACTGAATCCTCAACAAATTATCGTTGAAGAAAGTTACTGGTACCGAACGATTAGAAATAAAGTTTACTTTCATATGATGCATATACATAGCTGCCAACTTGACATTAATCTTCCGTAATACGTGTGTTAATTTGGCCTTAGTTTCATGAATTTCGAACCAGATTTTAAAAAAAAAAAATTAATATGTCCTCTTTAAAAGCCTGAAACTAAGTAAATGAAGATTCGTGAAATACATTTTCTGGTTCGAAATGAGATTAACCTGGATCAGATTAACCCTGGTATTACGGAAGATTAATTAAAAGTTGGCAGCTATGCATATAAAATTTGCTTAGGGGGCCTTATTAAATTATCTACATATTAAAACGAACCTAAACATAATTTTTTTCAATAGCATTACCAAATTTTAACATGAGATTTCAAATCTTCGGTTCAAACTATGCCTAAACACCAAATTTCAAGTAATTTGAATGATAAGGTTTTGAATTATAACATTTAAAATTTTGTGTTTTAATGTTAATTTGCATTTTGATATTTTTATTAATATCTCCTGAAATTATAGTGCTAATTTGCTAATTTTTTATGCAGCAACGATACTAAAATATCAAACATAAATACGTCGAATTTGCAATTTTTATCATTTTATTATATGAATTATAAAATTAATATTTGGAAAAATTATAAATTGTAACTTTTAGATTTAGATTTATTAAGTCCTATCTTATAAAAATCCAAAACTTCAAATTTTTCTTCCAATTCGTTTTCAAATTATGCTGAAAAAAAGGCAAAATTATGGTTTAAGGGGCCGTTTTCTATTGAGATGACTAGATATTTTGAAACTTCTTATGTTATTCTGTAAACTAGCAGTCTTCAATCGCTGCTTGAGTGGCGCCCTAAGATGCCTTGATCAAGAAGGGGACTATCTACTTTTTTTTAAATTTTAAATGTACCTCACTTTCAGGATTACTTTTCTTAACACAAAAACTGCAAACACAAAAAATTTCTTATTTATACTCTTTATTTTTAAACAGAACGGGATTTATTTTTATTTTTTTTATAAAACAACTATTTCGTTAAAAAGCTTTACCCCTAGATATATATATATATATATATAATAAAGAATATAAATAAGAAAATTTTTTGTGTTGAGAAAACTAATGCCTTAAGGGAGGTACATTTAAAATTATAAATAACATACGTGAATTAATATAATATAATAATTCTATTAAATAGAATTGTTTTCTAAACAATACACTATCTACGTTTAAAAATGGACTTCATTTGGTACCAGCAGCTTTATTCTACGATCATTTTTGCAGAATTAGTAGAAGGTGTTTACTATTTTTTTTTCACGACTGTACATCATTATTACAGGTATATATATAAAAAAAAAAATCCGTTGTATGAAGTCAAAATTTGGATATCTAAGAATTTAATGAGTCTAAAAGTACAATTATCTCACGATTATGATAAAAGTTCCTTCAAACCTGTTTTCAAACGGATAGAGATAAACGATTTGTTGACACCGTTAACTAAATTGCATTTTGATGTATTTTGACAGTTTCAGTTTCTTTAATTTTACATTCCTGAACGATATTAGAATTAACGTTGATTTTTTTCCAATCCTTTCATTCACAGCGTGATATTTCTTGCGTATTCTTTTCGTAATATTTAAATTATTAACTAAATGGTTGTATGTTGTCATTGAAATCCGGAAGAGTAACAAAGTAACTACTTTAGTATGTTGACAGCTATGTCATACCGAGAGGCTAGACAAACAGGATAGACATGGGATAGATTTATCCTTACTTTGCATTTAATGCTTTAGTATTCAAAGGCACCAAAAGAATTTTTATCATATCAAAAGAATTTATATCATGCGAAAAGAAAAATGTAAAAAAAGAGATAGAGAGAGATTTGGGTTATGTTGTTAGACAGCCTGAATGCAGAAGAATATATATGATCTCATTAGCTGCCATCGGGAAACCGGTAATTTAAGCTATATTGTGATCTGTAAATCATTTTCTTTAATTTTTTTTTTTATATGATCGTCTAAAGATTAAGCTGAATTCTTTATCAATAAATATGGCAAATATTTCTTGAAAGAAATGTATGAATGTGAATTAAATATTCACTCGCGCTTTGAAATATAAATAAAGAAAACAATTTTCTTTGAATAATAGAATTAAAAAAAAGGGAGAATGCAGCAAAGATAGATTTTTTTTCCCTCGACAATAAGCTAAAGAATGAAATTTCTACCATGAATTTTTTTCAAATATTTATTTACTTTAAATTCTTTATAAAATGGGAGATTTGGAATTACTGCGTCTTCATAAAATCGACAAAGTTATAATTTTAATATTTGTTAATATCTATATTTTATGTTTTTCGCATCAGTTAAAATTCTCAGTGCAGATATTTCTTGAGTAAATAATGTATAACTGAATGATACCGTTAAATGCTTTTTAAAATATCTTACATTTGTAAATTAAATTATTCTTCTATCTAAAAAATTAAAATTTATATGTCTTTATAAAGTCGACGAAATTGTGGTATGTTTATCAACATATTTTTCCTTTCTTGCTTAAATGCAAATTCTCGGTACATAAATTTCTCGAATAAATAATATATAACTGGCTGATACTGTTAATTTTGTTTTACATTTTTATATTGGAAAATTGAGATATTTGTAAAACTAAGGCCTTAGAGAAACTATCTATGTTCGCATAAAAATGACGAAGTTATGAGCTATATTTAAACATGTATTTAGCTGCCCTCTTTCATCAATGCAAATTCTTCTTGGTAACTGAAACTTCTTAAAAAAATAATGTATAACTGACTGATATTGTTAAGTGCTTTTTAATTTCTTATAATGGCAAATTGAGATACTCTTTTATTAAGATAATTAAAATTTCTACTCTTTCATAAAAACGATAAAATTATGAGCTATTTTTAATGCAATAATTTTGATTTTGTATACAATAATTTTGATAATTTCTTTCATCAATGCTAATCTTTGTTATAGAAAATCCTTAAAGAAATGATATGTAACTGATTGATACCGTGAAGTTATTTTTAATTTTTTATATTGGTAAACTGGGGTGGGCTTTTATATGGCGAAAAATAATTCTACTGTCTCATAAAAATTACAAAATTAAGACCCATTTTTTAAATATATATTTTGACTCCTTCTTATATCGATCTAAATAGTCGCTACAGAAATTTATTGAAGAAATAATACATAATTAAATAATACTGTTATGTTCTGTTTCATTCCTTATATTTGTAAACTGGAGTATTTATATATCTAAAAAACTGAAAAATCCACGTCTTCGTAAAAACGACAAATTTATGAGCTAATTTTTAATATACAGTGTGCTTTAACACAGTGATTACAAGGTTTCACAAGAGATAGAATGCACCTAGCTGATGGGAAATCATATAGCAATGCATGGCCGGAAACGTTTTCCTGATGCTGTAGTTATGATACAAAACACACGAAATAAAAGATACAAACACGGTGAGGAAACATGTTTATTATTCTTAGTACAGCAAAAATGCCTGCATAATGCTAGAAAGTGCTGAGGAACTTGTTTGATGCATTGTGGTAGCTGTTAGGGTAGTCCTGGATACGCCCGATATTTTCAAAAACATTAGATGTTTCATGAGCTGGAGATATGAAACCTGCATCACGGGCCGGGCTCGTAATTTAGAAAACCATCTTTGATGACGATCGTTGTCTTTGTGTTTTTTCTCATTTCTTAGATTCTTGCTGTACTTTCCTTTCTTGTGCTTTGTGTCATCACTACCACGCCAAGAAAGCTTTCTTGACCAAGCATTGCTATGTGATTTCCCATCATGTGTGTGTTCAATATCACTCCTAAAACGTTGTAACCGCTGTGTTGAAACACCCTGTATATTTTATTTCTCTTTTCTTAAATAAAAATTATCGAACTTTTACATCGAAAATTACAGAATTTTTTTAAATAAAAATATATAGTTGACTCATACAGTTAATATAAATTCTACTCCGTAACATATGTGATATTAATAAATTACATAAACTAAGGAAAACCCGGGCTTCTTGGTTAACAAATTTCTGTGCAAACTTTTTTTTTTTTTTTTTTTTTTTTTAAGCTGAAAGCTCTAATTGAATTTTTACGTTTAATATGTTGATGCATGATTTTGAAGTAAGTGAAAAAGGGGAGGGCTGAGGGAGGTCTTCGATTTAGTTAAATGCTTAAAAAAAATAGTCTTTAGTGTCTCTTTGAAATTCTTATGCATTAAAATTATAAAATTTCCGTATCCTGTGCGAAAATTCAGGAAAAAGTATTGATATTTTGTGGTAAAAGCGCTTCTTACAAGACTTTTATATAGGGACATTTAATAGTTAAAATAGTTCTTATTGTTCAAACTGTGTAAAGAATTGTGTTTTTTACTCCTTTTTTACCACATGTCCCTTAACATTTAAAAAACAAAGTAACGCTTACATTCAGAACACTTTGAAATTTTTATCAATTATAAATATAACGGTTTTGGAGCTTGTGAAAAAATATAAAATTTAGTTATAAAATCATGAACTGAAGCCGCCGCGTATCCATATTCTAAGTGAAAATTTTGTGGACTTTGAAAAAAAAAATTGTACGATCGTAAACAAGAATGTTGCCTTTTTAAGTGAGAATTTTTTGTTGATCCGTATTTCTCAAATTGAGCTCGATATGAGCTTCAATGAGAAGGTGAAAAAACCCCCCGAAATCGAATTTACATTTCCTTTTTTTTTTTTTTGGTTAACAATATTATTTTTTTAAAACAGTTTGCGGTGTTTTAAACGTAAAAATACTATCGTTAATTGGATTTATTGTTTTTTTTTTCTTTTGAATGGTTTTAACGATGTGCATTTACAAAGACGTGCGAAAAAATAGCAGTACTTCCATTCTTGATTCTTCTCTGCTTCAGAACTCCGACACGTACTGTATGATGTTTCTTTGGAACTCTTTTGAATTGCTGGTTTTAATTAATATTTGTGCTAATTATCAAAATTTAAAATCTACGCCTAAGGCGTCTTAGAATCTTTTTGGACTATTCTCTCCAAATTTTCAAATCTCTAGATAGAGATTTTCCTAGCCATCGCAGAAAGACGGGCCTTTATAACTTGGAGGCAAAGCATCTAAGTAGTAAACAGAGTTTGAACCCCGATGCTGGAACTTGAAAGTTTCATATTAAGATAGATTTAATTAAAAGAAATTTCGTATTATTTGACAATTTAAGGGTTTATATTATTATCATTTTTTTTATCACTGACATTCTTTATATTTTTTGGAATTCAATTTTTTTTCTATTTTAAAAACTATTGCGATTTATTAATGATTCAGTATTTTTAATTTCGTTTAAACAATTTTTTTTCATTTTTAGAAATTTAAAATTTTACTTATATCTCATAAATATTATAAAAATAAATTTAATAATTAAAATAAATAAAATAAATTTAATAAAACTTATATCTCCCTTATATGTCGCTAAATTTTTTTATTTCGTGTTTTCAAAAATTTTGGATTTTGGAATTTTTTTAAACAATTTAATTTGAACATTTTAAGTTTGAATAAAATAAATAATTTCCTTTGATAATTCTTTTAAAATTAATTTATTGGTGCTATATAAAAATTTAATAATTGTAAATTAACTATTTCGATTTATTAATTAAAGGATAAGTTTTTTGAAAGAAATATTAAACGAAACTCTCTGTGCGATCTGCGATCACACTTACCTACTTATTTTTTTTCTTGTTGCGTTAGTCCAAATTAAAAGTTGTATTGGTGTTTTCTTTCTCTCTTTCTTTTCTTTACCTTCTGCTTCTGCGCGTTTCTATTCTATGACAAGAAAAAACTACCTAAATTTACAGCAGTTTTATAACTGTAGATATGAGCGAAATTATTCGAATTATACTATTATATTCTTTCAAAAAGACTAAAAGCGCTGTAATCTAAAGAATACACACATCTATTTACCTTGCATTTTTTGCCGCTATCCGCATACCTTAGAAAGCATCTTTACTAAACAAATAAAACGGAACGGAGACATGCTTTAAAAACGAGGGAGTAAAGCCAAAAATTCTCACATAAGAGTAAAATTAGAATATTGCTTCCGAGTGAACCTTATTTTGAGAAAGCATGGTATCAATTTTTCGTCACACGAATTGCAGCTGGATATTGATACCGCACTTAATTTTCATTTCCCTTCACGTGACGATAGACCCCAGGATAAATGGTGTACATTTATTATTGTTATTATTATTAATTCGAGAATGTAAGGAATTTAAAAAGATCCTACCAGAGAATAAAAAAAGGCAAACATTTCATGTATTTAAAAATTATTTTTTTTTCTAATTGTGTTGAAACTTAAATGATAATTATGAGGATAACAATAGTAGCAATAAATTGAGCATGTTTAACCATTCTCACAAAATTCTGCGATAAGGACTCGTCATGTAAATGATAAAGGGGTGATTTAAACTAAATTAAAACTAGTGCAAATAATGTTAAAACTGTTTGCCCAGAACGATGCATTTGAAAACTTCCCGTCTGCTTATGAAATTTCTATTAAATTTTACTTTTGTCTGTTTTTAACTATTTAAATGAAAACAGACCTTCCTCTTCCTCCGTATAAAATATCTGACAGGGAAGGATTAAAGCCAGTCTTTATATAATTTAGATTTCTTAAAAATCTTTTAATAATAGTTTTATTATTTCACCAACCGGGAATTGATTATCAGTTTATTCTTCTTAGAAAGTTACCTCAAGATTGAGTCAGTCCTTGACTAAAAGGGTATAAAAAAGTATTTTATTTTTATTACTAAACGAATAGTATATCGTGTTCGTATTTTGAACGTCGATCTTTGATTATTTAACCAGTTTTATTTTTAAAATGGGAGAAATGATTATCTTTCAATTCCTAAAAATTTAAAAAGAAGGATCTGCTTTTTTATGAGTTAAAAGATTTCCAATCACAATTTCAAAATTACCAGAAAAAGTGCAATTAGTTAAAAAAAAAAAAAAAAATGCTAAAAATTTAACCCTTGGCACTCCGTTCTCTCCGTTGTGGAGACATCATGTTTCCTTGCAAAATTTGTTTTTGTCATCAGTAATAAAGGAAAATAAAATTTGCCTTACTTAATCACAGCATTTTCGAATTGTGTACTTGAAGAAAACTTCTTTTTAAAAAAATGGTGCTGACAAATAAAATGTGTGTAAGAGACGCCGGAGTCCGAAGTGTAAAGGCGTTTCCCTTTACATATTATTTAATAGTGGTTTTCCCCCTTAGTTAAAAGTACAATATTCTCTAAATTTGTAACTTTATTTAATAAACTAGATTTTTAGTCCCTTTAATTCTATTCTGTTGCTAACGGCTTTTCCTTTAAAATTTGAGTTCAGTTAGCTCTAATTCTTTCATTAAAACCACAACGTATATACGTTCTTTCATGTAATTGTATGTATTTTTCCCCCTTTGCAACAATCTCTGATAAGGCCCTGTTGCTAGGCAGAATTTATTCATAATTAAACGCTAATCGCTTAAGAAACAGATGTATTACGTTTGTCTCTTATTTTATTTCATTAGAATTCATTCCCCTTCTGATTCCGTGGGAGTTTAAGTAACCCCATGTAAGGAATTTGTTCTCGCGGTTTTTCGTGCCACATACACCCTTTTATAGTTTGGCATTAATAATTTCAAATTTTACCCTTTGACCATTCTCATTGCAGTCTATGTAACGGAAATCAAATGCATGTCTCCTATCATCGAAAGTGTACATCTGGTGTTCGTTATTGGCGATAAATACCAATGTAATTCGCCAAAATTGTGGCTTCAAAAATTATATTTTTATCATTCGGCTCTCATCCTGAGTGGGGTAATGTAATATGAGATACTTCTACGATCCTGCGGTCGACGGGACTTACCGTCGACCAGAGCCTGTTACATGCCTGATGTTCTTCAATAAAAGGATTTTGTGTCAAGAATAACTTACCTTATCTTGGAGTTTTTTTGTCCTTTCTCGAACCCGCACTCTCAACACCGATGTGGACTGAATCTCCACTACACGAATGGTTAAACATTTAAAATAATCTTTGTTTGAATGCAAAAGTGTTGCTGCTTTTTGTTAAGAAAAAAATATTTCCTGATGAAATTAAACGTAACTCTGTCAGAGCATTTAAAAAAAGAAATTTGGAGCCGCATACTCTTTCTACCATTTTGATTTTTAAAGAAGAAATGTTCAATTAAAAATGTCTGTAGAACGTTGTTAAAAGAATAATATTTAAAATTGAAACAATGGAGTTATGAATAAATAGATGGAGACACATAATGTATTGTCTAGTAGTTGCGAGTGAATCAACTAAGAAGGTTGTTACAAGATAACGGCTGTGTTTCTTAACAAAATCAATATTTTCGGATTGCCGTTGGCGAAAACTTTCACAAATTAAATTTAGTAGAAAATTTCTTTTTATTAAAATGCCGTATTGATGAGACATTTCTGTCGCAAATATGGCTAAAAATTTCTATTTCTTTTTATTGGTGTCAGTTTGCCCAGATATCATAATCTTTTCTACTGACACTGACAGGAGGTTTTCTTCAATGCCACAATATGGCGAAACTACCGGGTGTCCCAAAAATGACTGATGGATTTTAAAATTCAATAACTTGCAAACGGTGACAGCTATTTAAAAAATTTTTGCAGGAGGGTTATGTATAATGCCAGGAGTTTTTTTACCGTAAATTTTTATTTTAGTTCGAATTTCAAACAATAGGTGGCGCTGACGACGATTGAAGGCCAGGTGATCAGTGCTGAGTGAGGCGTCGACCTGGCCTTCAATCGCCGTCAGCGCCACCTATTGTTTGAAATTTGGACTAAAATAAAAAATTACGGTAAAAAAACTCCTGACATTATACCTAACCCTCCTGCGAAAATTCTTTAAATAGCTGTCACCGTTTGCAAGTTATTGAATTTTAAAATCCATCAGTCATTTTTGGGACACCCGGTTTTACCTCGGAGGTACACTTCTACCAATAAAAACGAATATCGGTTTTTTGTCATTATTTTTTATTGGTAATTTCCATTAATGCGGCGTTTAAATAAGGAGAAATTTTCTGCATAAATTTATTGGGAGAAGTTTTCCTCGATGGTAATGAACCCCTGCGAAAGCGGTTACAGTTGAAGTTTCACTATTTTCAGGATATGACGTAGTTCCTCGTTATTAATAGTTCCATGGTTGAAATCATTCGCTTAAAAATCGAATCTGGTTTCTTTTTATCTATACTAATAAAAGAACAAAACACTCTGTCTGTGTGTGTGTGTGTGTGTCTGCGATGGCTAGCAAAATCTATGGGACGTACGAAGCTCAAAATTTTTTGAGAGTAGCCCAATATCTCTCCTGATGCACCTGAAGCTCAGAATTTTAATTTTTTGATTAGTTTCATAGATATTAATTATGAAGCGGAACTCACTTTTTTCAAAAAGTCATTTTTTTTAATGTTCGAGGAAAGAAATCGTTTGCACATGCGCACAAACCCTTTTACGCTTCTAAACGAAAGAAGAACCATTTATCGGCGTTTATTTCTAATTTTGGATCATTTTGTTTAAATCCAAATAAACCAAACTGCCCAACGCAGTTAAACTTAAGAGACATATTTCGAAAGATCATATTTTTAGGTCTCAAATGCAATAATCAATTCGAAAAAATGTTGCAGTTAACCCTTTGAAAACAAATATTCAAAAATGGTCGTTTTTCCAAAACTATTTTTCTCCCTTTTGTCAGTGCCCCTCCAGGGAGTAATTTTTAAGATATAAACAAACCAACAAAAAAAAAAAAAAAAAAAAAAAAAAAAGATATTAAATTTGAAACTTTCTTCTAAGCGATGGTGCAATTGGTTTTAAAATATTTGGATTTTAACCCTTTCAAATACACTGGCAAAAGGTCATTTTGCGGGTATTTTTTCTATACTAAGGGTATTTTTTCTATGCTAAAATTATCTTAACATACATATTTCAACTCAAACTTTTAAAATCTTCTCAATAGAACAAATGTATACTCCCTACAAAAAATTCGAAACGTTCGGACCGATAGAAATATTTTTTACAAAATAAAATGTGCGAAAGATTTGATGAAATCAATAAAAACAGATCGTTTTCATTGCGGTTTTGCCTTAGCAAAGCGCAATCCTATAGGTACCGGCAAACAAAAAATATATTCTTAAAGCTTAAAAACATTCTTATAATCTATGATGCAATCGGTTTTTAAAATATAAGATTTAACCCTTTCAAATACACCGGCAAAAGGAAGCACTTTGCGACTCACGTATAGAGTATTTTTTCTACGCTAAAAGTATCCAAGCTTACATATTTCAGCCCAATCTTTTAAAAGCATCTCAATAGACCAAATTTACACCTTCTGAAAAAAAATTTGAAACGTTCGGACGAGTAGAAATAATTTTTACAAAATAAAAAGTGCGAAAAATTTGAGGAAATCAATAAAAACCAGATCGTTTCATTGCAGTTTTGCCTTTGCAGGGCGCAATTCTATATACATCCTGACAAACCAAAAATATTTTATTAAAGCTAAAACATTCTCATAATTTATGTTGCAATTTGTTTTAAAAAATATGAGATTTAACCCGTTCAAATAAACCGACAAACCCGAATTACATCCCAGCTCATGGAGAATACATTTTTGCCACGCTAAAAGTAACTAAATGTCCGTATTTTAACACAATCTTTTTAGAGCCTTTCAATAAACCAGATTTACATTACTTTCAAAAACTTTAGAACTTTCGTATGGATAGAATTTTTTACAAAATAAAATGTGTAAAAATTTTTACGAATTCTGTAAAAACCTGAGTGTTCCGTCGCGGTTTCGTTCGCTTTCGGTTCGCATAGTTTCCAAAAGATCAAATTACATAGAAAACAAAATACCAAACAGCGTGCTTTCAATTCAATGTCTTTTCGCGATTTTTCCGTTTAACAATAGAAATTTTGACAAAATGGACTTAAAAATATAAAATCATAGAAATTTGAGTTTAATTTAAGGGTCATTTAGAAAGCAAATAAGACATTTGAAAACTGAATAACATCACTGGCCCGGGCAACGCCGGGCAGGACAGCTAGTTCTTAATATAGATTATGAAAACGAATGGTCAACAGTTTTGATCAAATCCTAACTCTTATCTTTCTTCTAACTTTTGAAAAGAAGAGAAATGCTTATTTTACATTAAAGAGATTGTACAAAAATAGCTTCGTTTCATTCATATGGAGATTGAAACATCATGATTATAAAGTTTAAAAGCTATTTTCATACAATTAAAACCCAAAAATAAAAGAGAAAATAATCTCTCTCTCCCTCTGTACACACGTATAAGTTTATCAATTTATTTATTTATGACACCATTATAAGACACTACAAATTATCATTAACAATTGTAAATATACAAATTATAAATGGATTTTTCTGCAAATTAAAAATGATGCATTAAATTTTATAAAATTCTTTGAAAAAGATCATGAGAACAAGTGAGAGAAATAATTGAAAATATTGTAAACAGTGGGAAAATGGAAATATTTGTGAAACCAGAGCAGAATCCTTCAACCCAAGTTACCTTGAGTTCCACAAATATTATCCTTGCATGTGATATAACAAGCTTAAAAGAGGAAAATTTGGGCTACCGTACACAATAATTTCAGAAAAAAAAGGCCAGAAATGACACGTAAGATAAAAAGTAAAATGGATAAAAATGGATTAAAAATAGAAGGATATCACCAATTAAAGATAAAAACGAGGTTTAAATAATAAAAACAACAAAAAAGTCAAAAATCGCACAGAATTTTAAATGAAAAAATGCACGAACAAATTTGAAAAAAAAAATCACATCAACATTCATAAACTCTGATCTAAAAACAGATGCCAACATTTCGTTTATATTTTGGAGTCTGATCCAAACTACATATATATTTGAAACCAGAAAGTAAAATTTAGGTTACTGTCCCGTCAAGTAATGACACTCGCGAACTAATGCTAAACCTGTTAGAATGTTATTTTGAAATATCTCATTTCCATTTCGATATTTTAGAATACATATATATATATATATTATTATTATTATTATTATTATTATTATTTATTTATTTATTTATTTATTTTGGCATTGCGTAGATGAGATCGGACCTTACATCTGCCATTTTTTTTTTAGGCAATACTTTGTTTATTACATAAAGTTGTAGTGTATTTCATATATTTTCAAAATATTGTAGAAGATTTTGGATGCGTTCGCGGAGTAGTTTGTAGTTTAAAATATGCTGTGCAATAAGCATACGGGTTGATAACGCTATCCATCGGCGTTATTACATTGATTGATTCTTTTGAGTGCTGGAACTACATTCGAACAGGGTTTATTTTTTATTTTATGCAAAAGAGAGCATTATAGTCATTGTTAAAAACCAAAAAGGATTTTTTTAAAAAAAATGTATGCCCGTAATAATGCTAACTTTTCCGGTCAGAAGAATAAAACGTCAATATTTCTGCATTCAGATCTCGCAATTAATGATAAGTAAAAGAAGATTTTCAATTTCTAGGGCTGTAGAGTTAGCATCTTTAGAATTGGACAATTTACATTTCATTTTTCAATCTTATTTTATAATTTTGTTCGCATAGAGTTTTTACCCACATAAATGGATTCAAGTAGCATTTGTCGAGAAATCCCGCCATTACATTTTATGAATGATATCTGATAAAATATTATTTCTTGTATACATAGTCAATATGTTGCTGAATCAAATTCTATATTTGTTAGAAAAAAAACTAAGTCGTGAAAATTGATAAAATCTTAACATGACGTTATTATCCCAGGACACCTTAACCATTCAACTGATAAATATTTTCGAAAAATAATGCCTATTGTTTTCATGTCTTTTAGAAAATTTTTAATCTTTTGTCACAGATTTTTCAAAACAGAAATTTTTACCCAATTAAATCAGAAAAATGTTCAAATAAAATAATGCAAAATTTACTGGTGAGAATAATAAATCATGATTGGAATATGGATGCCCGTACGCCGTACGAGCAAATCTAGGGCTGTAGAGTTAGCATCTTTAGAATTGGACAATTTACATTCCATTTTTCCATCTTATTTTATAATTTTGTTCGCATAGAGTTTTTACCCACATAAATGGATTCAAGTAGCATTTGTCGAGAAATCCCACCATTACATTTTATGAATGATATCTGCTAAAATATTATTTCTTGTATACATAGTCAATATGTTGCTGAATCAAATTCTATATTTGTTAGAAAAAAAAAAACTAAGTCGTGAAAATTGATAAAATCTTAACATGACGTTATTACCCCAGGACACCTTAACCATTCAACTGATAAATATTTTTGAAAAATAATGCCTATTGTTTTCATGTCTTTTAGAAAATTTTTAATCTTTTGTCACAGATTTTTCAAAACAGAAATTTTTACCCAATTAAATCAGAAAAATGCTCAAATAAAAAAATGCAAAATTTACTGGTGAGAATAATAAATCTTGATTGTAATATGGATGCCCGTACGCGGTACGAGCAAATCATGATTGGCAAAAAGATGTCGCCCGTATGACGCACGGGCAAATCAAGGAAGCGGTTAATATAAATGTTCCGTTTTTCTCTAGATTTTATTTTAAATTTATTTCTCTGGATACTCCGAAATGCTTTTTTTTTACAAAAAATTTCCTAAACATTTATCAGAATTACAAAAAAGCAAAGCAGATTATTGCTCAGTTTCTTATTTTTTAATGAGCAGACAACTTTGCACGATTCTTCGAGACAACAATATGACTTTTTTTTATTAACTATTGTCTTTCGAGTATTGTATGAATTTTTGAAGATGAATGCATCGTTCAAGTACCTCATTAGAAGTCACTGCACAATAGAGCAGTTTGCTAAAGTGAAGGCTACCGGATATTTAGATCGTCAGATTTTATTTGCGTTCACTTTTCAAACATGTATTCATTAGTAACGCTTTATTATGAAGATTATTTTTAATCCCTTCACGGACAAAATTGCAAAGGTACTTCAAGTTTGCTATGTAGGGAGACATGTGGGAAAGGCTGATTTTGATAAAATGACAATATTATTTATTTATTCTGTAGTATAAAATAGTTTCTTTAACTTTTTAGAACAAGATTTTTTTTTTCTGTACAATAAATAGAAAATGCAAACCGGATCAAGGAAAAATTGCAAAGGCGCTTCAAGTTTATTATATAGAGACATTTGGAAAGGCTGATTTTGATAAATTGACAATAATTATTTATTCTGTAGCATAAAACAGTTTCTTTAACTTTATCAAACAAGTTTCTTTTTTCTGTACAATAAATAGTAAATACAAACCGGATCACGGAAAAATTGCAAAGGTGCTTCAAGTTTATTGTATAGAGACATTGGGAAAGGCTGATTTTGATAAAATGATAATATTATTTATTTATTCTATACACTGTAAAAAAAAAAAAAAAAAAAAAAAAAAAAAAAAAAAAAAAAAAAAAAAATTGTAAAGGTACTAAACTTTTTCTTGAAACTGGGATTCCAAGAACTTTTCCTGTAACGGTAACAGCAAAAATTCAAGTTTCAGAATCGGTTGCATGGATTTTTCCTGTTATCGTTACATGACAAGTTCTTGGAATCCCAGTTTCCTAGAAAATGTTTAGTACCTTTACAGATTTTTTTTCTACAGTATAGAATAAAACAGTTTCTTTAACTTTATAGAACAAGATTTTTTTTTCTGTAAAATAAATAGGAAATGCAAACCGGATCACGGAAAAATTGCAAAGGCACTTCAAGTTTATTGTATGGAGACAGGTGTGAAAGGTTGATTTTGATAAAATGGTACTAATATTAATTTATTCTGTAATATAGAATAGTTTATTTAACTTTATAAAACAAGTTTTTTTTCTGTAAAGTAACTAGGAAATCCAAACTGGATCACGGAAAAATTGCAAAGATGCTTCAATTTTTCAGTAAGGGATATGTGGGAAAGACTGATTTTGATAATATGACAATCTTATTTATTTATTCTGGACACTGTAAAAAAAAAAAAAAAAAAAAAAAAAAAAAATCTGTAAAGTTACTAAACTTTTTCTAGGAAACTGGGATTCCTCGAGCTTTTTATGTAACGGTAAGAGCAGAAATTGATTTGACCGATTCTCTTACATGAATTTTTCCATAAAAAGTTCTAGAAATCCCAGTTTCCAAGAAAAAATTTAGTAACTTTACAGATTTCTTTACAGTGTAGTATAAAACAGTTTTTTTTAACTTTATAGAACAATATCCTTTTTTTACAATAATTTGGCAATCCAAACCGGACTTTTTGGGTCACAAAATATCGAGGACAATCAGTTTTAACCTTCTATATCCTGACAGTTTTTTTAAGTACCACTAAAGAAAATTCAATGTAAAATTTACTTAATTAGCTTACTTATTAAAAATTTACATACTTTCCATACAAAATACTTTATTGATCACATTCAGTAAGCACAGTCGAAACTAAATATATTTTTAATGGAATTATTTTCTAGCTTTTATCCAATAAAAAATGTTATACGAAAATTTTCGCACCTACAAAACGCTTCTCTATTACAGATATAAACACAATACATTTTTTTTACAGTGCTTTTATAAGAATTCTGAGGTTGTCATAGAAGTATTATTTGTTAATTAAATTAATTATTCTTGTAATTATTTTACAAAAATAGCTCTAACTACCTATTTATTAAACCAGTTTCAGTTTTAAAATATCATATAAAAATCAAATTTTTACCATATAAATTGTTCTAGATATCTTAGATATTAACGTATATAATTTATTAGAGTGAATTCCTTTTTTAGCTCACAGGCTATCATAGCCTGAGAGCTTATGTTCCCGCCCGTTCTGTATGTATCGTTCTGTATGCCCGTTCGTTCGTACGTACGTAACACAATAACGCATGTTAAAAATATCCGATCCACTTGAAATTTTGTATGTAGGTGTATCCTGATAAGGCGCTTCCCTGATTAGTTTTTGGAGTTCATTCGATATCTATAAGAAGGGGAACGGGGGCTCATTCCCCTCCTCTTAATTTATATAAATGGGTTATTCATGCAAAATTATCATTTTTCGTTCAAAATTTAGAAATAGGATCATTCTGGTGAGATGCCTTGATGATTGGTATTAGGTGTTCATTGGATAAGTATAAACAGGGGGAACGAGGGTTCTAATGCCCCTCCCCTTAATTTATATAAATGGGTTTTTCATGAGAATTACCAGATTTCGTTCAAATCTCTGAATAGTTTTGGGAGTTTAATGATTAAGTATAAAAGAGGGGATAACTCCGCTTAAATTATTTAAATAAGTTTTTATTAAGAATTTTTCGACTTGCTCTGAATTTTGGATATAGATTTTTTATATGATAAAGCATGTCCCTGATTAGTTTAGGGGGCTCAATGATTAAATATAAAAGGGGAAAGGGGGGAGCTGTTTCCCCTCCTTAATTTTTTTTCGAATGGAATTAATTCTTGAAAATATAAGGCTGTAATGTACAATTAGTATGCATAGCCTGTGAGCTCAATGGTTTAAGTGGGCAATATTCTTTTTATTTATTTCAAAATTCAGGATATAAAGGATTTAGGAGATTTGGTACCCTACAAAATACTTGGAAGATTTCTTTTACTGATCTACTTTTACTCGTATATACATGTTATTATAGGTAATATAGAAAAACTGTATTTTACAAGAAAAAAGAAATAGTTCTGTGGGTAAAAATTGAGAATTTTATTTTATATTTTTAATTTAACGAATTTTAAAGTTTGTTGTTTTCTGAATCAAATCACCCAATTGTTTTTTCCTATCAAAATGTATTCAAATTATGCTATAGCTTTTAGATACGGCATTTCTTTTATGAAGACTTAGACATCTGTTGAAATTATTTTTACATATTCCCTTTCCTTATAACCTATCTAGACAAACTTTGCCCTGTCAAAGAGTTTAAGGGCATAAAAGAATGCTCTTGGACTCTCTTGAAAACTACTCTTGAAAAATTTTATAATTTTTCAATCTTTCCCGGGACCAAAAAAAAAAAAAAAAAAAAAAAAAAAAAAAAGCTTTTTTTGTTGTATTCATTAATAAAATATTTATATTGAAATTTTCTATTTTTTTAACCACGAATTAATAATACCTATCAATGCTTGAATAGTTTTCGAAAAATAAGTAAGCGTTTTTAATTTTAACATGTAAAATGGTTTTAAAATAAATCAGGTCCAATATTCCTCAAATGCATTAATCCGACATTGGTGGAAATAATTGGAGATTCTGAACATCATATGTGTCACTTGTACATGACGCAATCAACCTTAGCTTAATATTGCTTTGAAAACGAATATGGAAATAATTTCAAAATAGAATGTTAAAATCAGAATCAAAGTTGACCAGATAACAAAATCTTTAGATTGAAATAAATAATTAGTTTTTTCTTGATAACAAAAACTCGCTTTGTTAATAGCGATTGAGAAATTTCTTACCATAGGAAAAATAAACCATTGATACTTTGTAAGAGTTTTTATTAATAATTCCGGGAATTTTTCTCTCTATAGCACACTGTTTTATCAAATTACAATATTAAAAGAGATTACAGTATTTCTCCATTCATCAGTGTAATTAATTAACGCAGAAACATTAAAATAGTATCTAGTGAGAGGGGTTTTTTTTTTCATACTTTTTTCTAAATATTACTTTATAATAAAAAGAAGGTTGAATTTCTGATCTAAGAATAAAACGATATTTCACAAGCACTCCTTTCAATAAAAACTCATCTTCATTAATTTTTATTTCCTTCTCTATTTTATTTTTCCCCGGCGTGTCATAAAAGTTGTTCGCGGATTTATTTTTTATTCTCCGTCGCATTAATGGTGTAAAAGTATGTATTATTTTATTTGATATGCCATAGAGAATTTTCGTCTTTCTGTAGTTCAGTTATTGCGTAGTTTATTTTTTCTTAACAACGTATTCTAAATTTATGCTAAGTAAATACTATGTTTTCAATTAATAAACAGCTAAATATGCAGTGTTAAAGTTGTTTAAAACCCTCCAAGCATCTTGCAAAAAGGTAAAATTGTAATGTTGTTTTCTCAACATTTTGTTTTGAATGTTAAAAAAATATTATTCTTTCAACATTACAAAAAAACTTTATTGTAAGCATGAATGTAATCCTCCACAGTATGAATCAGTCTTCGATGTATTAAAAATTCATTAAATCTATAGAATTATAGTATTTTAAATATTGCTTAGATTGCAGCGAAAACTGGAGCTTAGTATACGGAATATTACGTTCCAGACGCTCAGAGGGATAAATTAACCAGGGATTTAATGTGTTATAGTTATAAAAATGGCCCCTACACTAGGCATGCGCTACACATTGAGATTACTTGCAGCGCTCCCAGTGAAGAAATGCGGAACTCAGTGATAGTGTCTCGAAAACAACTGAAGATGTAAGGGAAAATATCAGAAAGTTATTCAATGTCATCGGTCACTTAAAAATGATATTACATGTGCATTAGATAATCTTAAGCGAAAGTAAAAAAGTGCAGCTCTGAATTTGCCCGATTCCCGTCGATTTTATAATGTGCCTCCATTACAGATAAATACAGCGTGAAAAAAATCTACGATTCGCAATTGAGCAGTATAATTAAGAGTGTATTCCAATCCAAACTGCTTTTTTCTGATTTATTTTTAAATTCATTTTTGCAGTCAAACGCAGGCACCTGATGACACTTAAACAGGCAAATTTTCGTATTTAGAAACTACATAATGTGCATAAATGCAGCAAATATTGCAAAAAATGCTGACAAAGTTGGCGCTTTGAAGCAAATTTTCCGAAACGGTAGATCTGGGAACGAAAAAATGGTCATAATGGGAAAATAATTGTTTATAAATCGAATTCTTATTAATTGAGCTAAAAAGGAAATCACATGGCCTCTTGTTTATCTCTTCAAAAATCATCTCAGCAAGCTTCATGTTTATACTTTTAAAAATGAGCCTGAAAATCTATCAGAAAATTTCGAGCTGTTGAGGGTGGAGAAATATTTTTTCGAATATATCCTTAAATCGAAAAAACCAGTTTTATTATTTGCACTTGAATTAAATCATCGGCGGCCGAATGTCAAACACTGGTCGGCAAAATAGAATATTTTTTACTCCTTGAATAAAAGAGAATATGAGCACGTGTAAGAATTAGGCAAGCCAGATTCCAAATATCTAATCAATCAAAACTACTCTATCACGCATCGTTTTTAAGAGAGACAATTTTAAAGTATTAAAATTTACACTATGGAATGAAAATCTAATACATTCATCTATAATGTTACAAAATAATAAACTCAAGAAAAATGAATTAATTTCATTACTTTAGTTTAAAAATGATTAAAGTCTATCATGAAAAAAAAATAATAATAATAATTTCGTTCGCATCCTTCTCTTGTACTCTTCTTTTTGTGTGTCCCATATATTCCAGCAGCATTCTGCTGACATATTTTTCATTCTTTTTGCCGTTGTTTTTCTTTTAAATTTCAGCTACATCTTTGTGAAATCATTCTCCATTTCCATCAGAAATTTCTCCGGGAAAAAAGAGAAAAAGTAGTATGTATACACTACATTCCATGCTTTAAATAAGGAGAGTGGTTTCTCTGCATTTAAAGGGAATTTGGGGATTTTTTCTGTTTCTTAAAAATATTTTACATGCGTGTTCAAAAGGATCCCGTGTTACATCCACAACAGTATTCTGTTTGTTTTTAAAGTAGGACCATGAAACATTTGTATTGATTGAGAATTAACAAATACCTTCTTTTATTTTTGCATCACTCATGCGTGGAAATTTATGTATCAAGTATTCAATTCCATTATCGCCTTCATTGATCGTTTTAACAATTGTTTAATAAGAACAAGTTCTATCTGAAAGAGTAAGTAAATATATTTTTGTCTTCTCAACTAATCTCTGCTGTCCAATATTTTTCGTGCCAGGACTATTTTCTTCTCGCAGTGTTCCTATTCTCACATAGAATTTCTTATCTCTTTCCCAGTTGCCTTATTCACATAGGAAACAATTGAATTTTGTGAAACCTTGTCGAAACCTAGTTAGCATTAGTTTTATGCCTACAATGCAATTTTTATGCCTGCTCATATATTTCACTGATGATCTTCCTAATGTATTTTTTTGCAATAAACTTTGAATGTTTAATTACGTTTCCTTCATAGGAACTGCCTGAGCAAATGAAAATGAAGGTTGGATAATAAAGTAAATTTACTTTCAGATAATATAAATTAACTTAAACAATACACTCCCCATGTTCCTCCCAATCGAGTCACTACGCAAATTCTCTTTGTGAGTAGAATATGGAGAGTCATTTTTGATTGAACATGCACGAATTCAAATTGTCGACATTCAGAAGGATATGGAAAACTTTTACAAAAGAGAGTGCAAAGAAACAAAGCAAAGGAGAATCCAAAAATAAAAGAATGCAAGCAATTTTAACGCTAATATTTTAAGCAAAGAAACAAACACTAGTTTCATTTTAAAGATGACCACCCACTTAAAAGAAAAAAAAATAGTCCTTACGGAAGAAATTTGAAGCCATATTTCTATTAAGCATCATTAATTATATCTTAAAATATCACTATTTTTTACAGGGAGAATTTTAAGAGCACATGAAACATAAAATAGTAAAAATTTTTGAATTTTTAGTTATCGGCCTTAAAAAATAGAGCTGAAAATTATGGTGCTAAATGATTATGGACCTAAAAGATTATGGTGGTGGAAGGTTTTAAAATAATATATTCTAAGCACTGTTTTGTGTATATAGTTTTTTGTCTTGTTCTCTAAATATGTTTTTTATGCTTTGGTACATTTTTCTAAAATTTTACTTTAGTTAAGCAGTTGAAACTTTCTAAAATTGTGTAACTAACTTGTTTCTTTAAAAATATCTAACATTACATATGTGAGTGAAAACAAAATTGAAAATATTGAAAAACATGTTCTCAAATTTGCAGAATTTTCAAAATTTTTTAGTAAAATATTTTTTATTTATTTTTTTTTTAATTAAAAGGGAAACTGTTCCTTATCACTCTCGAAATGGTATGTTTTCTGACACCACAACAACTTTTAAGGTGATATATTCAACAGTTTTTTTTAGAAAAGTGTACATAGCCGACATATTGTTCAAAACATTTCTTAGAGATTTATAAAAAGTTAATTAGTTTTTGAAAACTAATTTATGCGAGAAATTAATTTCTTTTGATGTACATATGAACTATAATGTGTATATTTACTGCAAAAACATTTTTCATTCCTATTTAAATTTTTTAAGTAAAATACATGATGTTAAATATTTTGCAAAAACTGCTTCATTTTATTTGTCGGGATGTTCCATGTGCCGTTATTGCCGAACAATAAAATCGTTCTTTCTTATCAAGACAATCGCTCAAATAGCAGCAACTTATATTCACATATTTTGTATCCTATTTAGGTTATCCGTGATGTAATTTTCTACTAAACAGATGACACTAAACTACTTTCTTATTAACATTTTTATGTATATTTAACATTTTAAATAAGATTAAGAAGTTCTGAACTTTACCGCTAGAAGCGCATCGTAGAGTCTCATTGTATAGCATGATGTTTCTTAAACATTTTACCTACCCATAATTAAACTTTCGCAGCAGATTGAAATTATAACAATGAAAAAATATAAAAGGGTTGTATATAGTTTTTTATTTATTTACTAGCACAAATGGTACTTTATTTGAGGGAGAAAAAAGGGTGAAATAAGTTATTATAATTTGTAATAAAAAGATCATTAAAGATCATTAACTTTCTTGTAAACTTGTTTTTCCATATATATTTCTATTTAGCGAACATTAATATTTAAAGGTATATCTGAGCTTCACCCTTTAAAAAAAAATTAGAATACTTTATTAAATTTAGCTCAAGCTAGGAAACCATTTGTTATAATTTCCTAGCATAATCTTTAAATAGTACATAAAATAGAAATAAATTTCCAAAAAATGAAAATTTATCACACTAAACTGTGTTTCAAATTAAATCGTTTAGTATGGAATATTAGATATTAACTCACAGACTTCACACTTCGGTAGAGCGTTTACACACTCTACATCTAAACTAGTGCGATTTAGTATTCCGTAAATTCAACTTCGCATATTTTTGTTGGCAACACAGTAAGGAATAAATAACGCATAATTAATATTCGAAAATTTAAGGGAAAATTGCATTCTGATATTCATGTTTATCGAAATTTTCAATTTCTGAATGAAAAATGAAAAATAAAGAAACCATATTTAAACAAAACGCCTACATTTGAAGTACTTAAAATTTTTGTAGCACAGCTAAAATTACCCGGTACAACAACGGTAGAGAGCAATTTATATAACACATACGTACTTATCTATATGTAGACTTCACTTTTATAACTGCTGCTACATCCGTTTACAAATTAAAGACTGGGTAATATACGCTTTCAAACCCGTATATTGCTTTATTAGGAAAAAATATAATGTGTTTTAAATCTCAGGATATCCAGTATTTCATTTTATTTATTTATGATTCTTACAATGGATATTACAATATGCATATGACAGGTTCTCTGCTATAAATAAGCACGAACCAGAAAATGTGTGCAGTAAAAATATTTACCTCAAATTACCGACTGATAAATTACCTCTGAGATTTGATGTAAAAGAATTATTGCCTGATAAAATGCACCCGAGATAATTTATGAGGAAATAATCTATATACCTCAAATTATACGCTGATAAATTACCCAAGAATAAATCGAATTGATTTATTATGGCATAATTTATTAGGGAATAATTACTGACACTCTGAAAATAAATGAACAGCAAGCTAATGATTTAAATATTTATGTAGCCATACTTTAACTTCCTAAAAGATAAGAAGACGAATTACAATATTTTTAATGAAAGGTATAATTACTATAATTACAAAAATTGTTTTATTTAATACTTTAGTGTATTCTACATCAAAAACAAATCTCTTTCTCTCTCTCTGTTTCTGTCGCTCTGTAATACAGAATTGTAGCAATATTTGCAAAAAAAATCTCGGAAGTGTATCCGTCAAACAAAAAAAAATTATGGCTGGCTGCAAAACGAAAATACTCTCTATGCCAAAATTATGAATGAACTCAAAATAAGCAAAGAATTAATACAAAAAAGATCTGTCTCACACACACTCTCTCTTTCTCTGTAATACAGAATTGTAGCAATATTTGAAAAAGATCATCTTGTAAGTTTATCTGTCAAACAAAAAGGTTATGGCAGACTACAACGATAAAAAGTTCTCTGTGTCAAAATTATGAGTGAACTCAAAATAAGCAAAGCATTATTGCAAAAAAGATTTCTCTCTCCCTCTCTCTATTTTTCTCTCTATCTCGCTCTCTCACTATCTGTCTCTGTAATACAGAATTATAGCAATATTTGCAAAAGATCATCTCGGAAGTAAATCTGTAAAAAAAAAAAAAAAGCTATGGAAGATTACAAAACAAAAATGTTCTCTTTGCCAAAATTATGAGTGAATTCAGAATAAGCAAAGAATTATTACAAAAAAGATCTCTCTCACATACACGCTTTCTCAGAAATACAGAGTTGTAGCAATATTTGCATCTCTTTCTCTCTATCTCGCTCTCTGACTTTCTTTCTCTATAATACAGGATCATAGCAATATTTGCAAAAGATCATCTAGTCGAGTGTATCGGTCAAAAAATAAAGTTATGGCAGATTACTAAACAAAAAGTTTCTCTATGCCAAAATTATGAGCGAACTCAGAATAAGCAAAGAATTATTACAAAAAAGGTCTCTCTCTCTCACTCTCACTCTTTCTCTTTAATACAGAATTGTAGCAATATTTGCATCTCTTTCTCTCTATCTCGCTCTCTCACTCTCTTTCTCTGTAACACAGAATTGTAACAATATTTGTAAAAGATCATGTCGAAAGCGTATCTGTCGAAAAGAAAGTTATGGCAGACTACAAAAAAAAATGTTCTCTATGTCAAAATTATGAGTGAACTCAAAATAAGCAAAGCATTACTACAAAAAAAAAATTCTCGCTTTCTCTCTATCTCACTCTGTCACTCTCTTTCTCTGTAATACAGAATTGTAGCAATATTTGCAAAAGATCATCTAGGAAGTGTATCTGTCAAAAAAAAGCTATGGCAGACTACAAAACAAAAATGTTCTCTATGCCAAAATTATAAGTGAACTCAGAATAAGCAAAGAATTATTACAAAATAGATCTCTATCTCTCACTCTCTTTCTCTGTAATACAGAATTGTAGCAATATTTGCGAAAGATTATCTAGAAGGTGTAGCTATCAATCAAAAAAGTTATGGAAGGCTGCATAACAAAAATGTTCTCTATGCTAAAATTATGAAAGAATTAAAAATAACCCAAGTATTATTACAAAAAATACCTCTATCTCTCTCTGTTTGTGTGTGTAATATCGAATTCTAAGAATATTTATAAAAGACCATCTAGAAAGTCTATCTCTCAAACAAAACAGTTATCTAAGAAAATAGAACAAAAATGTCGCCTATGCCGTAGTTATGCATAAAGTTGAAATTGTTTATGTAAACAGATAAAATAAGTTATTCAATACACCAGGGCCGGCGCCAGGGGTGAGGCAAGTGAGGCGACCGCCTCAGGGCGCACCCCAAAAGGGCGGCATTTGTCTCGCATATTTGTGCAGGTAAAATAGACCAAAATATGAGTAACACCAAATAATGGCCATTCACAAAAAATTGAAAAAAGTTTTGTTTTGACCAAAAAAAAAAAAAAAAAAAAAAAACTTGAAGATCCGATGACCCCTCCACCCCTCCTTGAAAAGAGCTGCTTTAAGGTGTTTTAGGAGAAGGGCGCATTTTTACTCTGGTGGAGAATTCAATTTTTTTCTTTAGCTAAAGCGCACTGTAGAATGTTTGCTATGTATTTTTTAATTCGGAATCGAATGACACTTCCGCAAGTCGATGCAGTTATACATCATAAAGTTCTGGCAGGCAGGTTTTATCAATACAAAGTCATGAATGGTTTTAGCAATAAAAAAATATGAATACATGGGATATTTTGACATATTTACTAACCTTGAAGAAATTTGATGAACTTTGATTATTTGATGAACTTTGAATTTTGATTATTACTGTTTTGAGGATGTTTAAAAAGCTTGTTATTTTTTGATATGATATAACAAGTTTTGAACGTGATATAAAAATGACAAAGCTGTGTTCATCAATAAAACATAACTTTCAACATTGTATATTTATAAAACTTACCATAACTTTTATAAAGAATGATTGTACGAAGGACTTACAAATGATGTTATTTGATCCAGAATTTGAAAATGCATAAAAATGATACCCAATTCATCTATTTTAAAGAAGTTGAAGTATTCCCATCCCTCGATGAACTTCCATCCCCCCCCCCCCAAAAAAAAGTAATGGTTTATTTTGGGGGAATTCATCGAATTTTCATGTTTAGTAACAAAACGATATGTTTTCCCCCAAATTTTGGTGAAAGGCCACCAGTTGTTACTGTAAAAAAACTGTTTTATCTGAATAAAGTATAATTTTTGCCATTTCATTCATGAAACGTGCCGTAACTTTGAAAAAACTGATCGTACCGACTTGCAGATGGTGTCATCCAATTTAGAATTTAAAAAATCCATGCAAAACGATAGCCCATTTGACCGACTTAAAAATGTTAACCCCCCCCCCCTCGAAGGATTAAAAAAACCCCTCCTTCTGCTTCTTAAAACTTATTAAACTTTGTTTTGGGAAATTCCTTATATTTCCATTAAATATATATATATATATATATATATATATATATATATATATATATATATATATATATATATCTGTAATGTATATTGAACATGTAGTCCATTATATGTAATCTATTAATTAGGTATTAGGTTTTCAAAGGTTATTTAGATGCTTTGGAGCTTTTCTGCGCAAAACCCGTAGGTGCCTTCTCCCAGATTTCTTCATGATTACGCGTAATATTAGAGCTCGACCTTATTACTTCAGGACATCTTACATTTTATCTTCCCCAATTTATATTTCTTTACACTTTTGTGTTTCACGCCAATTTTTTGACTTCAAGAAGTAATTCTTGTTAGACTGAACCAAGGCCATCTTTGCGTAAATTTGGTTCCTTGCGATATTTGACGATTTTTGTGTTTCCGGCGATTTTTCCATATATTAATAAAATAAATCAGCTTTTAATATTTTAACCCAATGTAGTAAATTTTGCCCTTTTTTCAATAAAATTTATTCGGAATCCACAAGATAATTTTTAATTCTTCTAGTGATTTTTGGATTTTCTCCTGTTTCGCCGAGATTTTTTTCTTAGATTCGTAAACAATTCCATTTAAAACTTTTTCGCATAATGTAGCAAATTTTGTCTCCTCATTTTTTGAATTTTTGGTAATTCGGATTACAAATGTTTTAGCCCACTAGTGGAAATTTTGCCCTCTGCATTTTTACTTTCTTCTATCTCCAATAGAAGAAAGTATTGTAATCGAAATTTTTTTCGACTTCCGGTTTTCGACGGATTTACACGTTTTAGCGGTCAGAGATTCCAAAAAACATGTTTTTACAAAATGTCTGTCTGTCCGTGTGTCTGTGTGTCTGTCTGTATGTCGCCATTCTACCATCAAAAAGTGTATGAAGTTATGCATAGAATTGAACCAAATTTTTTGTGAGTGTTTTTGGCTGTGCTAAGCAGGTCGTCCTTCAGTTTTGAAATATTCCGCAGGAAGGGCGCGCTGCAATCGCGATTTTTGTGGCATTTTCAATATTTTACCGACCAAAAGTATATGAAGTTATGCATCGAATTGCCCCAAATTTTTTGTGTATGTGTATGACTATGGCTAGTTGGTGCTCCCTGAATTTGAAAAAAATCCGTCGGAAGGGGGCGCTGCAATCGCGATTTTTGTGCCATTTTCAATATTGCACCGACCAAAAGTACATGAAGTTATGCATCGAATTGAAAGAAATTTTTTGTGTAAGTGTATGGCTATGGCTAGTTGGATCGCTCTGAATCTGAAAAAAATCCACCGGAAGGGGGCGCTGCAATACCGAATTTTATGCCATTTTCAATATTGCACCACATAAAATTGTATGAAGTTAGTTCTAGAACTGAACTAAACATTTTGTATATGATTATTTTTTGGTAAAGCAAGTAGGTCCTCCCTGAATTTGAAAAAAAAATCTGCCTATCATTCTATTGTCCATCGGCTCGTGCAGAGACGGAAATTCGTTTTTACTCCGATTAATTGATTGAAGCAGAAATTTAAGATGAAAATCAAAGTTGGTAGGGTATTGAATTAAAATTATTAAAGCATTAAAATGAGTAACTTTTTTTTAAATATTAAAATGCATGTATGAGATAGAAGAAAGTTTTGGGATTGGCACATCCAACTAGTTTCTTTCTTCATTTCGACGCGATTTTTTTTTTTTTTTTTTTTTTTTTTGACATTTGTATTCGTAAAAGGCATTTGGTTTCAAACTTCTCACTAATGTTGTAAATTTTGTTTAGAAAATTTATTTTTTATTTTATTTATTTTTCGTTTTTATGGATTTTTAAAATTATTTTCAACGAGATTCTTAGCATGTCAGTACGCATATGTTTTTGCGTAATGCTTTTTTTTTTCTTTTTTTAACATTTGTAAAAAATAATTCAGTTTGGAAATTTTACCTAATCGTTTTATCATACGTGATTTTCAATGTTTTGCGATTTTTAATGCGATTTTCAATGCAATTTTCATCCTTCTTTTGCGTTCCGCGACAATCTTCTGACATTCATAATATGAAATTCCCTCCAAACATTTATCCCACTATTTTTAATGCGGTTTTTAGCGTTTTTTTTTTTTTTTTTTTTTTTTTTTCTTTGCTTTCGCAATATTATTTATTTATTTATTTATTTTACATTTAGAAACGAATTTCTGCTATGTACTTTTGTTAGTAAGATTTATCTCACTGTTGTAAATTTTGTCAAACTTTGTTACAATTTTCAGAGTAATACATTAAAATTATTTTTCCGCGATTTTTGAATTTTTCACGAGTTTTAATGCAATTTTCAACATGAGATTTTGAAGAATCACAAGTTTTTTAATTTGCGCAATTTTTTTTATCTTTAGAGACCTTTACTGTATTTTTTTTTTTTTTTTTTTTTTTTTTAGCTTCGAAACATTTTTATAACTTTATTAAAAAGGAAATCTGTTTTAACTTTTAACCTAATGTACTAAAATGTGCTCTCTTTTCAGTTAAATTTATTCGAAATTCGCTTAGCGATTTTCGAATTTTTCTGATTTTTTTTAATATTATTAATTTTTTGCTCGCTCTGTGATGGTTTTTTGACTTTGCAAAAGAAATCCTGTTTTAATCTTCAATAAATTTTACTGTCTGCAATTTTTTATAGAGGCCGAAAACGCCGCGTCTATCAGGTCAGCTGCGCGAGTAAATTAAATTATTTTAGCAGATGAAAATGTAATTGTTTTCTATATTGATTAGAGTGATATAAAAACGATTTTCACAAAAAAATTCAAGGTCAATTTATCATTGAATTAAATATTTCATTGTTGATAAGTGTTTTTGAAAACAATATTGTTATTACAATATTAAATATGTCAAATCAAATTTGAAATAATAATGTAATCTTCTCTGCATGTCATAATTTTCCCATTTAATGTGAATATTATATTGCGAAGTTTGCTCTAATAAGTTTATATATTTATTTTTATTTTTTCGCTCTATACTATTATATTTCGACTTTGTAATGTATGATTTCTGCAAAGCTAAATCAAGAGAAATAACTCACTTCTAGAACTTTCATTTTATTTTTAATAGCTGTTTTCTTATTAATATTACCAATATGCGATTTGCTTTGTATATACGATTTTAAAAAGATAAATAGCTTGTAATGCTATATCATTATTTTTCTCTTTGAAATTCATACACAAATTTTATACGCAATGTGATTGATTTTAAGTGTTTGACACATTTTGTCTCAGTAATAACTATTTTAAAAGCATTCTTTACCTGTTGTAATAGGATTTTTATATATATATATTCATAACGTGCGTGATTTTTCGAAAGGAAAAACAAGGCAGAAAAATTTTTGTAGTTTTACTGTTATTCTTTGTATGAGACTTTCACTTTCAATGTTTTTTTTTTATTTTTATTTATTAGTAGAATATGATTTATTAATTTAATGCCAAGTTAGCTGTTGTTATTTTTTAAAAAGATGCAAAAAAGTAAAATAAAATAAATAAGTTACGCAATTCTGTTATTTTAAATTCCTTAAATGTAAATGCATTTTATAATGCATTTTATATTATATTTATGCAAATAAATTATAGTTACTATATTAATTTACTTATTTTTAAAAAAAAGTTTGAGTAGTGGATTTAAAAAAATGACATCAAAGGGGCGGCAAAATAAGGCTCGCCTCAGGCGGCGAAATGTCTGGCGCCGGCCCTGCAATACACTTTTGCGAGTTTCTTACTGAATTCTAAAAAAATGTGCATCATTTTTCTACCTTTTGCGGTCTTTCTCAAACAAAATGTACTTACATAAAAAGATTATAAAAAGGTAAAATATTGAAAAAGGGCTATAAAAGGAATAAAATAATGATCTTCTTGGGTCAACAGGAAAATTTCTCTAATTGACTAATATTGTCTAGAGCAGGGGTTCTTAAATGTTGGTATGCGTTCCAGCACTGGTACATGAAGCTCTGTTTACTGGTATACGAAACTGCGATACTGTAATACTGATACTGAATACTGTGATGATACTGATACTGTAATGCTGATACTGAATGCGTTGATGATACTGATGCTGTAATACTGATACTGAAATGATACTGCGATACTGAAGTAAAAGGAAAAATACAGCATGTGAAATTGAAAAACATCTTAATCTCCCTTTTCACGGGCTCAGTGGTGTCTACTTGCTTTGGTAGTGTTTGATTTTGTTTTCTCTTATTTTAGTGCAATTTCGATTATAAGTTTTAGATAAATGGAACCAATGTTTCGGTAGACGGTGTGTTGATATTTCATCCCCACCTGAAAAAAAGAAAAGTTTTCTATTACTATACTATTGTATATATTCTATGTGCGTACATTACTTATTTTAGCAATCTTCGATCTCGCATTAATAATCAGTTTGTTTTCGGAATGTATATGAATTTCTTATGTAGTTTATTCACTTTAAAATTTCCTTAAGTGTATTTTACTATTTTATATATACATAGTATACATATAACAAAAAAATTACGAATAAGGCGACTTCAAATGTGCATTTTTCTCCATGTTTGAGAAACCTATGTAGTATTTACATGAGGTATCTTAAAATTTCAATTGCAGGCAAATATTTCTTAATGCTATACCTCGAGCCACTTTTAAAAATGTTTACATACGCTTTGAGAACATATGAGAGAAATGTACTACGAAATGTTTTTTATTATTATTATTATTGTGTTGAGAATAGATTTCAAAAATAGTCGCCTATAATTGAAACTTCACGATACCATATGTATATTCTCTATTTAAATACATCTTTTCTGTATTAACTTTCTCACCTGATGGTACACGGAAGTATGAATTTCTACTTATTCGACTTCAGTCTAAAAGTGTCGGTACCTCTGGTACACTGTAAAAAAAAATTCAAGAGGTTACTAAAAATTTCTTAGTAAATTTGTATTCCATAGAATTTTTTAGTAACCATTACAAACTTTTTTTTTTTTTTTTTGCAAGTGAAACAAACATTGCTTTTGTAAACTGAACAAAAGAATTTTTTGTATAATTAACTTAAAACTTTTTAGTATGAGCCACCAAGCAAATTTTAGTAATAGCTCCAAAATAATTTTTAGTAACCATTAAGTGTGCCCACAGGGCAGGAGCTTCCTTCGGGCTGCATCCAGTGGGTAAAATGACAGACTTCTGAAACGGAAGGTTTTCGATAAAGCCGCAATAGATGGCAGCTCCAAACATTGCTACCTACTCTATTTTGACATGTTTCTAAAGGGGAGGGAAAGTTCAGAGATCATTACCCACGGTAACTGCTACGACAGGATTTTCATAATTCCTTTATTTACATTCGGTGCATATTTGGCTGCGGCCAGCATCGAACCCAGGTACTTTCAGTCTGGAGTTCGGTGCTATGACCACTAGGCTATCCGGCCACACCATGTGACTTTTAGTAATAGGTATTAAAAATGTAAAACTATTAACTCTATTCGTTGCTAGCTTTTTTCTAGTAATTCTTACAGATTCCTTGTAACCGAGTAAGATTACTAAAAAATTTTTAGTAATTACAAGGATTACTAAATTTTTTTTAGTAGATCTACCCTTTTTTTTTACAGTGTATAGAGGAATTATATATATTTTTTAAGAAATGTCAAATTTCGAAAAGTAATGGGACTACTATTTCATTTAGTTTCTACATATTTAACATTTTTGAAATTTTCATTATACACTGTAAAAAAAAAAAAATCTGTGAAGGTACCAAACATTTTCTAGGAAACTGGGATTCCAAGAACTTTTCATGAAACGATAACAGGAAAAATTCATGTAATCGATTCCGAAACTTGAATTTTTGCTGTTACCGTTACAGGAAAAGTTCTTGGAATCCCAGTTTCCTAGAAAAGGTTTAGTACCTTTGCAGATTTTTTTTACAGTGTACAATTTCAAAATAGTAAAAAATTTAAACGCATTTCAATCTTTCTGGGACACCTTATACCATACGTAAGTCCGTAAGGTACTTTCTCTTATAATTATCGCTTAACCACTTTGATGCGAGTGTCATTTAATGCCATTTTAATAATACCAGTAATTCCGTGAAGGTATTTTCGTTTTATTTAATTCAAGAATTCTACAATTACATTAAAAAAAAATCTGTAAAGTTACTATAATTTTTCTAGTAAACTGGGTTTCCTAGAACATTTTATGTAACGGCAACACCAAAAAATCAGAACTGTTACATGAATTTTTGTTGTTGCCGTTACATAAAAAGCTCTAGGAACCCCAATTTCCTAGATAAAATTTTAGTAACTTTACAATTTTTTTAAAACATAGTAGACAAGACAGATATTAGATTAATTTTTAAACACGATTATTCAATCGGTAAATTTATTATAACAGATGTAATTTTTCCATTTTTGAATTTTGGGTGAAAAAAGTCCGGGCCAGGATTCGAACCAGGGATGTATTGGCTGAAGCCGCCAATACTCTACCAACTGAGCTATCCCGGACACGAACACTGGAGGGTTATATAATTGGGTGAAATAGTCCTCCAGTGTTCGTGCCCGGGATAGCTCAGTTGGTAGAGCAATGGCGGCTTCAGCCAATACATCCCTGGTTCGAATCCTGGCCCGGACTTTTTTCACCCAAAATTCAAAAATGGAAAAATTACATCTGTTATAAGACAGATATTGCTACTAAAATATTCTGGTACTAAAAAATAAATATCATACGCACCTGGAACATACGCATTATGGAACATACATGTGATATCTGTGCTGAAAAGGTTGAAAACTGACTTCTCTAAATTTTATATACAGGTTAATAACATGTAACTTACAAGGAAGGTCTCAATACTGGGCACACTCAGATTTTTTTTGACAAAAAAATTAAATTACTAATTAAATTACTCATGTATGTAATAATGGATCAGTAAAAATTAGCGTCGGAATTGCAGTAGAAAACATGTAAAAAAATAAAATACCTTCGAATATTTGGCGTGAAAAGACGAAAGTGCCTCACGATTTGGAAAGCAGCACTTTTCCCCGCCAAAAGTATTTATTGTAAGTATTATTGTAACTGAAAATTTTTGGATTTTTAGAATCTGTGTAAATGTTATTTAATGAATTTAAACATAAACAATGCGATAGTTTAATATATTATATACATACATACATACATATATATATATATATATAATTGCATATATACATATTATTTGTTGCTGTAGTTATTTTATTTACCTCTGGAAGAAATATTTTGATCTAATATAAAATTCTTATTCAGTAAAATTATTTTCATACATTTAAGCTTATTCAAAAATAAAAGTCAGATGTTTTCATAGCAACAAAATCGAATTGACAATGCTCCACCGGACTTTGAACTTGAAACAATTTTAATTGATTTAAATTTGAATTTCTTTTTAAATATCAAATTTTGATGGTTAAATTTAAATATAAATACATATAAACATCAATATAAGAAATTATGCTTAAAACAAACTAAATCTGACAAAACCAAAGATATTTAATTTATCTAAACACAATGAACATGAAAATTTTTTCCTTTAAAATGCATTTGACATTTAAAAAAAAAAAGAAAAAAAAGAAAGAAAGAAAGAAAGAAAAGAAAAAAGAAAAAGAAAAAAAAAATAAAGAAAAGAAAAAATCATTTTTTGAAATTGCTTTTTATCGCCAACCGATGATAAGGCGCCAAATAACGAAATTTTCATTATATTTTTTTTACGGATAGGGTACGGAGGTTCCGCCGAAAATTTTTTTATTAACGTATATATCCTCATGAGAAGAACATTCTG
The DNA here is from genome assembly GCA_964019185.1 of Maratus speculifer. Lineage (NCBI taxonomy): Eukaryota > Metazoa > Arthropoda > Arachnida > Araneae > Salticidae > Maratus > Maratus speculifer. Next base: position 380,859,631 of record OZ025293.1, read on the forward strand.
TAATTTTTTCAGATTTTTCGGAATATGCCTATATGGAGACCTTCCTTGTTAATAATCGTTTATCTTTTTTTTTTTTTTTTTTTTTTTTTTTTTCAATAAAAAGGGGAATTTAAAATATAATTGCCGTAATATTAAGAAAACCATAGAACGTAATCATATTTTCCTACATATCTTCTAAAACGTTATAGTTCCATTCATAACTTCTAAAAAAAAAAAAATTTAGTCACATAAGTATAAAAAATTTCAATTGTCTAACTTTCACAGATTTCATAAGAAGTATCTAAATATGCAAAAAAATGCAATATGTGAGAATGTAAAAAAAATATTTACGCAATATATGTGCGTTACACTGTTAATTTAGAACTGAATGACTCTCTTTCTTAATTTATGCACTGTAAAATAATAATAATAATAATAATAATAATAAATCTGTAATCCTATAGATATAAAAGTGCCAAAATCTGTATGCTTACTAACATTTTATTTGTACATTGTACAAGGAAAGATGTAAATTTACAAAACTAATTTTTGTAAAGCTACAGAAATCTGTAGTTTTACAAACGAATCTACTAAAATTACAGTTATCTTACTAAAATTTTGTCTGTAACCTGGGTTGCCGTTACAGAATAAATTCTAGGAATCCCAGTTTCCTAAAAAAAAAAAATCATAGTAACCGTACAGATTTTTTTTTTCAGTGAAAATCTGTATCTGTTACATGAATTTTTGCTGTTGCCGTTACACAAAATGTTCTAGAAATTCCAGTTTCCTAGAAAAATGTTAATAACTTTACAGTTTTTTTTTTTTTTTTTTTTTTTTTTTTTTTTTTTTCACAGTGTGGTAAAAATACACAAATTAGTTAAAATTATATACCTTATTTGTTAAGGCTCAAATCCAAAGCGACTATTTTCTGACATATTTTTTAAATTTATTTTTATTCGGAAACGCGTAAAATAGGCAGAAGTTGTCGTTCAGTAACTGTGTTATCGGAAGACTTTTTCTGTTTTTTGAAAACACAAAACCTCTTGTAGAAAATATCGGCAAAGTTGGAGTTTTAGACTAAACTGCCAATGTGCGAGATCGCCAGAAAGGAGAAAAACCTGTCATCACTTGACTATAATTGCTTATAAATTGATACGCAATTTATTTATCGAAAAATGAAAAATTAGTTTCGATTCCAAATAGCTTCAGAAGTCAGGTCTGTCAATTCTCTGCCTTTATGGTTAAAAGGAATCAGAAATTGTGTCAGAAAGTTTCACGTTATTGAACAAAGGATTGGAGAATACACTGTAAAAAAAATTCTGTAAAGGTACTAAACTTTTTCTAGGAAACTGGGATTCCAAGAACTTTTTCTGTAACGGTAACAACAAAAAATCAAGTTTCAGAATTAGTTATATGGATTTTTCCTGTTACCATTACATGAAAAGTTCTTGGAATCTCAGTTTCCTAGAAAATGTTTAGTACCTTTACAGAATTTTTTTTACAGTGTTGCTTTAAGAGAAAAAATTTAAAGCATTTTATGTCCACCTCTACCCCTAATAAAAATAGTTTGTCATTTTATTATAGAATACATAATCTTCACAAAATTTATAAACATTAAATCTGCTTACACAATTTGTCTGTTGAAAGCCCATTTTTTCTAGCGCTACCATCACCAATTTCAGAAAGTCAAAAAAACAGTCATTCTGATGCATAATTACGAATCGATAATAAAATAAATTATGAAATATTTATTCATAAAAACTTTATTTTTATTATTTTATGTTCGACTCAACCATTTAATGACTAGCTTGATTAAAACATTTTATGAAATTATTCAAACAGCTGTATTTTCCAAAATACTTTCCCTTTCGTGTCTAATGTACTATTAATAGTACATGTCTTTTAATTGAATATTATTTTGATTTAACAAATACTTTTATTGCTGTTTACATGTAGTAATATTACTATGTGTATATGCGCTTATTATATGATTTCATTAACGTTTAGACATTTAGTGATAATAATAATAATAAATATTGCTTGATTCTCTTTATATCGTTTGCGATTCTTTAATTTTAAACATATATTTCTATCTGTAAATTTAAAATAAAGTTTGCTTTCCTGAAAGAATCATATATAATAAAGCGCAAAGAGTGTTAGAAAGTTGTAACACCAGATAAATCTTGTTGTAATATAATATTTTCTAATCATCTCCAAAAAATCTTTTTTGCCTATTGTCATATTAATATAAAATGTATAGCCTCTTCAGACCTGATGTAGCTTATAGGATACATATCTTTACAATTTTTTTTCACGTATATAAATAATGTAAAAAAAGAGAAATTGGTGTAAATGGAGGCCTAACAGATAGAAGAATTAAACAAAATAGTAATTTGTTTGTTATAGCTCTTTTTTAGTAAGTTACGTGTTATATAAAATTGGCTTGAAGCAAAAATGTACGAAATGAACAGAAATGAAAACTCAAATAATTTTATTGTGCGTTAAGATATCATTTGTAGAGTCCATTAGTAATGAAAAATTACCAAATATATATTTATTTTATGTTTTTCAGTGTTTATACAATGCAAAAAAGTATAAAAAAATTTAAAAAATCCAAAGAAATTGTCAAAAAATGTATTTTTTGAGTCCCGATGTATCATCAATTTTTATCAACAAAAAATAAATTCTAATTTTTTTGCTGATCAATCTTTTTTAGGTATCGGTTTGATAATATAAATCCATAACTGAAATTAAGAAAAGTACATAAATAAACTCTGGGGTCTGAAGAGGATAGCACGCAAAAGATCGACATTCATTATGTTTAAAACAATTAAATATTCCTTAAACTCTAATTAATCTATTTGGATAGCTAGCGTTCATGTTAATAACATTAAAGTAATTTTTTCTAAAAATTAAAAAAAAAATTGACCCCAAAGGGTTAAACTGATTTGTTCAATTTGCCTCCTTATAACTCATTATCAATCACTCTTTTATGAAAGATTTCATCGTCAACTTGCTGATAAAGCGGTTATTCTGCTTCTCAAAATTCAAATTCAATTAAACACATTATACAATGTTTAGACTTACGAAATTTTCCTTTTGTTATTATACAGTCCATTATAACCAATTAAATTCTAGCTTAATTGAAACATTGCATATCGTAAAACAACTGTAGTTTCCAAAAAAAGTTTTTTACATTGTATCTACTTGTACAATTTTCTAGTTTGTAAATTGCTCGTTCCTCTACCAAATTGTTGATAAAGTAGTTATTCTACTTAGCATCATAGTTCCAAATCAATAAAATAAATAATGAAATATTTAAGCATACAACTTGTCTCTTTAGATATTTTATATTTGGTTAACTATTTGCAGATTATTTTTTAAAAATCCCTTTGTTACATAATTAAAACTACTTCATTTAAAAAAAAAAACCGAATAATAATAAATCTTTTTATGCAACTTTTGCTTGTTTATATAAATAGCTTATTAATTACACTGCTGTAACTCATTTCACCACCAGCTTTTTTGGTAAAGCAAAAACAATTAAATAAATAAGGGATTATTTAAAAAAGCAAAAATTTGTATAATCACCATTAAAAAAAAGAACACACAGAACCCGTTTCGTGTAATAATTTTAAGAGTCTGTCATCAGCCAAAGTGAACACGTGTCCGCAAAGGTACCAAATACACCCTTATCCACAAAGGGACATATGAGACCTTGCCAACTTACAAAAACATGTTTACTTTGGCGGATGGTTGACTATTAAAATTTCCATTCCGAAACAGATCCCGTGTAATTTGTTTTTCTTTTTTTTTATGGTGATTAATACAAAGTTTTATTATTTAATACAAATCTTGATTTTTTTCCCCATAGTCTATTAAGTTTTTGAACGACGAATTTAATTGAATCACTGTCTGAATTGCATAATTATCACAATATTAACCTTCCTACCCTGAATGAGTCTAATCGACCCATGACTATAATTTGTTTTATACGATTCGAACCAGAAATTTTTTCATAAAGAAAATCAAATAACAGATTCAGAGAAATAAGTCAATTAAATATATTTAAATATTTTAGATAACAATTCTGGTGTGAAATGTTTTTATCAAGATTAAGTAAAATTTGAACCGGGTAGGGAGGTTAAATTTGTTTAAGTAATTTCCTACTTTATTTAAATAGCTCATTGTGAATTACATTACTCGACATTGCATTTCACTACGAAGTTTCTGAAAAAGCTGTTATTTAACATGTCATAGTTACAAATCAATAATTAAATGGAAAATGAGCTATTTAAACATACAAAACTTTCTTTTTATTACTTCGCACTCGATTAAGCTATTTAAAGACTGAAATATTCTTTTTCTTTTTTATTTATTTGCTCTTTCTATGTTTCTTATTTTATTTGATATATTATTATTATTTATTGCGTAATTAAAACAAGGATATTTAAATAAAGTTCTAATATTAAATCTACTTATGCAATTTTCATATTGATAGTTCATTATCAATAACGTTTTCATGACAAATTTCATTGGGAAAATTGCTAATAATGTACGTACAAATAATGCACTTACCACAATTTCAAATGGAAATATAAATAAATAATGAAATATTTATTAAATATACAAAGCATTATTTTTTATTATTTTACGTTCAGTTATATAATTTTGAAAAACGACCACTAAAAAGTTTTATGGCGTAGTTGAAACAAATGTATTATTCAAAAACATACTCCAATATAAAATCTGTTTATACAATTTCTCTATTTATACCTAATTCTCTATGCTATATTAAAAATAAATAATTTCACTCGGATATCACTGATAAACTTTTAAATATATATTTAAGTTAGTAATAAAATGTGTATATAATTCTTCACATGATTCAAAATCTGTTATTAAATAAATATTTATAGATTTTAAGATATATATGTGTATATTTCGTTTAGATTACATCATTTAAAGACGCGCTTAATTAAAACGAATGTACTTTTCAAAAACTTTCTCCAATATCAAATCGACTTGTATAAATTGCGTATTGAAAGGCGTTGCCAATAACAATAATCCTGTACAATAGAAGATTTCATCAAAGTACTGATAAAATAAATATACTACTTTAGATAATTCCAAAGCGATAATTAAATAAATAATGAAATATTTTAACGTATAAATATTTCCTTTTATGAATTTTACTTTCAATTAAATCATTTAATGTCTGATTTAATTAAAACAAATATATTTTGTTAAAAACTTTGTGCAATATTCAATCTACTTTTATAATTACCTGTTGATATCTCATTATCTGAAACAGTATTTCTGTACAATACTGTACAGGATTTCATAAAAAAGTACTGATAAAACAGCTGTTCTATATGACATAATTCCAAATCGATAATTAAATAATGAAATATTTTAATGTATAAATACTTCCTTTTAATCGTTTTACATTCAATCAAATTATTTAATGTCTTATTTAATTAAAACATATTTTTCAAAAACTTTGTCCAACATTAAATCTATTTATATAATTTACCTATTGATAGCTCTTTATTTGTAAAAATATTTCTGTATAAAACTATACAGAACTTCATGAAAAAATATTGAGAAAACAACTGTTCTATATGACCAGATCGATAATTAAATAAATAACGAAATATTTCAATTGTATAAATACTTCCTTTTAACAATTTTACGTCCAATCAAATAATGTCTGATTTTATTAAAACAAAATATATTTTTCAAAAACTTTGTCCAATATTAAGTCAACTTATATAATTTTCCTGTTGATAGTTCATTATCTGTGACAATATTTCTGTACAATACTATACACAATTTCATAAAAATGTTGTTCTGTATGACATAATTCCGATTTAAATAATATAGTTTAATGCATATAAAAAAAAACTATTTTACATTCGCTTAAATCATTCAAATAGTGGTAAAAATGTAAAAGTAGCAAGATTAAAAGCACCAATTATTTTTAAATTTGAAGCATAACAGTTTTAGTACCATATAGCTTACAGTCTTCAGTGCCTAATGTTGCTACTTTTACATTTCTGTTATATTGCACAAAGCTCCATCTCAATAATCATTTAAAGAGTGACTTATATAAAACAATTATAATTAAAATTCATATAAAATGTAAAATAAATGCACTGAAATTACTTTCAGGTGCATACATATAATATAAATTTATTTAAAATACATTAAAATTATATTAAAACCATTAAAAACCAACAATGTTTTCAGCCATTACATGGCCATCATTAGAAAACATATATTTTTTAATTCTCCACTGATGATGGACATGTAATGCTTGAAAAAAGTTTAGGTTTTTAATGTATTTAATATATTTTTAATTTATTTTAAATAAATTTATATTACCGTAATTTCCCGCGTATAATCCGCGGATCAAACAATTCTTTTTGGACCCTGAAATTTTGTTTAGTGATTAAAAACAAACAATTACTGCTATCTAGCAAGTTACATTTCTTATTAAAAAATTTCTGGGTCGAAAAATGATTGTTTGATCCGCGGATTATACGTAGGAAATTACGGTACATGTATGTACCTGAAAGGAATTTCAGTAAATGTATTTATACTTTTTATACGAATTTTAATTATTTAACTCAAAGTGAATTTAGCATAGAATTTTAATTTTCATTTTTAAAACAATTATATTTTACTAAAAATGTGTCTAATATTAAATTTTTTCATGTAATTTGCTTGTTGATCGTTTAATAATCGTATCAAGAATGCTACCATAACCTACTTCACTGCCAACTTGCTGATAAAGCGGTTATTCTACTTGCCATAATTCCAAACAATTATTTGTTCAAATGTGAAAGCAAAACTATTGCATACCTGCAACGAGGTATCGATGATTGGTAAGAAGGTCGAGCCACTAATAATCACATTCCAAGAGGAATCCTTCTTTCTTTAAAAATGAGACGCAAGAGAATGTGAGGTGAATCACCGCGTTAATATACACGTGATATCTTCAGAATCACATCCGGTACGCAAGCAACAAAGCATCATTATGATTCGCCTCTACAATTCACCACTAAACATAGTAGGGCGCCTGTTTTGGAAAAATTAATGACAAATTGTTTAATTTTATAAATGACAGCCGTCATTGCCAATTTATGATTTACTACCTTTCATGCTAGAGGAGGAAAGATCAAGAAATAGAGATTGTAATAAAACAAATTTTTGGATTAAAATTCTTTGAAAAATTAACCTATCTGGTACATATATAATGCAGATAAGGTATATATTTTATTAACTTTATTTTCAGAAAATATTAATGGAGAAAAATCATTGTTATTATTGCATGATTTTTTTTTTTTTTTTTTTTTTTTTTTTTTCGCTTTTGTTACAAAATTATTTCGGGAGACTCTTTGAATGATGTAACAATAAAGAAAGAATTAAAAAAACGAAAAAAACAACTCATTTTCTTTAGTCGAAGTTCCTATATTTATCGTTTGTGATATAAGGGGCACATAATGCAATTTCTATTCATAGCAGTTGGACAAATATAACAAAGTTTACTCAGACTAATAAGAACTATATATTAATTAGATACTTTTTTTAATTTTATTATTACTATTTATTATTATTATTATTATTATTATTATTATTAGTAGTAGTAGTAGTAGTAGTAGTAGTAGTAGTAGTAGTAGTAGTAGTAGTAGTGTTTATTTATTTATTTTCTATGAATAAGAATAGAAAAGAAATTATGCTTCAATTGGTTCGAAATCAAATATTATTATAAGTCAAAATTCAATAATCATGAGCAATAGAATAAAGTAGTCGTAAATGGTGTCATTACTTATGTCTAATTACTTTTGGTGTATTCTAACATTTGTTTCGTGAAAAATAATGACTCAACAATAAGTATAGTACATTTGTTTTAATGTTATACACTAAAAGTACCATATTAATAATTTAATTTTAAATAAGTATGATGTTTAAGCAAGCATGAGCACGCCTAAAAAAAAAGAGACGCAAGAGAATGTAAAATGAATCACCGCGTTAATATACACATGATATCTTCAGAATCACATCCGATACGCAAGCAACAAAGCATCATTATGATTCGCCTCTCAATTCACCACTAAACATAGTAGGACGCCTGTTTTTGAACTGTTTTGAATTGTTTAATTTTATAAATGACAGCCATCATTGGCTGTCTGATTTACTACTTTTCATGCCAGAAGAGGAAAAATCAAGAAATATCGATTGCAATAAAACAAATTTTTTGATTAAAATTCTTATAAGAATTAACCTATCCGAGCACATACATAATGCAGATATGTTATGTATTTTATTAACTTTAACTTCAGTAAATATTAATAGAGAATAATCATTGTTATTATTGCATGTTTTTTTTTTTTTTTTTTTTTTTTTTTTTTTTGTAACAAAAAAATTTTATGAGGCTTTTTGAATAGTGTAAAAATAAAGAAATAATAAAAAAACAAAAAAAAACCTAAATTTTTAAGTCAAAGTTTCTATATTTATCGTTTGGGTCATAAGAGGCAATTTATCTATTCATAGCAGTTGGACAAATATACAGAGTGATTCATAATGGATGGGCCAAAAAGAATAGCGCAGTGTGACTGCCGTAAAGGATTTATTTAGCTAAAACAAATTTATTCTGCAACTACAATTATACAAGTTTTATTTGACAGCAGGGAAAAATCATCGAATGATGAACTTGCCGCTAGAGGCGCTGTTAAACAAAATGTCGTCCATGCAGGAGAAAGCGTACTGCGTTTTCGAATATGCCAAAACCTCCTCGGTAACTGTTGTGCAAAGACATTTTCGCACGAAATTTCTTAAAGAACCACCGCATCGCATAACATAAGCAGGTGGGTGAAGGATTTGACACGTCTTCATTGTCCGCCGAGATCACCAGATCTAACACCCTGTGATTTTTTTCTCTGGGGTTTCGTTAAAGACAAGGTATTTGTGCCTCCACTTCCTCAGGACTTGAAGAACTGAAGCAGCAGATAACTGCAGTGTTGAACTCCATCACAGGGGATGTGCTATCACAAGTGTGCCAGGAGCTTGAATACCGTGTAGACATTTGTCGTGTCACCGGAGGGGCACATGTTGAACACCTGTAGAAACTTGAATAAATTTAGTTTAGGGGTAAATTTGAATTTTCTAAATATATTAATCACAACGTTCACAATCATGTTTTCTTTTTGTCCCATTCATTATGAATCACCCTGTATTATAAAGTTTACTTAAACTAATAAGAACTATACATTAATTAGGTACTTTTTTAGGTTTTATTATTATTATTATCTTTATTATTATTTTTTTTTATTTTCATTGAATAAGAATATAAAAGCTATTATGCCTCTAAGGATTGGCTCGAAATCAAATATAATTATAAGACAAAATTTAATAATTATGACCAATAGATGTGTGAAGGATTGTTTTGTGAAAAAACAACGACTCAACGATAAATACAGTAAATTTGTTTTAATGTTATATATATACCATATTAATAATTTAATTTTAAATAAATATGATATTTAAGCAAGCTTATAACACATGTGTCGGATAAAAAGAGGCTAAATCTGAAAAATTATACAGCCTACGAGCAGTCATCTACTCAGATTTCGTTTTCATATTTCATTGATGCTTTCACAATTATTTATAAATGAACCGCTCGTAACTCGAAAAATTAATGACAAATCGTTTAACTTTATAAATGACAGCCGTCACTGGCAGTTTGTGATTTATTATCTTTGATGCCAGAAGAGGCAGCGAAAGAAAGACTGTTAAAAAACTAACTTGCAGATTAAAATTCCTTCAAAAATAAGGTTTCTGAACGCGAACTATGTAATATAGGTGCATTCAAACAATTTTCTATTAAGGCTGTTCTCAACTGCTCTGCTTAACAAGCGCAAAACGTTCTGACAAATTTAGAAATTCATCTTTTAGCGGAAAGATATAAAATTGCAAAGCCTGACCATGGAAGAGATTTGGAATATGAGATTTTTTTTTAATCTATAAATTATCTTTCGAGTTATAAACTTTTTTGATCACGTGACAAGACTTTTTTTTTTTACCTAAGTTTGATTGTTTGTTCCTCAATTGCACAGAAAGTCGGTTCAAAACGCCCACTTTGACACAATTTTCAAAAATTCTATTGCATTTGGAAAAAAAAAAAAAAAAACAGAAAATGAGTATTGTTAGATAGTTTCTGAATAACAACATCTGGTTTCATGTATTTTCGAACAAAAATATATTAAAACTTATGTTACAAAGTTGCTCTTTTAATTTAACAACAACCTTGATTTCAGTAAACATTATTTTTATCTGTGCAGGGTGTTGCCAAATTCAACCGACAAATTCAGAGAAGTAAGCATCAAGAGGACAAAAAATTACCGTAGAACATGGGCGCAAACCACATATTTTATCAAAAATAGAAAGTGTTTTACCTAACTCAATTTGGGTTGACTGTAATAACTTTCTGAAATCTGAAATATATTATAATAAAATTTTAAAAGCATTCTCATCTTTGTTCTAAATGTGATAATATCAAAAAATTGATAGAAGTTTCCATTATAGGCGTCAGCAGTATGCACTTGTCGCTCCACATTTTGGACTGTGATTATCAGTTCATACGTCATCATAAAATGTTTGAACACTGTTTTTTTTTTTTTAACTTTTCGTGATGTTATAGCATTTCACAAAAGAAAGGTACATATCGTTGCATTTTCATTGCAATATTTTTATTTTTTTCTCCCAAAATTATTACCATTAACCCACTTCAGTTAAGGTGAAACACCCTATATTAATAATAAAATAAAGAATACTGCCCAGTTAAACTGATGGCATTGAGCTCACAGGCTACAAATACTAATTGTACATTAGAGCCTTATATTTTCAAGGGTTAATTTCGTTCGAAAAAAAAATTAAGAAGGGGAAACAGCTCTCCCCTTTCCTCTTTTTTTATACTTAATCATTGAACCTCCTATACTATCAAAGACATGCTTTATCATATAAAAAATCTATATCCAAAATTCAGAGCAAATGAGATAATTCTTAATAAAAACCCATTTAGCATTTATATAATTTAAAAGGAGTTATCCCCCTCTTTTATACTTAACCATTAAACTTCCAAAACTATTCAGAGATTTGAATGAAATCTGAAAATTCTGCTTGAAAAACCCATTTATATAAATTAAGGGGGGGGGGCATTAGAAACCCTGTTCCTCCTATTTATACTTATTCAATGAACACCTAATAACAGTCACGGAATCGCCTCATCAGAATGATCCTAATCTAAATTTTGAACGAAAACTTAATTCTGCATGAAAATCCTATTTATACCAACTAAGGGGAGGGGCATGAGCCCCCCGTTCCCCCTCTTATACATATCGAATGAACTCCAAAAACTAATCAGGGAAGCGCCTTGTCAGGATATACTTATATACAAAATTTCAAGGGGATCGGATATTTTTATCACGAGTTATCGCGTTACGCACGAACGAACATACAGAACGGTCGGGTACATAAACTCTCAGGCTATGATAGCCTGTGAGCTAAAAATGTAAAAGTATCAGCGTTGAGGCTACAGTGGACTCTCAAAACTAATTTTTTTAATTTTCAATGAATTTTTTTAAAAATTTCTGGAAATAATCATAATATATATCTTATTTCACAATTTTTTTTAAAAAATGTATTCAATAGTTTTTGAGATACAGATTTTTCTTTTTTTAAATTAACAAAAAATAGCAATATTTCAAAATGCTCATTGCGAAATTCTTTATGTCCAGTTTTTCTGATTTTTTGTTTAAAATATTCTCTATGCATGTGTTAACAGATGTTACTAAGCATTTTTAGCATATTACTTGTAAAACATTTTAAAAAATGATTTTAACTTAATTCTTTTGTATTTTCCGTTAAAAAAAATCATTAAAAATTTCATGTAACTGAAATTTAAAAAATTTACATGCGTCTAAAAAAATTTATTTCTAGTAACATTTGTTAACACACACATAAAGAGCATTTTAAACAAAAAATCAGAAAAATTGGGCATAAAGAATTTCGCATGGAACATTTTGAAATCATGAAACGACGAAAATATGCATTCTGAGAAAAACAGGTTTTAGTAACTACAGTGGTTATAATTGCTTAATATTTTCCTACTGACACAGTTTCAGCTATTAAGGGATATAAAATCATTTCTAGCTTATATGTAAGTGTTTTATGTTACTTACCCATCATACGTAGTATAGGGTAAGTCTTGCAATCGTTTTGAAAATCGAAAAAAAAATTTTGACGGATTTATACGTTTCAGATACTGGAGATTCCGAAAAACATATTTTTAGAAAAAAAAAAATCCCTTTCGGCATGGCCTATAGGCGGAGGTAGATTTCGAAAAGTTTTCATCTCAAAAAAAAAAAAAAAAAAAAAAAAAAAAAATGATTAGAGATAAACCCAGCTTAACTACTTTATTCAGCCGCTTTTAAAAAATTTTTAATTTCATTTTTCATTAAAAACTGGTTTTATCAAAATCATCTTAAACGAAATTCTACTCAAATGCCCATTTTGGCAACATATTTTGAATTATATTCTTACTTTATTAAAAAAAATTGACCAATATGCTCATTATATAGTCCCTAAATAACAAAAAACTGTTAATTAAATTCGTTTGACAGCAAAATTGAATTTAAAAATGAGTCATAAAATAACCGATTTATTATTTTAATACATCCATGATTCTTTAATCAAGATCGCTTTGAGAAATTTTGTGCGAAGTGCCCACTTTGACAGATTTTTTTTTAAATATCTATATAGCCTTTATCAAAAATCTGACCAATACACAGTAATTACACAGTTCCTAAATAACAAACAACTGTCAATTGAATGCGTTTGAGAGGAAAATTGAATTTAAAAATGAGTCATAAAATAAACAATTTGTTATTTGAATACAGCCTTAATTCTTTTATCATGATCGCTTTGGGAAATTTTTTTGCGAAGTGCTTACTTTGACAGCTTTTAAAAAATATATATTCACCCTTTATCAAAAAATCGACGAATACGCACATTATATAGTTCCTAAGTAACAAAAAACTGTCATTTGAATGCGTTTTAGAGTAAAATTGGATTTAAAAATGAGTCATAAAATAACCAATTTGTTATTTGAATACCCACAGTTCATTAATCATAATCGCTTTGGGAAATTTTGTGCAAAGTGCCCATTTTGGCAGACTTTTTTAAAATATATTCTGCCTTTATCAAAAAACTGGCCACTGCGTCACATTATATAGTTCCTAAGTAAGAGAACCTGTAAATTGGATGCGTTTGAGAACAAAAAAAGATTTAAAAATGACTCGGTAAAAACGCAATTTCTTAAATTTCCTCAAATTTCAATCACGATAACTTAGTGAAATTCTGTTCAAAATACCCTTTTTGGCATCCTTTTTAAAAATATATTCTGCCTTTATCAAAAAACTGGCCAATCCGTCGCATTACATAGTTCCTAAATAAGAGGACCTGTAAATTGGAAGGGTTTGAGAACAAAAATGAATTTAAAAATGACTCAGAAAAAACGCAATTTGTTATACTTCCTCAATTTTTCATTGACAACTTCGGGAAATTCTGTTCAAAATACCCTTTTTGGCAGCCTTTTTAAAAATATATTGTGCCTTTATCAAAAAAACTGGCCAATACGTCGCATTATATAGTTCCTAAATAAGAGGATCTGTCATTTGGATGCGTTTAAAATCAAAAATGAATTTTAAAATGAGTCAGAATATAAGCAGTTTGGATTTGAGGTTTTTTCTCCAACTCCTATTTTTGTTTAATTTATTTTTGCCATAAGAATTGGTTCTATGAAAAACTTGTTAATATAAAAGTTGTAGATATTATTGTGAAGATGTAAAATAAATTTAATTAGATTTGATTGCTTAAGAATTGAGTAAGTTATGGATTTTTTTCTTTTTCCTCCCCCCTTTTTCTTTTCGTTTTTAATTTTTTTCATCGGTAAAAATTGGTCCTATCAAAAACTTGTAGATGCAAAAGTTTTAGATAATATTGATTACATTTATATAAAATTTAGTTGGATTTGATATCTTGAGAATTGACGAAGTTATGAATTTTTTTCTCCCAAAAACCATGTTTTTTTCGCCCCTTGAGCCCATTTTTAACTTTATCAAAAATCTGTCATGCATAAACTTTTAGCCCATTTCTTAGGAGTAATATAAACTTTAAACTGATTCGATATCTATTTTAATTAAGAAGTTATCGCGTGTTTTCGGTTTTCACAAAAACCCTCCCTATTTCCACCCCCTTGGTCCGATTTTGCCCATTAACGAACTCGACCGAGATTTTAAGCTCCTTGATTTTATGTAAAAGTTTGAAAAAGATCTGAGCATAATTATGGAAGTTATCGTGTCTAGAAGAAAGTGATATACACCGATAGATAGATAGATAGATAGATAAACTTTTTTACTGATGGTAGTTTTGGGGTCTAGGAGTCATGATTCGTGTAGATCCGCAAAAATTTTTCAGAAATTCCAACATGGGAGAGAATGCAGTAGGGAGTATTTCATACGAAATCTACCTAAAATTTTGCCTTCCGTCCGTCTGTGTGTCTGTGTGTCTGTCTGTAACCTCTCTATCTCCTGAACAAATTGAGATAGACACTTGAAATTTTGTATGTACTTAGTATGTAAGAATGGGACGAAGCCTATTTAATATCAGTGACCTCGATTATCCGGAACTATTTTTTCCGGACTCTCGAAAAATTCGTTCTGATGAAAGGTATATAAAAATTTTCGAATTGTTTTATTTTAAGGACTGGACGTAAAAGGCAATAAAATAACACAAATTTTGCATAAAAAATGAGGTCGATCGGATTATTAGTTGTCGAGATATGTTTTATCCTGTTTTCCAAATTCTTCGACCCTGTATTTCATTCAAATTTCAATTCACAGGTATATTTTTATTGGAAATGAGACGCTTAATCCAATACAGTAAATTTTTAGTTAATATGATTATTATTTTTTGAGTTATAAGGATGTTTCTTTTGCGCAATCCAGTACTAGTCGAGTATTTTGGCGTTTTATATAATTAGTCAAAATTGGCTCATCAGCAATTCATTAATGGAGCATTATTGTATGTTAAAATTATTTATTTATGCGTTTAAATTTTATTTTGGAGTTGCCATAGACACGCGTTTTATCTTCATATTTTATATTATGATGGGTAAGTATTACGGTGGCCCCCCCAACGACTAGTTTTATGGTAAATTCACATAAAATATGTGGCTTCGACAGTAATTCATGCAAAGGACGTGAAGTATCTGAATTTTAAAAAATCTTCTCAAAAGTAACATTTTGTATTTTCTAATGAAATTTTTTCAAATTTTACTAGAAATATTCATGGTATAAATACCTCTTATTGTACAAATTTTTGTTAAATATATTAAATATTTTTAATATTTTAAATATATTAATATTTTTTAATTTACGCTAAAAAGATTGGGGACAAAAAGCAATTCCTCTAAATACATTGTAAACAAACGCTTAAAGAAACAGTTAAAAGTTACAATTAAAGTATTGTTTTGCGAAATCACAAAATTTATAATTTCAGTGCAAAATAATAACATTTTGTATGGTAAAACTAAAAACTAGGCTTAATTTTACAGATGTTAATCGGCAAAAAAGTAAACAAAGGGGCGCGGCACAATCAGCTGATTGGACAAAAATGCTTCTAACTCCAGTAAAAATAGTCGAAATTGAAAAATTCTTTTTGTGTTCACTAGCAGGGATTTCATATAATATTATTATGCTAAAAATGAAATTTCGACAATTTGATGATTTTTTGCGATTTTGAAAGTCCACTGTAGCTTTAAAAGCAGGAGTAATTTCTAGTTTTAAACATGCCTTTTCGGTAGCATTTATCTTACCGTCATCCGTGCTAAGGATGGCGGAAATTTGCTCACATGTATAGGAAGGTGGGAATTCAAGTCAAAATTTTATTGACCAATAGGAAAACAGAGGATTGCAGGTAACAGCCAATAGGAAAATAGAAGGGAAATAGAAACAAAATAGTAATAATTGCTTAACGAAAAAAAAAGTTTTTTATGGAATATGTACAAAAATCTGATAATGGAGGAGTAGCAAAATCACAATTAACAATATTTTCAATTTCTTATAATTATGAAATGCTTCAAGGAAGTTAAGTTCATTTATAGAAGTAGGTATAGAAATTATTTTAATTTAATTGAAGTCAAAAGTATGATTCATCTCCCAGCAATGTTTTGCAATAAAGGAGTTATTGGTTTCTTGTTATTTAATATATTGATGATGTTCTTTAATACGAAATTTTAAGCAACGATTGATTTGTCCAATATAGAGATGGCGCCACTGCCGCCGTCCTTAGCACTAAGGACTGTAAGGTATATGCTACGTAAACCGGTGTGCTTAAAATTTAAAAATATTGGTGCTTTTAACGTTTATATTTTTATTATTTTGCACCAAGATCCATCTTAATAATTACTCTGTATTAGTGACTAAAAAAGATTTCCGATCCAATGATCTATGGTAATTTTTCATTCTCTTGGTGTCTACTATCACATCATTCAGTGTGGCTGTCAAATTCGTCAGCACTCTGTATATTAATTGTGTATATAAATAGAATTTAAGTTTTTAACACGTTGAGTGCCACGGTGACTGACGCTGATTTTTCCATTTAGACCGCGTCAATTTAAATAAATTTTCATTAAATACTTAAAACAATATTAGTATTTTAGTTTTATATAATATTTTAGACTGTCAGTCACCGGTGACTGATGCGGTCAAAACTGAAAGTTCAATGTCAATTACCGGTGACTGATGTGGCTCTTAACGTTAAAAAAATCCCTGCCGGCTTGGCCTATAGGCGGAGGTAGATTTCGAAGAGTTTTCATTTCAACAATAAAAAATAAAATATGATTAAAGATAAAACCAATTTAACTAATATATTTGGCCGCTTTTGAAAAAATTTTAATTTCATTTTTCTGTAAGAAGTGGTTTTATTAAAATCAACTTTAGCGAAATTCAGCTCAAACACCCATTTTGACAATACATTCTGACTTTATTAAAGCATTGACCAATACGCACATTGTATAGTTCCTAAATAACAAAAAACTGTCAACTGAATGCGTTTGAGAGTAAAATTGAATTTAAAAATGAGTCAAATTAACCAATTTGTTATTTGAATGCATCCACAATTCTTTAATCAAGATCGTTTTGGGAACTTTTGTACGAAATGCCCACTTTGACAGCTTTTTTCAAATATATATTTAGCCTTTATCAAAAAACTGACCAATACAACACATTACACAGTTCCTAAATAACAAATAACTGTCATTTGAATGCGTTTGAGAGCAAAATTGAATTTAAAAATGAGTCATAAAATAACCAATTTTTTATTTGAATACATACTCAATTCTTTAATCGTGATTGCTTTGGGAATTTTTTTTGCAAAGTGCCCATTTTGACAGCTTTTTTTAAAAAATATATGTAGTTTTTATGAAAAAACTATCCAATAAGTCTCATTACACAGTTCCTAAATAACAAAAAACTGTCAACTGAATGCATTTGAGAGCAAATTTGGATTTAAAAATGAGTCATAAAATAATCAATTCATTATTTGAATACATTCTCATTTCTTTAATCATGATCGCTTTGGAAAATTTTGTTCGAAGTACTCATTTTGGCAGCCTTTTTTGAAATATATTCTGCCTTTACCAAAAACCGGCCAATCCGTCACATTATATAGTACCTAAATAAGAGGATCTGTAAATTGGATGTGTTTGAGAACAAAAATGGATTTAAAAATGACTCAGAAAAAACACAATGTGTTATACTTCCTCATTTTCAATCACGACCACTTTGGGAAATTCTATTCAAAATACCCTTTTTGGCAGTTTTTTTTTAAATATATTCTGCAATTACCAAAAAACTGGTCAATACGTCACGTTATATAGTTCCTAAATAAGAGGATTTGCCATTTGGGTGCGTTTAAAATCAAAAATGAAATCAAGAAATGAGTCACAAAATAAGCAGTTTGGATTAGACGCTTTTTCTCCAACTCTTTTTTTATTATTATTATTATTTCTGCTATAAGAATTGGTTCTATGAAAAACTTATTAGTATAAAAGTTGTAGATATTATTGAGAAGATGTAAAATAAATTTAATTAGATTTGATTGCTTAAGAATTGAGTAAGTTATGGATTTTTTTCTTTTTCCACCCCCCTTTTTCTTTTCGTTTTTAATTTTTTTCATCGCTAAAAGTTGGTTCTATCAAAAACTTGTAAATACAAAAGTTTTAGAAAATGTTAAGAACATTTATACAAAATTTAGTTGGATTTGATATCTTGAGAATTGACGAAGTTATAATTTTTTCTCCCAAAAACCCTGTTTTTTTCGCCCCTTGACCTCATTTTTAATTTTATCAAAAATCTATCATGCATAAACTTTTAGCCCATTTTTTAGAAGTAATATAAACTTTAAACTGATTCGATATCTATTTTAATTAAGAAGTTATCGCGTTTTTTCGATTTTCACAAAAACCCTCCCTATTTCCACCCCCTTGGTCCGATTTTGCCCATTAACGAACTCGACCGAGATTTTATGCCTCTTGATTTTATGTAAAAGTTTGAAGAAGATCTGAGCATAATTATGGAAGTTATCGTGTCTAGAAGAAAGTGAAATAGATAGATAGATAGATAAACTTTTTTACTGGTGGTAGTTTTGGGGTCTAGGAGTCATGATCGGCCTAGATCTGCAAAAAATTTTCAGAAATTCTAACATGGGAGAGAAAGCAATAGGTAGTATTTCATACGAAATCTACCTAAATGTGACATAAAAAAGGAAAGGTCAAACTTGTGAAAGTTAAACAGACCGCAAGCAAACGTCTAAAATTTCAATGGTTATTTAACAATTACAGCTAAACGAAGAGCTCGTAATTAGAACAAAACTGGTTTTAGATAGAGCTTGAGACAGCAAAATGACTTACAATTACACCATTACGACTATCATTTTATGATTAGAGTATTTTAATTAAAATTATGATAATAACGGGCTCATTTTCTGCTGTAATCTAGTTGATTAAATCTCATCATGCACACATTTTCGCATACTTGATCGAAAAAATTAATTCATTAACCGAATCATTTAAGTTAATTCGAATAATCGTGTGTTTTCTGCATGCAGATGAACTTTCATACAAATGTATATATCTTTCTAAATATCAAATTATCAAAATATTTGAAAGAGTTTGTGATTATTACCGTAATTTATTGTTTTAACAAATTTTCTTGATTAAAAATTTGTGTTTTTACTAAAAATTACATGCAGTAGAGACATTTTGATTTTTCATTTAATTTATAAGAAAGATATAAGAGTTGGATATTTAGAAGCAGAAAAAAAAAAAAAAAAAAAAAAAAAAAAAAAAAAAAAAAAAAGGAAAAACACAGTAAATAAAATAATTTTTAAAACGTAAAGAAAATCCTTAATTGTTAAGTAAAACTTTTCCCATATTATAAAAATGGCCAATTTTATCAGTATCAAGAAGGCGATAAAAGAAAGGTTTGCTGAAAATTGTATGTAACGGCTGTATTTTTAGACATAAAGATCGATCAAAACAGGTTTTTAAGGCCGGAACCGAATTTCGGTGATCTTCCTATTTTTGGCCAAAAACGAAAATGAAACTGACCATTCTGTTAAGTAACTAAATTGTATGTATTAAATAAATTAATACATATATAAATATGCATAATTATTAAATAATTATGCAAATTCATTAGATATACACAATTATTAATTAATCCTACGTATTTATTAAATTTACATAACTTTTACTAATTATATGTATGGCCGAAGATGACTTTTTGTGCCTTAGACTCAAAACATTTTTTCCATATGAAATAAACGTAATTAATTTATCAACGATACATTCGATGTTTGTTCATATAGTTCCAAAAAAAAATTTTATATCAAGCAATAATCTTTGAAAATAATATAAAATTTAAAATTAATTAGTACATGAACAGTTTTTGTTAATACAGTGCGTGTCAAAAGTTTAAGCACAACAGAAAATTTCAAAGTAAAATTTTATTAATGAGTGAAAGTTAATTTCCTTTTCACATAATCTACAAATTGTATTTTTAAAAAGATAGTTAATAGATTTATATTATAAAATTCATCTTAAATAATAAAATTTATCAAAACAATAAAAATGAGTGTGTCAAAAGTTTAAGCACAGTAGTTTTTAGCAGAACAAGAATTTAAAAAAAATTAACGCTTGATTATTGCTCTTTTCTGCTGAATTACTTTAAATTTACGGTCTTCCATCAATAAAATGAGGTTCTGTATTGTTTCTGATTCTTTTTTTAAACCAAGCGTTCTCAATGGCATCTTTCAAATCTTTAACTGGAGAATACTGCTTTCCATTTGGATAAACTGCATGAGTGAGAATACCCCATATATTTTCTATAGGGTTTTAATCAGGACTAATTGCCGGCAATTTCAAAACAGACGCTGTTTTCGACTTAAGCCACGATGAAGTTGAGTTTGAGGTATGAATCGAAGCATTGTCATGTTGAAATAACCATTTTTCTCTCCCCCCCCCCCCCCCCAAAAAAAAACCTCGGCAACAGGAAGCAAATGATTGGCACGCGTCTCTTGATAGTTTTCAGAGTTTTCACGACCACTGATGAATGCTAGAGATGTCTGACCATTGAAAGAAATAGCCCCCCATACCATTACAGAATCACCATTATGTTGTCGGCTAAATACACTTCTAGGTTCTTCACGGAGATCATGCCAATAGTACTTAACCCATCAGGGCCATCGAGGTTCCATTTTTTTTTTTTTCATCACTGAATATGACATTCAGCCACTTTTCATCAAATGACATATGCTGTTTGGCCCATTGTAATTTAGCTTCTTTATGGTATCATTTGAGGCACGGTTATCGAGCCATTTTACGGTATTTGATGTATTTGAATTCCAAAACTCTTCTATGAACAGTTTTTTTTCGATATTTGTCCTCCAACTGCATGTTTTATTTGAGAAATGGAGTAATTACCAGTTGGAGCCAAATTTCTGATACGGCTATCTTCGCGCAAACTAGTCACTCGCGGCCTTCCTGAACGAAATTTTCGTTTGAAATTATTACCACGAGCCAAAATTTCGTTTTGATCTTTTTTAATGTACTTGCAATTTCAGAAACAGACTTAGATTTTGCTCCCATACTCCATATTTTTATCACCTGCTCCTCTGAAAATTCTTTCGACCGAGGCATTTTGTTACTAACTCGTAAACAACAACTAACTGCTTCTTATACATCCAAGAATTGTTTGCGTGCGCAACCGCTTACGTCAGATTGTAAAATTTGCATAAAAACGATTTTGTGCTTAAACTTTTGACACGGTTATTTTTGTTCTATTCTTAAACTCCATGGTTTAAAATAAAATTTAAAACTTAATTTCAATGAATATGTTGTTAAAATAGATATTATTAACATATACAAGACAGATATTGAAATAAAGTGAATATTTAAAGTTTTATTTGAAAATTGTTATTGTGCTTAAACTTTTGACACGCACTGTATGTATGTATGTATATATATATATATATATTACTTTCTCTACTTATACACGTCTATATACACTAAATTAGTCCTCTTTTTTAACAAATAATTTCCGTGCTCTTAGAAAGTATGTTTTATCCGTAAATTCTTCCGAGTCTAAAATAGAGGGGAAAAAAAGTTCATTCCCAGCACACATGCGTATTGGCACTGTTAATCTAAAATTGGAATTCATTTTAAAAACGAAAAACCAAAAAATCTGTAAATTCAGATATCTAATTTAATGAAAAAAAATAAATGAAAAAATAAACCAACAACAACGAAAAGAAATGTTTTTGAATTAAAAAAAATCCCATTCATGTAAAAGTATTCACAATTTATTTTTTAAAGTTATAAAATAAATATTCGCATTTAAAATATTTTTTATGAGCACATTTAAAATAGATGTTTTAATTAAATTATTAAATAGAAAGATCAATCTTACTCAAAAAAAAAAAAAAAAAAAAAAAAAATTTCTCGCATAAAAATATAGTCATATTTTACATCTAGCACTCTGCTTAAAAATATTTACAATTCATAGATTTATCCTATTTTAATACTAAAATATTTAAACCGCAGCGAAATTTTCATTAAAAGCAAACTCTTTCCTAAATTAACTTTAAAATTTAAAATTCAATCCATGCCTATTTGAGGCAAACATATGTACTTCAAACTGTTTCACTACTGTGCAACTATAGCCGAGTTGTTAGCGTACTGGTCTCATAACACTAAAGTAGCTGGTTTAATCCCTAGCTTAACAACTTTTATTTTAACCCCATTTCCTTCAGTTGGAGTATATTTTATCTTCTGTAATTATGAAGGAAAAAACGGATATTTCTCAGTTAGCGGAAAAATCCTGGTAGCACTACTGTCCGGAAAATTTCCGTGATTTTAAGAAAACATTTCTGAGTGTGTAAATAACATTTTTATTAATATCTTCATTTAATTAGTCCAGTATAGCTATCTTTCAATGTTCGAGAGTCTGTAATCTGAAATAATTTAAAGAACTTTGTGCTATTTTCTTTAATATTACCTTAATACCACGTGTTTGAAATTCTCAGCTGTTTGCTATTCACTTACTTGACGGAGTTTTGTGGAAAGCGTCACCCACAGCACAAATAGTACAATTTTTTAAAAAATCATTAAAGCTATAAAAAGAAGTGACTAGTTATTATAACTGAATGGTAAATTTTTAGAAGGTTAATGTAATATTATAAGATTAAATGTATGGAATACCATGTTTATTTATATGCCATATTATGATACAGTAGAGATCGGCATTTACACTAGCTTTTGACCAAACAATAGCTATTTGACTAATCAACAAAGAAAAATTATAGACAAATGAAAATAACGTTAGCAATAAATCTGTCGTGAAACTGTGATCCTATTAAAAATTTTCTCCTGGCGTATGCTAATTTTCCTTTTCAGTATGTGTTCTAATTTTTTTTTCTAATCATCTTTAGAGCATTTATTAATTTGAATTCATCTATCGAGTACAGTAACTAATAAAACATGTATTTCAGATGCTTTGCTAAATCGAGAGTAAGGGAAAATATCAACCCGATTTATCTCTAAATAGTGTTATGTAACATAACTTGAATTCACTCGTGGTTCAGAATCGCATTTAATGAGTTAAATAATAAAATTATGATAATTAATGTTAAATGAATACATTGTAAAACAAAATACAAATTATTTACACAAAAAAATAATCATTGAATAAAATCACTGAAAGTGTCAGCGAAAGAAAAAAAAATCCGACTCCCTTAATTTAGCGGTTTTAGTCTTTCGTTATGGCACCAAATGAAGCTTATCTTGTCGGGATTTCGCGTAATGGCGATCGGCAACGAGAACTCTAATCGGAATCATCCTCATACTTTTAAAATTTTTATAAGCATAATATTTTAAGTTGCGCAAGAGAGCATATATAAGCCTAAACAATTTGTGCTTCTGTTTGAAGAGAAGTGAATGCAAATGAAGAATCTAAACTGTATTTTTAAAAATCTCAAAATTAAATTCCTAGTTTTGCCAGCATTAATCCAAAAACGATTTTCTTGTGAATCCAATGGATGTCTCATAATTTTACAATTTTAATAAGCATAATATTTTAAGCTGCGAAAGAGAAGATATACAAGCCTAAACAACTTGTGCTACTGTTTGAAGGGAGAATAATGCAAAGGAAGAATCAAAAATGTATTTTTAGCCTCCTCAGTTCTGATGTTGCCTGGAGGTGACACTAAATAACAGCCTTTAAATTAATTTAAATACTTCTACAATTAACAAAATTACTTCTAGACCTTTTTATTAAATGCATGGATATAATAAGAATCGATATATAGATTGATACAACTTTGGAGATGTTGTGTAGCAGTTTTAAACCAGTTTTTGTGGTGTTTCGTAATATTTGTCTCACGACAATAAGAGGTTACATATTTCAAAACTAAGTTCCTGGTTTTACCAGCATAAATCCAAAAAAGAGTTTTCTGTGAATCCTATGGATTTCTCATGATTCTTACTGGATTATCAGGGATTATAAGGTATTGCAAAATTTTGTATGGTACTAATTATATATTTTTCTTTATTTGTAAACTTATAATGCAAAATACGCCTGATAAACATTTTTATGAATTTATTTATATTTTTCTTTATAAAAACCTCATATGTTATGAAAATAGTCATATTCATCGACGCAGTATCAACGGGATGACAAATTAATTTCATTTGATCACTTATAATTAATTTTCCATTATATTATAACCGAAATAAAAAAAAACTATGCTGTCTATATCGGTTGCAATTCCTCTAACATGTATGTCAGGAAGAGGAATTGTGCAAATGTACGGGGCGAATACTGGTCAACCTCACCACACGGTGAGATAGTACCGTGGTTACCCAACAGGTACCCCGCTTTAGTCTTCTTCCGAAGCTGTAAGGGACCGCCAAAGCATCTTCGGCCAGGCTTCCGATTATCCTTTTGCTCCGAAGTCAGGCTCATTCGGTCAAGCACCCTGTATACCAAGAGAACAAAATTAAGTTGATTGTCAGCCCTTATTTTAATCTCTTCTCAATATGTTGATTGGGGGTGAGGATATTATAATAATGATTCGCGGAATGAAAGTTATTACATAAAAATATAGCATTATAATATTGTTGTTGTAGTATGATTTTTAGTAAAAGTTTCAATTAAATTTTACACAGTTTTAAAAATGTAATTTTCAATAAAATTTTCATAGATACGTACAATTTAAAAATTTTCAGTGATTTACCGTAATTTCCGGCGTATAATCCGCGGATCAAACAATTATTTTTTGACCCAGAAAATTGTTGAAATAAAATGTAACATTTTAGATCGCGGTAAAAATTTGGCTGCAATTACTAAATAAAATTTCTGGGTCGAAAAAGAATTGTTTGATCCGCGGATTATACGCCGGAAATTAATGTAACTCCCATCCTGCCAAGCAAAATAACAAAAGAATAATAAAAATCTATACTCCAGATTCTTGCTGGCCAGGACTACTCAGCTATTGGCTGAAAAAAAACTAATTTTTACAATTTATTTCTCAAATATTAATTACAAACGCATTTCATGACGTTATACTTATGAATTATTATTATTTTGAGTAATAATCAATATAAAAGAATTAAAATATATGGTTGAAAATATGCTCAATTATTTACATTAACACATGCTTCTACACTATTATTACGCTTTCCTTAGCTAAATATTTTATTTTTCTGAATTTTCTGGTAATAAAAAGATGGAATGCAAAAATTAATGTAGTTCTTAATACGGATTAAATTAAATATTTCGCTATTCACTTTTCTTTTTATACTGCTTAAAATCTCGACCATTGAAGCCTTCTCTGATTACCGGTTTTATGCATAAATTAATATATACTTCTTAATACGGATTAAATTAAATATTTCGCTATTCACTCTTCTTTTTATACTGTTTAAAAACTCGACCATTAAAGCCTTCACTGATTACCGGGTTGGAAGAGATTCTGCCGGCACAAAGACTGCACGTCACAGAAGGTTTCGAACTGCGGTCCTTCACCCTCCAGAACAAACTGCAAAACTTATCACTTGAAATAGCTCTTCCTGGTCAAAAACTCCTCGAATAATGCACGGTATGAATATTTTGATCCCAAAAATTCTTTTTTCTTGTTTTTTAATGCTCAAAAGATACTGTTGAACGCGAGAGAATCCAGTGATATTTCCTTTTTTGACCAACATTCCATGAAGGGGGTGGAAACATTGGAGGTTTACTCTCCCTTCTTACCTTCCCAGGCTGAAAACTCGAGGTTTATACAAAGCCATGCTGAAGAACTAGTCTTTGTAAACCCAGAGGCAGTCGCTTACATCTATGAATACCTTAGCTGTTTGGGAGAATAAAAAGAAAAATGACTGCTTTTCAAACATTAATAATAATAAAAAAAACGAAAGCAGCAACTCATTTTCTTTCGATTTTGCCGCTCTATTAACTGCGTAAGAAGTAAAAATGAAGTAAAAATTCGATTAAGTGTGAATGATGTTAGAATTTGTTCTTAGTGATCTCTTTAGTTGATGTATTAATGATGGTTCTGCTGATGCTTTAAAAACATTGTCGGATCGTAGATGAAAAGTCGTCAGTTCTAATAAAGAAATTTTGGAGCATTTTATCCTGCCGCTAACAATTAGATTAGAAAAAATAAATTGAACTCAAATTATAATTTGAAAGGCACTTATTCTATTGTTTTTCATGATATCGTACACTGGAGTACCATCTGGAAATTTTCCTTATTGCATTTTTCCTCTTTTCTTACCGTATTTACTCGTATATATTGTACCTTCGTGTATAGTGATGTTTTGATAGGTGAAAAACGAAGTTAAAAAAATGTATCGAATATAAAGCGCACCATGCTATTTTAATAACAAAACATTCAAGAACGTGAGGTAATTATTGTGTAAAAATCCTGATTCAGAATATTATTAAGTTAAAGTACCAAATGCTCGAAGTTAAATTACCATAGTCACTCATGTATATATTTACCCCTCCCCCTTATTAAAAAATTATAACATTAATGTTTTTGAAATATTGCACTTCTGTCTCATTAGGAAACGTGTTTTAATCATTTATCGGCAATGGAATTTGTTACAACAACAGAATCTCCACAAATTATTATCCAGATTATTTTGCCTCGTAACTTATGATTTAAAAACACGGTGAAAAATATTATATATTCGTAAAGTTCAACTCAAAAAGTTTTTTATAACCCTACGTTAGGCGAGCGGCTGACATGTGTCATAAATGACATTTGAAATTTTTGAAAAGTATGTATTTTTCCTTTTCTTTGTAGGATTCCCTTCTTATTCTTCATAACTGTATTGTTCTTAAACAGATGTAACTTTTAAATAAAAATTCTGAATGTGTCTTTTGTTGTTTTATAATGTTGCTTTATTTCTACAGTTTTCAAAAAGTACAAAAACAGCATATTGAAAATGGGTGCCATATGTCCCCCACGCGACTAAATGTGTAACATATATTCACGCTCCTAACGCAAGGTTAATGATAAACTATGTTTTAGGAAAGATATATCAGTTGGTTTTGATCGTAAAATTTTACAAAGTTCAAATCAGGCTGAGCTTTTCACATTTTTTTAAAAAGTTTAATATGCAACCGAGCCCAGTCGAATTAAAAATGAGAAAACAGTTTGTAATCTTAACTTTGAACATAAGTGATTTTAATAACAATCTTTCACTATTTAGCAGTGGCGCAGCCAAGGGGGGGGTTTTGGGGTTAAAACCCCTCCCAGAGCTAAGAAAGATCGCTATATGAATCAAAGCCAAACTTGAGATTTAAACGTTTTGACGTATTTTGGAAGCCGCCGGTTTATTGAATCAGATTCCATTTAATGAAGTGATTCAATTAAATAGCGTAAATTCTACTTAAAACTGTGAATAAGTAAAAATTGGTTATTTGAACTAAATCACTTTTTCTGAGACGCATTATGCTAAAAGAAGGATGATTTCTTAGCACACAGATACTCTTTGAGTTTAAGTATTATGCATTGAATATTCTAATTAGTGCTGATTCTATTAACCGGTGATTCAAATAACCGGCAAACTCCTTTATCAGAAACTCCAAACCCTCCCTAAAACCGAATTCTGGCTGTGCCACTGCTATTTAGAGAGAAAACTGCTGATTTATTTTTAATTTCTTTCACTCAACAAATGCACGAAATGGCTCGGATTTTACAGTGGTGTCATAAAATTACATTGTATTATATCCGTGAAATATATTTTGCATAAAATACTGAACTCCCTATAACCATACAGTTGCAAAATTTTATGTATTTTTCCTATCACTATTTCTGAAAGTAAAATTTTGCTTTATTTAATCCTCGGTTTTTTGACGATTAAATAAGTCAATTTTTTCTGCTCAGATATAGTATCAGGAATAAAGTGTAAAAACTGGAAGCTATGCTAAACGGAGAGATCTGTAAAGCAAGATAGATTTCACGTGTATAGTGCAATTTTATGAACCCCGTTACAAAATTCAAGACATTTCGCGCATTTGTTGATTGACGTAATTTCAAAATAGCAGCTTTCTCTCTAAATAGCAAAAAAGTTGCAATTCTCAATTCTGATTAATAGCCAGTTCTCGTTGAAAACTGAGACATTTCTCGTGAATTTTTGAAACTACATTCGAATATTTATACAATCATACAAAATTTTAGAATGATTTTGCCAATTAAAATTAATTAAATAAATTTGAATTTATAGAGGTTTTGTGCAATATTTATAAATGTACTGAAATTTTTTATTTAAAATAACTTTTTTTTAGTATTTTATAGAATTAGAAAAAGTATAAATATAATGATGCTGCAATAGGTATATAGAGCTATTTCGTTGCTGAAACTTTTTCCTCCATAATCTTTCAATATCAAGAAACCTGAAAAGATGCAAATGAAAAAGAAATCTTTTTTTTTTTAAGACTTTTTGCTTTGTGCGACCAATAATGCTTTTGGGACAAGATAAAGAAAAGTATTTATAACTCATTCGAAAGTTTATAACAACTAACGATGTATTAACCTTTCATCGCGATTTTTTATATTTTTATGAAAAAAATTATTTGAAATCTATACTCAGTCTAATAACGGGAAAAAAAGATTAAAAAAATTATATTTCAAAATTTTAGCTAAAATTTTATATTTTATGATGAGTACGTTATATATACATATTGAGATTTTTAATTATTGTATTGCTATATTTTGCAATTAAATGGGTTATAATTTTATAAGTTAAACACACTCTGCAACTTTCTTTAAATTAATGTTTATCAGTATTCAGTAAAAATAATAAAAGTAAATTTTGCCTTAATAGCTTTTTTCAAAGAACAAAGTCTAACTTTATTGTCAAATGCGGCCATCTGACGTGTACAAAATAAGTGTTATTTCATTCTTTCGACTGTTCTTTATCACTTACAGCGATCATATTGGCCAAATTCATGGCACATAATCATAATTATAGTGTTTTTAGGTATATCCCAGATGTTTCACATGGTGCAATGATAGATTAAATTAATTTTATAATCCAGGGTTCGCACAGTTCTACCACTAAAATTTTACAGTATTTTCAATGTATTTCACTGTAGAAAAATAGTTCATAAGTTGCGAATCGGGGAGGTGTCTCCAAATTCTGTTTCTTATAAATTAAATATAATTTTTCTTATCATTAATAGTGGTGCTGGAGTCATTACAAAATATAAGGAGTGTGCGAACTCTGGATTTAATCAGTTTTTTTAATGATAATTTAAAGAACGATCGGCGTATAAAGAGTTAAGAGAACTGTTTTAAATTATTTTTGTTTTCATATCGTATTAACCAAAATTGGATGTTTTTAAACTTAGAATATTGCATAATAGTTTTCACTTAGAAATAAAAAATAAAAAAAAAGAGTATAGATTATAGTTATTAACGACAGTTTCAAAAACATTTTTATAACTTGGGGAAAAACCATAACAGGGATTTTGTCTGAAAAGGAAGAATACTGTTCATTAAATCTGTCCCACTTTCTCCATTGAGCGACAGTGTCAAGAGAAAAAAAATGATCATATGCTATTGATTTACCGAATAGTCGGAAATAGTAAAGTTCAAAAGACCCAGCTTGGTCATTTATTCTCCCCACCCCATGTGTACCTATGCTGTTTGCACATAAAGATTTATCTGTTTTCTTATAAATATATTTTCTTGCCATTTTTCCTATTCTGAAACTGCGTTGTTACAGTTTTATAAGTACATAAATAATGATAAAAAGGCGTAAGTAGTGCGTTCGTACAATAACGAGTTTTACAAATGTTCAAATTTTAGTGTAATTGATGTTGTACTGTTATGCAAATAGGCATGATGACAAAATTTATAACGGTTATATATTTTAAATTCAGCGATAGCATAATAATAGGAATCCATATTTAAAATGACGTAATCACTATGGCAACCTACAATCATTACCTATCTTGGGATATCATTGAATTAATTACGTGTGATTGAATTTAATGTAATAATGTAAATTTTTATTAAATTCTTTTTCAGTAGAAATTTTTTTGATTCAGTTTTCATGACTCGACAAAATTTTGCAACGATTATATATATTAAATTTCAAACCATTCGGTTTGATAGCTTTTGCGCTGTTATATGCGGACAGACGAACAAACACACAGACGAACGCACCAGACGCCGATTATAGGTGCTATGTATTTATATAATTACGAACACACTTAATAATTGAAACTTAGCTGCGTATGCTGGAAAACTACAGCGTTAAAAAAGATAGATGTATCTTAATCCCTTGAGGGGCAATGGTTTCATACATATACCACTTAATTTTAATTCCCAAATGCCACATTGGCACCGGAAATTTGTTTTAGAAAATTACGGTTTATCGAATGCGTGAATTATAGCGTTTTCTTATTTACAAATAAAGTTGTTTTCAAATTCCGGTGCTAGTCATTAATTTCAACACTTAAGCTGTGAATTTGCCCTGCCCCGCAAAGGGTTAAACTGCGAAAGTTTACTATAATCACGAACTAAATATTCGATAAACACTTCTAACACACCCAATATTCCGAAAAGAGTTTCGTTAGCTTTAGAAACAATCTATCAACTCAGAAAACAATCTATTTTCGAAATTTAAAGAAGAATTTATTAAAATAATTTTTTATTGGCTGTTTGGAATTTTCAGAAAAGTTTTCGAGTAGCATTTGTGTTGCATTATCAGTTCTTTCTATCCAAAAAATCGTTTCTTCGAAGTGTTCTCGCTGTCGCTCGCCATTGAGCCAAATTTCGACTAAATTATTCATTTGGCGAGAAGCAAACAATTAGATTCGCCAAATTGCTAGTGCTCAATTTTTGCTTTTTTTTTTTCTTTTCGTTTTCATTTTTCATACATATGCATATAATATACATATATTTGATATACAGGGTAGAGGGGGGGGGGGCACCTTTGAACACTCTAAATATTTTCCTTCAAATAAATTATTTTTAAAAAAATGTATATGGCAATACATTACTGCTGCTTCAAGGAAATAATTATACAAAGCTGTACCATTTTGTATGAACAGTACTGTCTAAACAAGATATGTATTTTTCTCCTTCTTGAATCTAAACTTAAGAAAATAAAGTTGTAAGATATTTATTTACAAACTTCTATCCCTAAAATTTTAACTTATTATTCAATGCTTAAACAAAGATGTTAGCTTCAGTTTAAAAGCTTTGTTTTATTCAAATTCTTCAGCCGAATTGAGTAAACCGTTGTAATGTTGAACTCCACATGATGGGACACCATTGAACAAAAAAGTTGGGGCACCATTGATCAGCGTAAAAACACTGAATAAACTGGTGATAAATAATAATTGAAATAATTTAAAGAGAACACTTAAAACTGTGAAGTAAAGAGTTGTTGATGTATCTAAATATTATTATTTCTGAGTTTTTTTTATGCGAAAAAAGGTTAATTAAGAATGTCAAAGAACATGGACTTATACTGCTAACAATTCCCCTAACTGCACACTAGGGTGGAGCGAAAAAAAAATTTTTTTGAAAATCAAAAACGGGTAGGTGCCAAAAGTTGCCTTTATACTAGTACATCAACTGTGTGAAATTTCACCGCTGAAAAAAAATGGCTTGAGTCAGCGCTTTTGCTCCAAAAATCGAAATTTTGGGTAAAATTTGTCATTTTTTGACATTTTTTAAAAAAATTAAAAAAATTCCTACAGAGCTGGTTAGTATTTAAAAGTGTTGCTTAGACCTTTATATTTATCTGCTTAACATATTTAAACTATAAAACAATATGTTTATTCCCTATAGCTGGAGCAAAACAGACAACTTTTAGTAAGAAAACAGCATTACCACTCTATTGGGTCATACAACGAATTGTTGTTTTTAATACAGCTCTTGTTTTCAAAACTACCTTGGACATGCGTCGTGGAGGTGGCTATATTTCCTATACCACCCGGCCCAACTATTCGATCATCTTAGTACAGTGTTTTATTTATGCATCAATTTGTGATTTTCTTTATAAAAATTTGGCATGTTTTCGATGCTTCCACCTTGTTCATCTGTTCTTTGCATCCACATGCTGCTGTAACTATCTTCATGTATATTTTTACAGTTTATACAAAAAAAAAAAAAAAAAAAAAAAAAAAGACAAGCAGAGTAATGCACGGAATGAATATTATTAAATGGATCTATTCGGCCATCTATTATATTTATCAAACTACATTCAGTTGATGAATAGTGATTGGAAGTTCTGTTACCACAACATTTTTTCAGTCAATTGTATTTTTTTTACGTAATGATTTGCTTCAAAGATGATTTCAGATATTTCAACTATAAGTATGCCATCATTTATTCTACTTATGCATTTTTTATATGTTGAGAAGCGAGCTGTTTCATGTGATGGTATCGTCAGAGAGAATTGCAATGAAAATTTGTTCTCCATGTGTAAAGAAACCGCTGTTGTAAATAACTTTTTTTTGCATTAGTTTTATGCCGTTTTCTAAGTGTTTTCGTATCTAGGTAATTTCCTATTAACTTTTAGATCCCCTTTTTATGAGTGGACAACATTTGATGGTGAAATGTCCTGGGCATAAACTTATAATGCATAGTACTTTGTGAGGGAATGTACGGATTCTAATCGACTATAAGTGCTCATTTAAAATTAGGAGAATTTTATTTGTCACTGTGTTTTTTTTTTTTTTTTTTTTTTTTTTTTTAAATAAAATAGAGAATAATTTTGAAAAATTATTTTCTCAAATTGAGAAAAAGATACTCAGAACAGACTAGAAATTTCTGTCGGAGATTACAAAGCTAATTCATAACGAAAGCTATTTCTCAGAAAGAATGGGGAATAGGAATTTAGAAAACATCTCACACAAAAGACAGCTCATAAAGTTAATAAAATTTTCCGCTTTATATAAGCACAGATTGTCAATCAGCGTCTATATGTTCACTCACAAAATGTATAATCCAAGTTTATACCGCGGGATGTTTTATACCAAAATGTACTACACACTTAAATAATAGATCTAAACTCTTATTAGAAATTACTAGACTATGGAACAACACAAGAAACGACATAAAGCATACTAAAACTTCTTTAGAAATATTGTTGTTTTACACGCAAATTTTGTGTGCAATCCTCTGTGATGATCGTCATAATATTAAACAGCTACCTTCTCAGCATATATTCAATGTAATAGGTTCAATACATGATGACATACTAGAAATTGAATTCATACAATCCATTTTTAGGCAAATCATTGCATATAAAATGTAATTGATTGAAAGAATGCTGTGATAACAAAATTTCCAATCATAATGTACTAATTGCATGAAATTTTAATGAAGATAATAGACTGCTAAATAGGTTCAATAAAGAATATACCCAATACATTACTCAGATTCTCTTCTGTTATACATGGTATAAAAATATACGCGCAGCAGGTCACACCAGCATGATCCAAATCATCCAAAGTCAGTGAATACAAAGAGATAAATTACTTTGATATATAGAAAACTTATACTCGTCTTCGGGAAAAAAATAACAATTCAATACATAAATAAAACACTGGGCCTAGATGATTGGGTGGTTGAGACGGGTGGGATAATGCAACCACCTCTATGAGTTATATACACAGTAGTTTTGATAGCATCTAGGTAAGAAATGCATTCAAAACAACATTTCGTTGTATGCTCCAATAGAGAGGTTAACGCTGATTTTTCACAAAAAGTTGTCAGATTTGCTTCAATTATACAGACTACAGATATTGTTTTATAGTTTAAATATGTTAAGCAGATAAATATAAAGGTCTAAGCAACACTTTAAATACTAACCAGCTCTGTAGGAATTTTTTTATTTTTTTTGAAAAAATGTCAAAAAATGACAAATTTTACCCAAAATTTCGATTTTTTGAGCAAAAGCGCAGACTCAAGCCATTTTTTTTCAGCGGCTAAAATTTCGCGGTTAAAATTTCACACAGTTGATGTACTAGTATAAAGGCAACTTTTGGCACCTACCAGTTTTTGATTTTCAATAAAAAAAATTTCGCTCCACCCTACTGCACACATAAGGTTCCAACCTCTGTACGTGTCAGGGATGGGAAGTTTCAAATCTACATTGAATCAAATCTAAATTCATTTATTGGATAATTGCAAATCCTGGATACAAAATAATGATTCATGATTTAACAGGTTTCCAAACATTATTTCTGGTTTCCGTAACGGATAAAATGGAATTTTATATCAGATCTTAAAAAAAAAAAAAAAAAAAAAAAAATAGCGAATGAAAATTTTTAATTTTCCATATTTTTTTACAGTGTATATGATCTGTAGAATTTATACGTACCAAGCAATATTTAAAAAATTATTAAATTTAAAAAAGCATACCACAATTAAAAATGCACGTCCAGCAATTATTGTTTAATTCAATTGCTTCAATAGTTCAAATATTATTCAGTTTCTTCTGCAGCCAAATTCTTTTGTATGTCCTTATAAATAAACTATAAATTCTATACTCACCCCGTTATATTGTAAGAACCTTATAGTAAACTTCAGTGATGTATATCAATTTCAATATATTTAAAATAGTATAACACCATTAAAATACACCGCAAACTTTTTTCCCCATCGATTTTAATGTAACGGAATTCTTTTGAGTGTTTCTGCAAGTGAACCATAAATATTAAACACTTAATTCTCAACATCACATAATAAATCTCAATAACATATATAAATTCCATGGTAATAGGAGTATATTTACGCGAGTTAGAGCACGGACAGACGGAAAGACAAACTAAATTCACATACACTTTTCAACTATTTTGTAAAGTACTAAAAAGTGGGAAAAAACGGTTAAACATCTACTACAGCTATTGTATTCAAAAATAAAACCCTTAAAAATTATTGTAATGTAAAGGAGGATTTTCAAAAGAAAGCTCGCATAAGTTTAACCCCTTCGCGACGGAAACCTTTTACGAAATTTTTAATGTTTTGTCACCGGACTTTAAAAACAGAAATTTGTGCCTTTTTAAATCTTAGAACATTCCCCCATTAAATAGAAGAAATTTTGCAGTAAAATTTTACTGGTGGCGACATTGTACTCCGATTGCCATGGAATTCATGTATGTTACTGGTATTTATTATGTTGAAAATTAAGTGTTTAATCAGGGGTGCAAAAATCTAGGCGCCAGCAGGCAGTTTCTCACCACAAAATTTATTTCGTTTTTCTTCGTCTAATATTTCGTGTAAAATTCCTGCTAGAATGCTATTAAATTATGAGCGAAAAAAACTTTAAAATTTTAGTGGTGAGAGACTACCCTCTGGCGCCTAGATTTTTGCACCCCTATGTTTAATATTTACGGTTCATTTGCAGAAACACTCAAAAGAATTCCGTTACAGTAAGATCGACATAAACAAGGATTCTTAAGCCTTTTTGAGTCACTTATATGTGCCGCTCGTCCCCAAGGGGTTAATGCTAACTTCTGAGTGTCTTCGTGTGACTAGAGTAAAAGCGAAATAGAATACGCTATTTCGTATGGCACTATCCCATCATAAAGCATTCAATAAAACTTTTGTGTTTCGTTTCTTATTTATTTTATATTGTACGATATACAGCGGGAAAAATTACAATGCAATTTTTGCTTAAGACGATATACATCGTTATCATAGCGAACGATCTGTACATTATACACTTAAAAAATATCAAGAAACATCTTTATTATTCATAAAAAAATGTCATGAATAGTTTGTGATATCAGCGTCAAATCTTCACGAAGAAATCGATTTTTTTTTTTTTTTTTTTTTTTTTTTTTTTTTTTTTTTAAATTAGCAAATCAGTTAGTTTTATAGTTCTAATGATTTTCTCGTTCTAGGTCAAATATTCTGAATGGTTTCAGTGATAGAGGAAAATCAATAACGTAACTAGCGGCGATTTTCTAGATCAAATTATATAACCGTTGCATTTATAGAAATTTAATAGTTAATTAAGGGTTGTAAAAGTATGTAATAGCAAATTGGAAACGCGATAGATTTTTGCATAAATAGTGGTAGAAGTATATAATACTTATATGGTAAATGTATAATGTTATTGCACGTGTGTATTACTCTATTATATTTGCATAATAGAGCATATTAGCTATTAAAACTTAATACATCCGAATTGGTATTAATTCAAGTTTCTTATAAAATATACTGGTGACAAAAGTTAAGCAACAAACACAATACTCTAATTTTCAAAGAAGTGAGTACGCAAAAGAAATTGATATAAACATTAATTTTAGCAACCAAATTCAGCAACTAGCCGATGAGGCGTTTCTTTCGGATCAAAAATGGTCTTTACTGTGAAACAAATTATGGTATCCAGTTTCGTAACCAGGGTGGGTGCCCAAGTGCTCTAAATACTGGTAATTTTTTAATGTTCTGTTCGCCTTATCTAACCAGAAAATTTTCTGCTATGAATCAAGGAAAAGAAAACCTTACAATATTACCGATTTTGGGCGCCCACTCTGACGCCCCGTATCGTTTCATTTTTATCTGAAACAATCGTCATTTGATGACTTCGCTGAGAAATGACTGTAAAAGTTGCTTTACCACTGTAAGAGTTACCAGGTTCCGTTATAACGCAATTATCACGTAGTTCCCATGTGATCATTATTTGGATATTCAATATTGAACTCCTCTTGACCGTTGAATTGTGATGAGTCCCGAAACGATGTCAAAAGGAAGTCACATTTTGACTTCAAAGAAAGTCACAATTTGAACTTCTCGGGTGACCGAGTCTCTGCTGTGAAATCACCATTACACTCCTTCGTGAAAAGTCACCAGATGGCTCCATTTTGCTGTTACTGGAGGAACCCGTCAGAAAACAACGACGGATTTCGTTCGCCTCCCGGAATTTTCCGACCAGGAAATTCTTCGCTACCAATATTTTTTTACAGAAAATTCCTGATAAATTAAGGGGAAATTTCGCGCGTTTAATCTAAATATATTTTGCTATAAAAAAAAAAAAATCTCATATTTCTCCTGGAATATTACGTACGTACCCTGCAATTATCATTGTGAATTTACAAAGGAGTCACCAAATGACAGTAACATGAGAGTCAGAAGATGATTTCATTTTGAAGTCCCCTGTTGATTCGTTACAAAACGCACTCACTGTGACTTTGAATTGGAGTGACTAAATAACGGTCTCTTGAAAGTAAGAATGAGCCGAATGAAATACAAGAATATCACATTAGAGTTCTTTTAGTGATTGTGACACTTGTGATCATGTATGACGTCAGTGACACATCATCGAATGTCTATGCTCTGATCTGAAGATGGTATATGTTTCCAACACATGCCGTTTATACATTTTCTTTTGAGTACTCGCGCGTTCTGAAATTAGGATTTTGTTATTATTGATTAACCCCTTGCGACGCAGGGCAAATTCGTTGCTTAAGTGTTGAAATTAATGACTGACACCGGAATTTGAAAAGAACTTTAACCCGGGAATGCTCGTACATATCTAGGATATATACGATTTATGCTTTGGCACCAATAAATTCAAGCAAAAATCGTCATCTTAATAATTCATTGGCATTGCTCATGAATTTTGCGATAAAATCATTTTAAAATTACTTAAAAAAATTAACGGTGAATAATGTAATAACCGTGCTCACCCTGGGTATGTCATACCCTGCGCGTGTAATTCCGGGTTAATTGTAAATATGAAAAGGGTATATTTCGCACATTCAATAAACCGTAAAAATTTTTACTGAAATTCCAGTGTCAATCAAGCGTTTGAGATATAAAATTAAGTGGTTTCATAGATATACCACTGCGCCGCAAGGGGTTAAGATACTACTTCAGTCATATGAAAAGACCCATTATCTAATGCTAATCATACGGAAGAAATTTATAAAGATATCTCGGTTGCATTTCAATATCTTGAAACGATTTTTTTAATTGGACAGCTGAGATCTATCTGTACAAAGACCGTTTTTTACTTTTTTGATTTTGTGTACAGAAATTTTTTTGTGGACACTTTCATTTTCGGAACCTTTTCGGAAAGTAAAAGCATTCTCATAAAAAAAAAAAAAAAAAAAAAAAAAAAAAAAAAAAAAAAAAAAATCGGCAATCAAAATCGAAAAATAAAAATTGGACTGCATACAGATCAATCTCAGCTATCCAATGCAATGCCAAAAATCGTTTCAAAATATTGAAATGCAATCGCGATATCGTTAGCATTAGCGAACGGGTTTTTTCATTTGACTGAAGTAGCCTCTTAACATTTAGACACATCACAACATAAATTTAGTTCTTACGACGTGCTCATTCATTGCGGTGTTCAGTTGTGTTTTCCATTATAAATTGCAAGTGTAATTTTAGTATTTATTTAATTTAGTGGTTGAATAATTTTTGATTTAGATATTTGAATGTTTTAATGTAACATACGTATTTTAATTTTAGTATTTATTTAATTTAGTGGTTGAATAATTTTTGATTTAGGTATTTGAACGTTTTTATGTAACATACGTATTTTTTTTTTTTTACTATGTGGACTTTTAAGGCATGTTTTTGTATATAATCCAATATTTCCTTCTAAGCCTAAAACCAATTCGTACAATGGTGAACTGACATATTTAATTGGATG
Organism: Maratus speculifer; assembly: GCA_964019185.1. Taxonomy (NCBI): domain Eukaryota; kingdom Metazoa; phylum Arthropoda; class Arachnida; order Araneae; family Salticidae; genus Maratus; species Maratus speculifer. The sequence continues at coordinate 380,898,434 of OZ025293.1, forward strand.
GCTATCTGTCCTTCAATTTTAGAATAGAAGACCACATCAAATCGGGGAGAGGAGGCCGTTTTTAATCAATATTTAAAAATTATACGGAGTGAGGATTTTAATTAAATATAATTATATTTAAAATAATTACAAATCAGCTATACTTAACCTTCCTACCCTGTTCAAAGTTTACTCAATCTTGATAAATACCTTTCACACCAGAATTGTTATTTAAAACGTTTTAATATGTTTAATTGACTTATTTCTTTGATTCTTTTATTTAACTTTCTTTATGAAAAAAAAATCTGCTTTGAATCGTATAAAACAAACTATAATTATGGGTCGATTAGACCCATTCAGGGTAGGAAGGTTAAAATTATATTAATTGATATTGCTTAAATTTTAAATAATATAAATATTTCAAAAAGATAAAGCGTATAAAATAAAGCGTAACTAAATGTTTTTTGAAAAGATATTAAAAATGTAAGAAACATTCGTCCCATAAACAGATAAAGTTGATAAATAAATTTAAAACTGCGAAAAAGTCTAAAATAAATGCTTTTAAAAAACAAAAACACGACACTTTCAATAACGATAAAGATGAATTATATTGGAAACTATCAGATTTTACAGATTCCGAGATAATAAAATTAAATGAGGATCACTGTGTTGGTTGTGGGTTTCGAGCCAAAAAGGATGATTACATAAAATGCATAAAGTGTCTGAAATGGTTCTATGAGATGTGTACAAACTATTAAGACCTTTGCCAAAAAGGTTGTAAAATTTTACGAAAAGTGAAGGATTGAAAATGTACTTCAGATTTTGTTCATTCTAATTTTATTCACTAAATTCCGTGATATAAAATTTCATCTTTACAAATTTCTGTGTTTTTCATGATTAACTATGTAAAAAGCATTATTTTTTGCTATCTTAAGTTCACTTTTCTTTTTTGTATTGGATGGCCATCTCTCCTCGGCTTGAAAGAGAAATGGTCATGTGCCATTTTAATTTCAATTTTGTTCTCAATTTTTATTTATTTTTCCCCGAAATATGATTAGTATATGCTGTTTTTAAAAAACATCTGTGATTCGCGGACATTTTTTCTTTCATTTTACGGAAAAAATATCTTTTCATGACAATAGGGCGTTTTCCGTTAAAAGTCGGAAAATTTCATCACATTTCCTGATAATAGCAAAACGGTCGGAAGTGGAAGGAAACAACGGAGATAATCCGTTATATGGCGCAAAATTATTTTAAATGTTTACAAAACTGACATGTTGCTGCGCAGAAATGAAAAAAAAAATAAAATAAAATAAAAAACCTCAACGAAAGAATCCTGGCTCTTCTGTGAGTCTCGTACATAGTGCTGCTGAATTGGAACTGTATTGATTTTTGTAATCGAGATTAAAAATGATTATTATATTCCTTACCAATTTTATGCCAACTTTATAACAGAAATTTACCGCTGCTTCAAACGAAATTTTTTTCTTCTTTTATTTCCCAAAATGGAAAATCTACTAACGGAACGGAAAAAACCCGGCAACTTTGCTAAAAGTAGTTGTACCACGATTTCACGGATTTATTTATACTAGTATATTATAAGAATTTTATATATTCATAAATATTTCTTGTAATTTCATTCTACGAATTTTTATTTCAACCTTTAAAATCGGTGGTCACATATCTTAGAGCTACCCTATATATTTCCAACTAGAAACAAATATTATGAATATAAATCATATGCTCTATATAACGCAATTATCAGAGTACATAATATACACATGCTGTTCCGAACAATGTTATATGGCAAGTGAAGACTCCTAACATTATAATAGCTCTATCAGCAAGCAGTCTCTAAACGTTACGGATCGCGTACTTTTCTCCAAGGAACATAATTGTACTGCAATATTACCAAATCCGTACTATAGTGGCCCGCATTATATCAGGCCACTAGAATATTTAATATCTATATAACTTGCACAACGATGGAATAGTACTTTTTTGAGGAATCTGTGGTAATTTGGGTCTGAAGATTCTGCTATGGCTTCGAAAATATTTCAAAATATCTCACTTTTTTCAATTTCATCCAACTTTTCTTGAATTTTTCCTTTTTCTAGATATTATTCATAACAGGTATAAGTTCATATTTCAATTTTTATTTCTTAACACCTTTCCTGTGTATGATATATTTGTGTTATCTTATACAGGGTGGCGAGTGGTCAGGGAAAAGCGCAATAAAAAAAACAGAGAACAACCAGTATTGTCTTATAGAAATTAATTCAAATAACGTAAAGAGATTAAAGAAAGCGTAGTTCTCTTTAACAAAATACTGGTATTTAACACAATTTTTGACTATTTTTTTTCCTGACCACACTGTAAAAAAAAAGGGTGTGGTCGATCTACTAAAAAATTTTTAGTGATCCTTGTAATTACTAAGAAATTTTTAGTAATCTTACTCGGTTACAAGAAATCTGTAAGAATTACTAGAAAAAAGCTAGCAACGAATAAAGTTAATTGTTTTACATTTTTAATAGCTATTACTAAAACTCACTTGGTGTGACCGTGATAGCCTAGTGGTCATAGCACCGAACTCCAGGCTGAAAGTACCTGGGTTCGATGCTGGCCGCCACCAAATATGCACCGAATGTATGCAATGTAAGTACTTGTTAAATAAAAGGATTATGAAAATCCTGTCGTAGCAGTTACCATGGGTAATGATCTCTGAACTTTCCCTCCCCTTTAGAAACATGTCAAAATAGAGCAGGTAGCAATGTTTGGTGCTGCCATCTATTGCGGCTTTGCCGAAAATCTTCCGTTTCAGAAGTCTGTCTTTTTATCCACTGGATGCAGCTCGAAGGAGGCTCCTGCCCTTCGGGCACACGTAATGGTTACTAAAAATAATTTTGGAGCTATTACTAAAATTTGCTTGGTGGCTCATATTAAAAAGTTTTAGGTTAATTATACAAAAAATTCTTTTGTTCAGTTTACAAAAGAAATGTTTGTTTCACTTGCAAAAAAAAAAAGTTTGTAATGGTTACTAAAAAATTCTGTGGAATACAAATTTACTAAGAAATTTTTAGTAACCTCTTGATTTTTTTTTTATTTTTTTTTTTTATTTTTTTTTTTTTACAGTGCACTCCCACTCCGTTATAATGGTCGCGCATATATATAAATTAAAATGAATCCACAAATTCAAGAACAAGGTTACAGAATTCTAAAGATGAATTTACACTGTAAAAGTTCATGTAAACCGATTATGTTACTTGAACTGTTACAGATTTACAGACTTTTACAGAACAGAACAGATCTTACAATAATCCTTTTATTGCTTTCTTCGTTGTTTATAGTAATTTGCTCAGCTCAATAGGTGTTAGCGGAAAAATTGTAAAAGTGTAAGATTTACAAAATTAAAAATATTTTTATTAACAGCCTGATATCAAATATTTATTATCACACATCGTTATCATAGTAGTCATTTGATTAAATAATGTCATTAAAGTAACTTTATCATGTTGAGTAGATAGTTAATTTTTGTTGTTGTTACATTTTTAAATCTAACATTAACTATGTTATGTACATGTTGCTCTTTTTTTTTATATATATTTTACTAATTGATCTCATGTAAGAATACTACCATCAAACATATCTGAACAACAATAATGCTTTCTTTCCTTTTTCTTTTTTTTACTTTCTTTTTTTCTTTTTTTTTTCTTGCAAAACGTAAATTTTTTTCAGGCCATGAAGTCAAATTTGTTAGAGATGTTATTTCTTAACACTAAAAAATGTTATTTTCCTTATCAGATACTGTTAAAAATTCCCTTTAAAATACATTTCTTGCTTGAATTCTAATGATCGTCTAATAATATTTAATTTATATAGGCTACAAATAACCGCTGAAAGATGTTTCTTTATATCGAAACAAGAATTTTCGGCGTATGTTGTAAAATTTTTCAACACGCATTGTAGATTTTGCTTTGCGTGTAAGAGATGAGATAACAAGATAAAGCACGACTCGAGTGATCAATCTTATTATTTGACAATTATTATACTTTGGCAACCAGTTTTCTCGGAAATATATACGCAGATAAATTAGATATTCTTTGTAACTGATCATTTCATTATTTTGTTTTTACAAAATTAAATTATTAATTAGAAGATTTATGCATGTATTTTGCGTTTCGAGTAGCCTTTTATATTTTATTTTTTATTTAATTTACGATTTAAGTGTATCATTCCGTGAATAAATTACTTACTACTAGAATGCATCTCAAATTCCTTAATTAATAAACGCGAAACTTTCTGACTCAGTTTTAAATGGGAAGGCATAAAATTTCCAGGCCTGACTATTAACCCTTTAACTGGTCAATTTTTTAACCAAAAATGTTCCCAAAAAAATCATTTTTTTTTTCATATAATCAAACATCATGCTTGATAGAATACGAAAATGCAAAATTTATTTTTATTATTACCATAATTAATGAAACAACATTTTTTTATTTCAGAAGTTAGAAACGCAAATATTCTAAATGTTTGCTTTTTGCAACCACCTCTGTATGAATGAAGACTGTTTTACAGATTTTACAAAAAATTAATTCATGCAAACTTACCATAAATTAAAACTTTTCAGTTCTGAATAATGATTTTTATTCAGAAATCTTTTTTTTTTTGTGTGTGTGTGTGTGTACAATTTGAAGCAAGGTGTAAGGCAAAGTCCCTCCTTGCAATCAGGTCAGAAATACCGAGTTTCTTTTCGAATTCTCTTCCCATTATCGTTTCTTCTATAACAGCAAACTGCACATTGTCTTGTATGGCTTAATTTTTTTATCGGTGGGAGGAATAATTTCAAGAAAATGTTTCTCTGTCAATCTAAAAGGATTCGGCTCAGACCCCGGTCGTCCACATCTGAAATTTATTCCAGAATGATATTTTTCGACAATTCGATCAACGAGTCTATGCTCTAATTGTGTGCGCTTTCCTCATTTCTTGCAGTAGACAACATATGAATTCCATATAGGTATATCAAATATGTGGGAAAAAATCTTTCTGTAATATTTTCCCTCTTTTTCTTATAATTTCAAAAATTTTCAAATTTTGATCCATGCGGTCTACTCCTCCCATAGTATTGTTATAATTCATTATATTTTTTGGTTTTTCTTTTGTTTCAAAGCGGACTGTTGCATCGAGAAATTCAGTTCAAGACGCCAACTTTTGCTTTTCTGTAAGATTTTTATCTTTACCAAAAGTGGAAAACGCCATCCGATTACCGTCATTTCCTGCGTATAATCCGCCAATCAAACAATCATATTTCGACCCAGAAATTTATTTAAATAAAATGTATCTTCCTTGATCGCAGTAAATATTTGACTTCAATTACTAAATAAAATTTCTGGGTCGAAAACGAATTGTTTGATCCGCGGATTATACGCAGGAAATTACGGTACATATTTTCTGAGGAAGAACACTAGGGAATTTCTTGCGTTTCCGAACAAAAATTAGTTCAGAATGTAGATCTATTGGATTTGATAAAAGCATTAATAATCCCCTTGTCATGTGAACTGCAATTTTTTGTAGAAATACTGAAATAGAAGTATAGAAGGTTCCACTTATATGAATCATTGATTAATGGAATCAGACATGTTTCGAAATCAAGCAAATCTAAAGAAATCTAAATCATAGTGAGAAGAAATCTAAATCATAAGAGGGGGGGGGGGGGTTCGGGGGTATGGTTGTTTTCTTTTGCTTTGTATTGTTTTTTGTTGTTGTTGTTGTTGTTTCTTGTTTGTTTGGGTTTTTTTACCACGCGTTAGATTTAGCCGCTACATAGAGTCACCTTCTGTCGCAAAATCGTGATTCGATTAAACGTCATCACTTGTACTATTCTAAAAGAATCTTAGTTAGTCTATAATCTGTCAGGTCTTTGATCGGGAACGAACCATAAGAATATCATACATATTTTCCTTTTTATTTTCGTTTCTAATACTTTTTTATAAACAGAAAGATCTTTTAAGTAGTTTAGTTGTGAATATCGTTCTTTAATGACCAATATAATAAAGATTAACGATCTCTCAGACTATCACAGAAGACGACAAGCTGAAAAATATTTTCAATCCTGGAAGAGCCTTAATGCTGGGGAAAAAACCTTGAATGCAAATATATTATATATATACACGTACGTGTACATAAACTTTTTTCTGGTATAGCAGATAATATTAGGAAAATTTAATATTACTATATAAAACTTCCGGTTTATAATTCCAAAAACAAGCAATACTTACATTCTTGGCCCTATTTTTCGTAAAATTAATTTTCCAAAAACTGCGTGAAGCAAATGAGCCCCTTTGTTTCGAAAACCTTTAACGTAAATCTGAAAAATTTATTGATTACTGCGACTTTTGATTGATTTTTCCATTGATGGATTATGAAGACACGGATTAAAAAAGAAATATTTTTCCGACAGTAGAAAAATTTGAAATTTTGCGCTATTAATATAAAATTTCTGTAATCTTTTCTTGTACAGGAAACACTTAAACATTCTTTACAATCTAATAGTAAACCGCTGTTACTCAACATTGCACAATATTTTATTTTCCTATTCATTTTAAATATTTATCATCTAATATCAATAATGGGGAAGCTTTGGCGTAAAATATTTCTTTAAAACAACATTTGATAAAGTTTTTTAGCTAAGTCGGTATTGTGAAAGTATTTCATTATTGTAATGTCTTTAAAAGAAAAATTCATCGAATCACTTCTCATAACTTATAATACAGTAAACTCTCGCTACAACGATATACCATACAACAATAACTCCCTCTACTATAATAATATTTTGTGGTCAGGGATAATTTCCATATAAACTAATATTATTTCCCCCTCAATATTGTGATATTTTCTAGAGCAATAACGATAATCCCTGTAGAACGATTTAACTTTTGAAAATTCAATGTCATTTTCTCCTTTTATAACGATATTTTGATTTTCAAATACTCAGAAAAAAAATCTTATCACATTTTGCCAGATTTTTCATCGATTCTGACAACAAAAGACTTAAATATTGGTTGACTTAACAGTCTAAAAATGAATACAAAATCAAAATAATAGCTTATTTTCAATAAAATTATGTAAATATTTTTAAGCTTTTTTTTTTTTTTTTGCTTATTTTCTGAATTTATTACACACACACACACACACACACATATATATATATATATATTGTAATATTTAATTCCAACTATTAGCACGCTGCTAATTAATTTCTTCCATGTATAAACTTTTAAGTATTTCATACCTTAAAAAAAAAAAAAAAAAAAAAAAACTTGTTAAATGCCCAAAATACATAGGCCCTCGATATAACAATATATCCCTCTACAACAATATATTTATCTGGTCCCCAAAATATTGTTGTAACGAGGTTTTACTGTATTTGTAACCTCGAAAATCATTTTTAAATCGCGTATTATGAATATTTTTAGATGTCTTTTAATGTACCCCCACCACTTTAACCCTCTCACTGACAAGCCCATGTTAATAAGTTCACTAAACACCAGCTTTCACTGCCATTTAGACAATATTTAAAGTAGTATAATTCGATTCTTTTAAGGATTTTTAAACATTGAACAACGGTTAATACAGTCAAGGATTACATTCATATTCCTATTTAAGTTTCTTTTTTACATAATGTTGAAAGGATTATTAATTTTTAGCATTTAAAACAAAATGCAGAGAAAACAACATTATAATTTTGCCCTTTTGAAAGACTGTCAGAGGGTTAATTTTTACAGTAATGCAGTTTTGAGAAATACGAATTCACACCAAAAGCTCCTTATTATTTATAATAAGTGCCAGACCTTATTCTTGCATCAAAAATGAAAAATATATCAAATTTCCACATTTGCTCTAAGAAGTTTTCAGGAATATTTACTAAGTCTAATATTTTCAAAACATCTATAATAAATTACATCTGCATCTTCGTATTATGTGGTACATGTGTTGTAATAAGTTATTAGTTATCTTAACATGTTTTAATGCTTCAAATTAAAAAAAAAAATTGTGAAATCATTTGTCATATTTGATTGTTTTAAGTAAACTTTTTTTTACCATGATTATAGCTTATATCATGTAGGTTTACAAGGAAATTTAACGCCGGTTACAGAAAAAATATAAAAATGTATTAGAAACAGTGTAGCGCATTTGGCATATAAATATATTAAATATTTTATGAAATATAAGCTGTTCTATAAAATAAATTCTTCTCATCAAATTTTAGTCTTTAAGCTATTTTCCCGTAAAATTTATTAGGCCGAGATATTCAAATTTCTGTAATAAATTACAATCATTTTTACGTTATACAATACATCTATCTTATATAAGTGCTTTAATGTTTTGGGGTAACTTAGTGTAACAAGTTCATCAAATCACATTATTTGATTAGCAGTTTTCCGCAATTTATTAAAGCGACTTTCGTAATAAATTTCATACATCGAATCACACTTACGTAATAGATCTTTTGAACATAAGTATTTCCAACATCTTCGGCTGCCTTAAAATAAAAAAATAAAAAAAACTCAATCAAATATGAGTCTTTAAGCAGTTTTCCCGCAATATTTATTAAACCCAAATAATTTCAAAACTTCTGTAATAAGTTACACACATCGTTGCATTATAAGATATATTACCGGGTAAATAATTAGAAGGCGGGTCAAATGATTGTAAGCTCAGATCTAGAAGCATTAATCTAGATAAGTTGCTCTCGTTCAGTCTTAAAAGAAAATCTTTCAGTTGAAAAAGTAAATGCGTTTCTAGTAAAGAATTAATCTGGAATTACGATCGCTTACGATGGGTATGCGCAGCAGGTAGTTCTTTTTTGCAGACCACCCAAAACTCTTTCAAAGACAGATTAGATACTTCTCAAAGTCACATTAGCTACGTACGAAGACCCTTCTTTTCAATAGATAAAGCAAAAAAAGATGAATAATCAATCTTTTATAAAATCATTTTTATTAGCAGGATTCTTGAAATATTCGAAATTGGAAAGAAATCGAGTGGATATGATTTTTTTTCTCTTTATAAAAAAGAGGAATGATAACGAACGAATCAAGAATTTTAATGGAAGGAATTTCTCTTAGCTATTTGGAATTTTCTTAAACCGTATTTACTCGTTCTTAATGGTTTTCTTCAGTTTTTTCGCTCCGTCTTTTTTAATAATTTACTTTCTGTTTCTTGTAAACAGCTGTTTTAATATACACTGCCGCAAAATTGTAAAATAATTTTGGAAATAAAAACTTTTTTAGAAATTATAGTCAATCAGATAAATATTTTCACTCGGAAATTAACTCTTTATCTACCGTATTATGAATTCGTGAAAATTTTACATTCTAAAGCATTTTACGCAAATTGCCTGGACTAAATTAAAAGATTTACATACACATTTAATAAATATTTGAAGGGTTTTAGAAGGATTGAAGGATTTAGAAGGATTAATTAAATTTGAATTTACAGGGATTTTGTGCAATTTTTATAACCCTACTCAAATCTTTTATTTTTAATTATTTTCTTAGTATTTTGTAGAATTACAAAATGTGCAAATATGATGTTCTTACACTATAAATATAGAAATATTTCCTCATTAAAAAATCCCCATCCCCCTCTAGGCCAGTCAAATTGTCACAAAAAAGGACCGACAGATGCAAAAATTCTGCTAGACGATTTTATGTTTTTAAAATGTTTATGAGGATGCTAGTAACAAGAATTAATGGTTTTCCAACAAAATATCTTGAGGCTAAACTTTGTGAAGCCAAAAAACCATAAAATTTTCGGACTTTTTTCAGTTTTTTACCTATAACTCAAAAATTATAAAATTTTTGCGTACCATACTTACTTACAAAAAGAAAGAGCATTAAATTCTACAATTTTCATACTAAAACTGTTTTTCTAAAGTCTTTATTAAGCGCGCTACAGCTTTCTGAAAGTGACTCTTTTTTTTCCAACTTTGTAGAAAAATTGCAAAAACGAAAATTCGGCACAATTTTTTATTATTTTATCCTCTTTAATGTTCCTTGTTTAAATTACAGATATTTGCATGATAACAATCATGATGAATTACAACGGTAACATTGTAAAAAAATTAAGAACATTATAACTTTTTTTGTATTTAGAGCTTTAGTAAAGAACATTAATATTAGGTATTTAACTGAATGTAAGTAAAAAAATGTTTTCATTATTGTGCCTGTTACTCGGAAATTATAAACTTTTTGCGTATCATACTTAATTACAAAAAGAAAGAGCATTAAATTTTCTATAAATTTCGTTATAAAAACGTTTTTCTAAATCCATTACTAAGCGCGCTATGGTTTTTAAAAATGTCACTTTTTATTTATTTTTTTAACTTTACAGAAGATGGACTATTTTTCGCCTCCTATCCCCCCCTCTCCCCCCCAAAAAAACTTTTTTTCATCACTAACAATGAAAATTAAATAGACCTATTGATTGATGAAAAATGAAAGTTTTCTTAAAGGAGGCCGAAGATGCACAAATTCTAGAAACCCTATAAGAAAACAATTACAAAGGGAGGGAAGGCCCGGGATTAAAAAAAAGAGAATGATAAAGGGAAGAAAAGGAAGATTGTGGTCATTGACGTTCCCGAGCCGCTTTCGTTCATATACAAGTGTTCTTTTTTAAAGACATACTCTTCTAATATGCTGCTCTTATGTTTACTGCACTCTTCTCGTGCAGTAATGAAAAATGAGCGAGCTCAAAACAAAATTGTGTTTCATTTGCCAAACGGCTACAAATAGTGATACTCGCGTTGTCAGCCAGAAAGGATTTACCAAGCTCTTTGAACATAGCGTTTAGCGTCAAAGTAATATTCATCAAAAGTAATATTCACCAGTTGTTTAAAAGTAGCAAGGACGTTAGAATACAGGATGATTTCTGAAAAAACATATGCAAATGAGAGAATGATAGCAGAATATGTTCGTCGGGGAAGATTCTACACAGACTATAGTTTGTCCCTCAGATCAAGCACTTCTTTCAAGATTCAAGATAATTGTTTCTTATGTATCGAAGGTAATTCCGGTGACTTCAACAAAAAACAACTAAAAAAGCCCTACGCAAAGAGAAATTTCATTCATAAGGTAATGAAATTAGAAGCAAAAATTATATTGTTGAAAGATGCTGAAAAACGTGGTGATGAAGGATGAAGGGTCCCAAAAAGTAATTGAGCGTATTCAGCACGAACCTGACTTGCAAATGCATGGTATTACAGCTTTTGTCGCGTAAAACTAGACCAATCTGTAACAAGTGGAGAGAAAAGAGAGCGTCGACCCGCATCATCCGTTGATGAAGCCAATGGCAGAAACAGGAGCCGCTTTATTCCATTGCTTAAAACAAATTAAAAATTTCAAAATAACAGAATTCAAGTTGAGCAGGCAAAAGAAGAAGCTGATGTCATGATAGTTACCTCAGCCATTTCAGGAGCCGAATCTTTTGAAAGCGCCGTAATTGTCGGAGATTGACCTTCTCGAGATTATGACGAGCTTAGGCTATCAGCACAAAACTCTGTTTTTCTAAAAGCAAGGAAGAGGTAACATCGAAACCAAGTGGTTTTCAACCATGTCGTTCATATACAATTACAACAATGTTCTTTTCATGCATGCAATCTGCGGATGCGATACAACATCCGCTCTTTTTGGGCAAAGAAAGTCAAAATTTTGTAACACTTTGAAAACACATGATCAGCTTCGAGAAATAGCCTGCGTATTCAATAAAATAGGTTCTACTCGTCAAGAAATCATCAAGGTTGGAAAAAAATTCATATTGCACTATACAGTGGATGCATAGTTACCACACAGAATTTGAACACCTTAAGGTTCCAATTATTTGCTAAATCTGCCATAAGAAGAAAAGTTCATTTACAAAGACTACCACCAACACAAGAGGCTGCGCAGCATCATTTTCTCCGATGTTATCATCAGGTACAAGCTAGGCTAGGAAACAACATCTCTCCTGAAGGATGTGGGTGGGCTCACAGGATCTCTTTCAGCCAGTTCAAATGTGACAAGACCCGGCACTTGAATCCTTGCTCCATGTTGTGTCATGTAGCTGTAGAAAAGGGTTCAGCAAAGCATATTCTTTTCATAAATTAAGACTGAAATGCTCGGCAATTTGTAAAAAATGTAATGGGATCAGTAGCGAAAATGTCAACGACATTATTTATCCAGAAGGAGGGGATGTAAAAATGTCACCGTAAGTATTTTTTACTTACATTCAGTTAAATACCTAATATTAATGTTCTCCACAGAAGCTCTAAATACAAAAAAGTTATAATATTCTTAATTATTTTACAATGTTACCATTGTAATTCATCATGATTGTGTCAAATTTTCGTTTTTGCAATTTTTCCACCAAGTTAGAAAAAAAGAGTCACTTTCAGAAAGCTGTAGCGCGCTTAATATTGGGTTTAGAAAAACAGTTTCAATATGAAATTGAGTATGGTGCGAAAAAATTTATAATTCTTGAGTTATAGGCAAAAAACTGAAAAGAGTCCGAAAATTTTGTGTTTTTTTTGGCTCCACAAAATTTAGCCTCGAGATATTTTGTTGGAAAACCATTAATTCTTGTTACTAGCATCCTCATAAACAGTTTAAAAACATAAAATCTTCTAGCAGAATTTCTGCATCTATTTATGACAATTTGACTGGCCTACTCCCTCAGCACCAAGAAAATCTGAAAGGATGCAAAGGCAAAAGAAATCATCCTTTTAAAAACATTTTTGTTTTGTGTAACCACGGCCGAACTCAATGTCCTCCTCTCCCTCTCCTTATAAGGAACGGAAGCGCTCATGGGGTTTGGCCGTGGTGTAACTAATAATACTTTTGGAACAAGATAAAGTAATGTATTTGTAACTTATTCTAAACAACTAACTGACGTATTAAAAGAATTTTATAATAAGTTATTTTAATGGTACTTATAAGTACCGTCGGTAGATAAAGGGTTAAAAAAATCGGAAATTGCACTGTAGATGTAGCAAATATAGTGAGTTCGAACTATAACGAAGATTTTAAAATATACAGTACTTCGGATTTAATACAGCATCCGAAATCTTTTGTGTGTCCCTGTAAGTACTAAATTCTTTCTATTAGACGGAAATTAACTTCTAATAAATCTCAGCAACGTACATCAATTTCATAAAATGTCAAATAGTTTAATATAATTAAAATGCACCTCAGGCAATATGTTTCCCCTTATACCATTATGTACCGTAATTTCGGGTGTATAAGCCGCGGATCAAACAATTCTTTTTGGACCCAGAAATCTTATTTAGTGATTGAACACAAACATTTACGGCGATCTAAGTAGTAACATTCATTTTAAAAAAAATTCTGGGTCGAAAATGAATTGTTTGATCCGCGGCTTATACACCCGAAATTACGGTAATAGAATACTTTTGGAGTGGCTCTACATATTAAAATTATTCTTTGCACCACAGATTGTACAGAATGTATATTTTAGTATATATTTCATAGATGCATAGGAATTGTATTATGTTCGAAAGAGTGTAACATCATTAAAATGCAATTGAAACTATTTTTCCCATTGGCCGTAATGTAACGGAACAGTTTTGATTGTCCCTGTAATTGAACTATACATCAGATTTTTTAAAAAAAAAATTGAAATAATGACTCGACAAAATTATGTTTTAAATTTCAAACGATTCTGTTGGGTAGTTTTTCCGTCGTTACAAGTGGACAAACGGATGGACTGACCGACGGCTATAGGTGCTACGGATTTACCGCGCAATGAAAACTTGAACTTGCTTTCTATTTCATTTTATTTATATTTCTCTTTTCTTTCTATTTGACCAATTCCAATGTCTAGTTTTTTTTGTTTTTTTTTTTAATTTTTGGTGAATTTTTTAGAGTTGTACAAGAAGTTTAATTTTTTTTAAAGGCCCGAATTAGAATGTATAAAAACTTTATTAATGCAGAGCAATTGTTACGGAAAAATATTAATAAACTAAAATGAAGAACATCAAAGAATTAGTTTTAAGGCTCAAGACACACAAAATAAAGGTCTTATACAAGAAATTGTCTTACAAAAATTTAAAGAGATTTTCTTGGTTCTAACAAAATTATAACTCTTATTTAATCACATGAATCCCTCTCAATACAGAACAATCTAACAAGAATACAGTAGTAAATAAATTCAGAAAAAAATGGCATATTAAACTTCCCTCTTTTAGAAAACTGATTCATTTTTTAACATTCTTTACTCTATAACGCCAATGTCATTGAAAAATCGTTATTCTTTTCTTTTCAATAACGACTTACAATACAAGAGTTTTTAAGAGAGGAAATAATGGAATTTCTTCCGATTAATTTTTCATTTGCTCTGCAAAAAAATTTAGAAAGAACATTTTTTTTTTCTTGTTTCAAAATAAAACATTTGTCTCATTATTTACTTATGGAGCTTATTCAATTGCTAGTGAAAATAGTTCCACGAAACTTTTCTATCGATCGACAAAAGTTTATACCATTTATTTAAACTTTGAAATATCCATATTGTCTTATGAATATATTTAAAATTTGTATACTGTATTCATTCATACAGGGTGTCCAAAGGAGTTTGAATTTTAAAATCCATAATTTATTTGCAATGTAAATGTAAATTTGAAAAGGGGAATAATCGCATAAATTTCATAGACAGTAATTAAAAAATCGTTCACATTTTCTTCAGTAGATGGTGCAAATCCGGATGGAAATTCATTCAGTTTATAGTCTTGAGCAGGGGTGCAAAAATCTAGGCGCCAGAGGGTAGTCTCTCGCCACTAAAATTTTAAAGTTTTTTTCGTTCAAAATTTAATAGCATTCTAGCAGGAATTTTACACGAAATATTAGACGAAGAAAAACGAAATAAATTTTGTGGTGAGAAACTGCCTGCTGGCGCCTACATTTTTGCATCCCTGGTCTTGAGTCTGTTTAGTTGCTTAAATGCTAAAAAAAGGTTTGTGTTTTGAAGTTAATTTTAGCATTAGAATAGTCTGCAATAGTATCTATTCACTAAATTGTCTATTTTTTAAAGTATTACCGTAATTTCGGGTGTATAAGCCGCGGGTCAAACAATTCTTTTTCGACCCAGAATTTTTTAAGAAATAAGTGTAACTACTTAGATCGCCGTAAATATTTGTCTTCAATCACTAAATAAGATTTCTGGGTCCAAAAAGAATTGTTTGATCCGCGGCTTATACACCCGAAATTACGGTATATACAAAATTTATGCTATGTCTTATAAACATGCCATTTATTTCATCGTTATATTTCAAAATACAATGCAATACTGAATTTTAAAGTCCAGAGATCTCTTTCGTAACACACTACATTTTCTGATATAGATTACAAGAGAAAACTTGTCATTAAAATTAACCGCTTTCCTGATTTTCCCGTCCTTCGTGCGGGCAACGTGATGTTTTTGACAATTATGATTTGCCCGTACCATATATGGACATCCTTATTCCAATCATGATTTTTTAAAATTCTCACCAGTAAATTTTTATTGTAAACTAGCTGACCCGCCCGGCGTTGCCCGGGTCCGTATTAACAATATTAAACGAACTTGAAATTTGTATGATTTTATCATCAACTCGAAACATGCAGAAATGCATTGTCTAAAATACGTGACCACTGACAGTGTGAAAAATCGGTTTAAAAAACAGCTAGTGTTAAGCTCTAAAAATACTCAAAATGAGCGATGAGAAACGCGGGAGGGAATATGTATCCAACGACTGCGTGATTTTCGTGTTAAAGTGTTGATATTTATCAAAAATCACTATTAAGTCACGTAACTAATTATTTTTTTTTCACATAAAAATCCCAAGTGAAATATTTTGAATTTCAAACTAATTATATCACTCATAAATCCGACTATATAATGAATGTAATCGATACTCGCTGGTAGCTAAAATGTTGGTATATAGTATTATAATTTCAGAGCCATTTAACAAAAGTAAGTGTTATTTTTAATCAAATCATGCGTAATGTTCACTCTATGGATAAATTCCTAACCGTAAACTTTTGTACCGTAACCATAACCTGCCTGTAACCTAACTTTGACTTAACAGTACCTTACCGTAAATTAAATATAACATAAATGTAACCTAGCCTTCACTTTATTGTAAGATATCCTTATTCTAACCATAACATAAATGCAATTTAACTTTAACGTAATTTTAACTTAACCGTGGTCTAACTGTAACCTGACGGGAAATTAAATATAATGAAAGACTTAGCGTAATGTAATTGCAACCTAAATGTTACCAAACCATATATTGGTTTCATGTCCATGGAAATTATTTTGTCTTGTTCAGATCTGGTTATGATTCATTAGAACATTTTTGTCGGGTTCAGATTTCGTTCGGTTAAGATTTTAGGTATTTTTTGTATTGAGTTTTAATGTTCGGGTCGTATTCATGTCCATGGAAATTATTTTGCCTTGCTCGGATACAGTTATGGTTCTTTGGAATATTTTTGTCGGGAACAGATTTGTTTCAATTCAGATTTCGGCTTTTTCTTCAAATGGAATTTTTGGGTTCGGGTTTTCTTGCGTGTTCACGGATATTATGCTGCCTTGTTCGAATAAGAACATGTTTCACTGGAATATTTTTTTTCAAGTTCAGATTTGGTTCAGTTCAGATTTTGTGATTTTTTCAAAGAAATTTTTTAGGTTCAGATTCAGTTCATGTGAATAAAATTTTTTTGTCTTATTCAGATCCAATTACGATTCTTTGGAATATTTTTTATCAGGTTTCGATTTGGTTCGATTCGAATTTCAGGTATTTTTTCAAATAGAATTTTTTGGTTCGGGTCTCGTTCATGTCCACGGAAATTATTTTGTCATACTCGGATCCAGTTATGATTCTTTCGAATATTTTGGTCGAATTTAGATATGGTTTGATCAAATTTCAGTTTTTTCAAATGGAATTTTTTACGTTCGAGTTGGGTTTATGTCCATAGAAGTTATTACGTTTTGCTTGGATTGGGTTATAGTTCTTTGGAATATTTTTGTCAGGTCCAGATTTGGTTCAATTCAGATTTCGGGTTTTTTCTTCAAATATAACTGTTGGGTTCGAGTCTTCTTGCATATTCACGGAAATAATTCTGTCTTGTTCGAATAAGGACATGCTTCACTGGAATATTTTTGCCAAGTTCAGATTTCGTTCAGTCGCGATTTTTTTCAAAGAATTTTTTGGGGTTAGGATTGTGCTCATGTCCATGGAAATATTTTGTCTTGCTTGGATCCGGTTGCGTATCTTTGAAATAGTTTTGTCAGATTCAGATTTGGTTCGATTCAAATTTCAGGTATTTTTTTGAATGGAAGTTTTAGATTCGTATCGGGTTCACGTCCGCGGAAATTATTTTGCCTTACTCGAATCCGGTTATGATTCTTTCGAATACTTTGTTCAGATTTAGATGTGGTTTGGGTCAAAGTTCAGGATTTTTCAAACAGAGTTTTTTAGGTTTGAGTCGGGTTTATGACCATGGAAAGTATTTTGTCTTGCTGGGATCGGGTTATAGTTCTCTGGAATATTTTTATCGGTTTCAGATTTCTTTCGAGTCATATTTCGGGGTTTTTTAAAGAAAAAATTTAGGTTCGGGTGAGGTTTTATGCCCACGAAAATTATTTTTCCTTGTTTGAATCGGGTTATGCTTCACTTGAACATTTTTTCGGGATTCAGATTTGGTTCGGGTCAGTTATCAAATCCATAGTTTTTTCCAAACAGAATTTTTAGGTCAGGGTCGGGTTTATACTCACGGAAATTTTGTGTATCACGGATTGGAGTGTGGTCTGTTGTTTTTCTGGTTGGGATCGGGTTATGTTTAAATTAGTCTAAACATTAAGGTTATGATCAGTTTTGGCACTATTCTTTTTATGGCTATTTCTGATAGATAATTTACTTTGCTATTTGATAATTTATTATGGTGAATGAATCGTTTGCGGATACAAACAATTGTACGCCAAACAGCTATTTTATTTTTGTTTTAAAAACAAATTAAAGCCATATTACAATTTTAAATTGAATAGAACACATTTAAATTTAATCAATGATTAAAAAAATAAACTCATAGAAAAGTGTTGTGTAATGTTTTTTTACTGCAACACAGCTAATGACTCATAAATTCTAATGTTCGAATTGCCAAAAATATGCGTACAACCATATAGTAAAAAAAAAATTAATAGAGTGGCAGTAAAATGTCTTGGGGTGACGCAAAAAATGTAGCTCTAAAATTCGCTAGATTAAGTCCAAATAAGCACCAACAAAACCATGTGCTTTGAAACTCCGATCAATTCAAACTGCTTTAAACCAGTATTTCTTTGTTTTTGTTTTTTACCTTTTAAACTGTTATCGAATAGATGACTAAAATTTCGTTTAAAAAATATCGTTTTGTGTCATTATTGGTTGTAATACATGATCGGAATGCATAAAAGATACAACTATATTAATCATAGGCAAGAATTATTTGATTATTTTTATGATATGACTTTGAAATATCAATATAGAAGCATCATTTAAGACTTTGCTTGAAAAATCAACATTCTTTCGTTAATGTCTTAAAATCGTCTGCACTCTGAAATCTAGATTTTAGATTAATATTATTATTTAAGTGTTCATGCATGATTTTAAAAGAATCGTTTCATCACTATATTTTATATATTGACATGGAATTATTAATATGTTGTTAAATCATAAACATTTTTCATCTATGTTATAAAGTATTAAAAATTTCTGAATAAAAGAGAAAAGTTTTAGTAATACAATTTTTTACTTTAAATCATATGTTTTCAATATTTTATTTAATTTTGTTTTGACATTTAATTATTTTTAATTTTCTAATTTCAATTATTTTAAAAGCAAACATTTATTTTAATAAATAATATAATAGAAAAAAACCATTTAAAAAATTTACTATTTCTTCGTAAAATATGCTTCAGCTGTAATTCATTTCTTCCAATCCGTCTTATTAATACAAAATTCCTTCCTCGTGCTTTATTTTGAGACATTAAAATTTCATCGATAAATCGTTTTATATTACAAACCTTTTTTTTTCGGTTTACTTCGCCACCACCTATCTTTTTCCTCCATGGCGTACAGCAGCTGTGATTAAAAAAAAAAAAAAAAAAAAAAAAAAAAAAAAAATCCTCATTTAAACTGACAGTTTGCCAGTCTATGAATTTTAAAGGTCAGTCCCAGTTTTTTAAATTATTTCTGAGAAAATTGTATGCAACCAATCAACCATAAGAGAATGAAAGGAAAAAAAAGCTAAAAAAGCGATTTTTTTATGACAGTGAGGTTTGGAATTTAATTAATTACTCAGTTAATAAATAGAATTTTGAAATTCTGAGCATCAGGTGCATCAGGAGAGATATTAGGCTACTCTCAGAAAAATTTTGAGCTTCGTACGTACCGTAGTTTTTGCTAACTATCGCAGACACACACACACACACAGAGAGCGATTTGTTATTTTATTAATATAGATTTTGAATTGTTTAATCGGAGCATTTTTCTGATTCAATTAGGGAAAAATTTCTGCTTTGAAAAACCAGTGAAAACACATTAAAAATTCTACAAATGACAAATCGAGAAAAAAATATGTATTATTTGAAAGATTTTTTTCCAAAAATAATGATCAGTGAATTGGTTAACGGAAAAAAAAAGAAAAATGATAATCATGATTACATTGAGCAGAGACAGTTACGATTTTTCAACCCATGCATATTGGTCTCTGAGATGAAAGATATCTACCTCAGTTATGATCTACCTCAAACAAGAAGGTATCTATCTTTGAACGAGTTCACTATGTTACGAAAAAGTGTTAAATTGCATCTCAGACGTAGCAAATGAAGTGCGTTCGTACTATAGGAAAGTTTTAAAAATATTCACATCATGGTGTAATAGTATTACAGGACATCGGATACAGTACAGTGGCGCAAATCTTTTGTGTATCCCTGTAAATATTATCTGCTTTCTATTATACGGGAAGTAATTTGTAGTAAACCCCAGCAATCAATTTCATAAAATGTTTAACAGTTTAATAGTATTAAAACGCGCTCCAATCTTTCACTCTATATCATTGTGTAATTGAATACTTTTGTTGGCCCTGTAAATTAATAACAAATGTACTTTTCATCACAGATTGTTCAGAATGTATTTTTTAGTATATACTTTATAGATTAATATGAATTCTATTATATATTGATAGAGCATAACTACATTAAAATACACTTGAAACTATTTTTTTATATTGACCGTAATGTAACATAATGCTTTGATTGTCCCTGTAATTAAACTATACATCCGATTTTCCTAAACTTTGAAATGACAAAATCATGCAGCAATTATATATTATAAATTTCAAATGTTCGGTTAGGTAATTTTTTCTCTGTTATATGCGGTCAGACGAACGGACTGAACGACAACTATCGGGAATACGTATTTATATATTTACGAACGCACCTAAAAAGACTGTGGCAAACAGGAGATAGATGGTGGTATAGAAAAAGTATTGTTTAGTGGAAAAGTAATTTCAAATTCTCAAGTTATTCAATAAATTGTATCATATTGCTAACATGCAGACTCAATGAAAAGTCGTAATAGATCCAAACTCTATTAAATGAGCTTTATATTTACAAGGCAGAACCCGTCGAATTTCGACGAAAGAAAATGTTTAAGAAGGACCTGTTTCACGGATTTATAATAAACTTACAAAAATTAGTTATAATAAAAAATGCATTTTATATTGGTAAGTCTGACTCTTAAAAAAGGATATTTAACCGAAAGTTAACAAAATACTATTTCTTTAAAACTCAGTTGTATAAAATATTAAAATTAAACTTTAATTGTATATGTAAACAGTAAAATATAATAAAGATCTGTTATGATAAAGTTATCAATTGAGGCTTCTATGCTTGGAATTCTAAAATGAAAAACCGCAAAATTTATTCCACTTTCTCTCAAACACAGAATATTTTCGTCATGAAATGTAAACGCGGCACCATTTTCGTCCAAACTTTGCATGTGCAACTCTCATATCCGTATTCCCCTTTAAAAAAAAATTGGTATTTTAATTTGATCATTTTAATTCAAAACTTGAAGTCTCGATCTCTATTAGCAGTAAACAAATACTGAATTATATATATAGTCTTTTAAGTGTGCATGAAATTTTCTGAAATAATCTGCTTGGAATAAATACGATACACAATATTCCTGTGACGTCGCATAAGTTAAAATGGCGGATTTTATAGTCTAGGAATTATTTCCAATATCTTATTTATTTGCTTGTATAACTCGGCGAGGTCAATTCATCCAGTCGAGAATCATCAAGTTTTGTAACATAAATCGCTATTTTTGGATATTTTGGATTTCCGATTACACCATGCATACTGTATGATACTTCTCATCTATAAATACACTCTAATTTTTTTGTAAAATATTGCGTTTTATCAGTGTGTATTTTCGATAATGTTATTTTTGTAAGTGAAGTATTTTCACACATGAAGTATTTCAAAGCAGCTACGGTCAAAGCTACAGATTTGTACAAAACATATTTCAATTTTAAGAATTAAAATACGCGGTTATTCGTAACAAAATGGCTTCATTTGCATCCGCTAAATCATTACTCTTTTAGGATACTTTCTTAAATATCTATGGAGAAGTATGAATATGACTTCAATATTCCGGAATAATACACAGAGCGAGCAAAAAAGCAATGTCGTCAATCAAGAAACAAACTCGGTATCGAATGATTCATATTCCTTCATTCGTTTGTTTATAATAGCTCCTTTTTTTTTATTATTTATATTTCTTTAAAATTCGGAAAATTATTTTGCACATGAATTAATAAGTTTGCATTCTTTCAGCTATTTGATACGAATAGAGTAAAAATGCAAGAAATTAATCACGCATATGTTCTTAGAAACACATTTTTGTAAAGATAAAGTGTTGTATCGAGTGTAACGTTAGTTTTTATTAAACTAAAAATCATTTAATTAAAAAAACTGAAATAAAACCGAATTCACCGGGTTTTACAACAGACAATATTCTTTAAAAAGCACATATTATAATTTCAAACTTTTTCACTTTTTATGACAAAGTAGCAACAAAACGATACGGTAATCTGTTTTTTTTTTTTTTTTTTTTTTTTTCCTTTACTTTTAATGGAAATAGAGTACTTATGTTGCCACGATTACAAAAATAATATTTGAAACTACAAAAAAAATATTAATATCTCAATAATAATTAAGATACAGTTTTCAAACAAATTCCACTTAAAAATAAATCTTTTTCTCTATATGATGATATAAAAATTGAAAATATGCGATGTTTAGAAGTTTAAAAATTTGTAGTGGAAAAAATTGAAAACAAAAATTTCATTTCAAATTTCAAAAAAATGCCATTCGTAAAATGACGTATGCGTTACGCACAGATACGTTTAGCCTTTATAAGGATATATAAAGGAATATTTTAAAGATCGTTATTCCTCGACTGTTAATGCAATGAGTTTTCGTTTGCTAGGAAACTAAATGACGTAAGTCAGCACCATCAGACGAAGCAGGATCACATTTTGTAAAATATTAATGTAACATTAGTTGTTGCTAGATTACCTACTCATAAAAGTTGTAGAAGTTTTCAGTCGCATTTATATGGATAAAACGCATTTATTCTTGTTATCCTTTTATGATACTATATTTCCTTCTATAGTTCTTATTAAGTATTGAAATATTTTAAGAAAGATTTTCAAAAACGTTTTTTTATTTCATGAAGATATCGTGGGATTTCCTATGACATTAAGACGCCACACTACTGACTGAAAAAGACCCGGATGATAATGTAAAGTCTATCGGGGCGTTCTTTTCAAATATCTCTCTCAAATTTTAATATTTCGACGCGATTTTTTTTTTCATAGGATAGCTGAGGACGATCCACAACCGGCCTTGTTTTTACTTTTTCGATTTTGGTGTCATATTTTTTTTTTAAATACTTTAATTTTCAGAACTGGTTTGAACAGGTTTTGAAACTGAAACTATCCTAATATAAAAAGTATATAACCAAAATCAAAAAATGTAAAAACTATGCCGGTTTTGGATCGTCCTTAGCTATCCTATGCAAAAAAAAAAAAAAAAAAAAAAAAAAATCACGTCACAATATTAAAATTTGAGCGAGATATTTGAAAAGAACGCCCTCATAAACTTTATATTATCATCCGGGTCTTTTTCAATCAGTAGTGTGGGCTCTTAAAATATAATAGTAAATTTCTTTTCAGTGTTAATAAAATTTTAATAAATAAAAGAACAAGCTACTTCCATGTCAATTCATTTCTTTTCTTTTCCAAACATTATCATTTCTTTCGAAGTTCTTTTTTCTAAAACTTTATTTCACATCAACTCTTAAATTTTTAAATTACCACCCGTTGACGGTCCAATTAATGTTAATGAAACGCGACACTTCTTTCGTTAAATTTCTTTTCTCTGATGAAAATTCTTCCCTTCGGAAGAATATGCGCTTAAAGTAGAAAATTTGTTGACTTGTCATCTTGAATGGTTATGGAACAAAATATTTCATCCACGTAACTAGGTAAAACACAAAAAATCGATTATTGAAAAATATATTTATTCGATTGCATATAATTATTTTTACTGTTATTATTTCAAGAACGTTCATTTTTTTTCAGATGAAAATTGTGGAAGTTTTATTGATTACTTTGTAAGACGTTGATGTTGGAGATAGACTTTCAGAAATATCATTTAAAAATCTTAATTTACAAAGTTTAATTTTAAAGATTTTTTTTATAGATGAAAATGGGTTTTTTAAGATGTAATCGTTAATTTGTAAAAAGTTTGATTATTGTACACTGAAAAAAAAATCCCTCAAATTGATATGAAAAAACTGTCAAGTTTGGTTCCAGTTTAAAAATGTTTAATTTACAGAAAATATCAGTAATTTTCATTAAAACAGTTTTTTACTGAAAAAATAACGAAATTCAATTTCTTTTACAGAAAAAACTGTTTTGTAGAAAATCAGTCTTTTTTTCTGTAAAAAAATAGTATTCTTTTAAAATTAAAATTTGTTAATTTAAAGTTTGTTAGTTTTTTAAAATTAAATTATGTTTTGTCAAAATTACAGATTTTTTAAAAGTACATATGTAATTTTTAATGACGTAAGTCAGCTTCGCCAGAGGAAGCAGGATCGCATTGCGTAGAAAATTAACGTTGCATTAACTGTTGCTAAATCACTTACTCATAATAGATATAAAAAAATTTCACTTGCATTTATATGAAAAAATTGATTCTTTCTATCCTTTTATGACAGTATATTTATCTCCTATACTTCTTAAGTATTTGAGCACTTTAAGAAAGATTTTGAATCTTTTATTTATTTATTGCATAAAGATATAATGGGATTTCTTATGACATTAAAACACAATAATAAATTTATTTTCGGTTCAAATGATGTTTTGAAAAATAAAAAAATATTTACAAAATGTCGATAAGGAAAACATGTCACCCTACTTCCCCTAAGGACAATGCGGGTAAGGATTCCATAAAATTATTAAAGAGCATTGTTTTATTTCACGCTCGATCGAAGAGCGGGGGATTAAACATATACTCTACATAAATATGTATGAACTCGCAGTGACAGATGCAGAAGCATATCACCGCATGAAATATCAAGCTTTTATTGTACAAAAAAGGGGTACTTAATTTAGCATATTTAGGAACATCATTGGGTGCTAATAATCACGCTCAAATATAAATCATCATTTTCTCCCTTCATTAAATGTGCCAAATCGAATCTTATTATCGCAAAAAATCAACAACATTAAAAAAAATATGATCAAAAACTCCTGGGAGTGTCTTACAGCAGGTATGCAGGACTTCCTCGTGTTTCATCGTATGGCGCCACGCCGCGTATTGCCAACAGAGTGGGCGAAAAGGCTATTTGGCGCTTGCCCTTAAATGGCCCACACCCACCGTCAAACAATCACTAGCGGATATTTTCGTTGCCGAAAATGTGCGTGAGAACACATAACAGTCCGCTGGATACCCCAAGGGAAGAAGGAGATTTTCATTTTTTTGTATCTGCCTGTAGTTGTAGGTTTTATCAATTGTTTTCGGTAGAAATGTGGGTAGAATTGAACAGCTATTTAATGAATGTTAAAAACAACTAAATCCTGATTTATTAACAGTGAAGGATGCGTGATGCTACATCTATTTATGTTACGCTATTTGTCATACCTGTTTGTCTATGCGGACATGTTTTTTTTCTTTTTTTTTTTTTTTTTTTTTTTTTTTTTTGAACAGATACAGCTTTAAACAAACTTTTATGAATTTCCCACTAATTATCTCAGCAATTAATTTGAAGAAACACTTTCTAGCGGCAAACAGTTGTTACGTGATTTTTTTTTTCCCCTTTTGAATAAATTCCGAAAACACAAATTATAGTTTATTTGGATATGGATATATTTAGTTTCTCAAAGGCTGAGAAAATAAAGGAATCTTAGTTAAATCTTAGTAAGAAATCTTAGTTAAGAATCTTAGTTAAATCTTAGTTAGAAATCTTAGTTAAGAGTAAATTCAGAACCACTATGTATACTCTAAAAAAAATCCGCGAATTCACATGTATTTTTCCGTTGATTAAATACATTTATTTGCGAAAATTACTGCTTTGTTTACACCCTGTTTTCCCTGAGGACAAAAACTTACCTGAAATCTTCTAGTCTAAGCTGAATTTTCGTCAAATCACAGGCATGTTCCTCCAACTAAGCTACAAACACTTCTTCGTTTTCAAAATTAATTTTTAGGCATGTCCCTTTATCTCAAATCAAAGAAACTTGCAAACCTAAAGTTAAATTCTCCGAAAATTCTCCAATGAAATTTCGTCAAATAACAGAAAAAATTCTACAAATCACACGGGTGTTTCTGCAACTTGCTGCCAGTACTTATGTCTTTTGACGAATTTATTTTAGAGTGTATACCCATAGCAGGACATAAAACCCATAGTGACTTTCGATTAGCACCCATATTACTTTACAAGTTAGTAAGCCAATATGTTAACATTTATTGTCAAATCAACTTTGTCCACAATTGATGTGCAATTTCAAACTGTTTACTAAACATAGTGCCTTATGAGGGTAAATTATTCATAATCTACATGACTTAAACAGCTAATATTTAACTTGTATTTTGGCAAATTAAAACATACATTAATATTTGTATACAAACTCTTAAATTATAAAATTGCATCCTAAATTATTGGTTTTATAAAATTTCAAATATAATTTATAAATCACTTTTGAACATACCAAAGAAATTTATTTTTAACTATCTCAGAAATGATTTGTTACTCATCAGAAAATTAATAATGTCAAAGACATAGGTTTGATAAAGACTTCTGTCATTTATTTCCAGATTTCTTTCCAAAGTGTCAGTAGTTAAAAATACCAATAAAAAGAAATAACTAGTAGCATTATATTAAAATAATAATTTACTTTAATAACTCTCTTCTTTTTCAGTTTATCTATGAAAATTATTCGGTTTTTTAAATTATAGCCTTCATTTTATGCATTATTAGTTTTCCTAAAAAAATCCTAAATCTAATACAAAAGTTTTTCACTGCATGAATTTTAATTTTAAAATAAGTTATGAATTAAAGCGGAAAAATGGATGCATTGTACTCATGTGTATTACAAAATTTTCCCCTTATATGATTTACATTTTAGACAATATAATCCGGATTGGAAGCTCTTGAATATTACGGTAACATTATCCCTATCAAAAGGCATTTTTATAATAATTTATTGATGGCTTTCCTTAGACGTAATTCAGATTTAAAAAATTTTTGAGATAATAGGTTCGCTTTCGAGCAAAAAATAGTCAACTATTTTATAGCTAAGTTATTTGCGCGTAAGCATAAAGTTAGAAAGCGTGACATAATCTATTAAATACATACGGCGGTTTTTGTCTTGCTTAAGAATAAATTTTGTAAAAATAGAATTATGCCTTTATTTTTTTCAGCGAGTGTGCTAAATTATTTTGCCCGACTGTATGCGTGACGTGATTTTTTGCATACAATAGTTATGTTATTGTAATGTAACATATTTCGTAACAAAAATGAGAGACGTGTTAGATGAGCAATTGTATATATCAATAGAAGAAATTTCATTTAAATTCGGTGCAGCTTGTGAAAACAAAGTTTCGTAAAAGGTCATGTTTGTCATAAAATGTATACGACAGCGCGCTTGCTGGAAGATTGTCTTAGGCAGAGTTGCCAAGTCTCCGGCTTTTTGCACACCACTATTATTTTGAAGAAAATCTGGTTGTTTCAAAACGGTTAAGTATTTAAATAAAATAAAAGAACATTTTCTACATTAAAATACTGGTATCCATAAAGCGGGAGACTTGGTAGCTGTCCTTAGGTTATACCGGGTGATCCGAAAGTCAGGACGACCTTTAAAAATGAAAAATTCGAAAACGAATCATGATACAAAGATACGGTTCGCACCAAAGGGATGGAAAAGAAATCGGGTTTTGTATGGCAAAGAAAAAATATAGTTCTGTTAGCAAACAATGGCATCACTAGCAGCACTGAAAGATGCCCTCCACCAAAATGCGTCTGCCATAACGCAAGAAAACTACTAAATGCTGTGAATGGTGTAGTGCCTAGCTAGTCTCACAGCTGCACTTATGAATGATGGACAGCACATTGAACATTTACTATAGTACTAATTAATTGTAATTAAGCTGACTTGTAAGTTGTCAACATTTTTTCATTTGTAAATCATCTTTTGGTGCAATAAAACACTATAGCGCCATTTGTTGGTCACCAGCAAAACTTTTTTTTTTTTCGTTGTTACACAAAACCCGGTTTCTTCTCCATCCGTTTGGTGCAAACCGTATTTTTGTATCTTGATTCGTTTTCGAATTATTCATTTTTTAAGTTCGTCCTGACTTTTGGATCACCCGGTATTTAGCTTAAAATACGTTACAACTTTAACTTCTTCAGTCCCGGTGTATCCTATAGGATACACATCTTTAGAATTTTTTTTTCGCACATATAAATAATGTTAAAAATAAAGAGATTGGTGTGAATTTTGCCTAAAAGACAACAGAACTAAACAAAATAGCAATATGTTCCTTATAGTTCTTTTTTAGAGGAATATGTGTTACATTAAAATGGGTTGCAGCAAAAATGTACAAAATGAACGACATGTCCGAATCGAAATGAACGAAAATGAAAACGTAAACAATTTTTCCTTGAGTTAAAATGTCGTTTATAGAGTCAATTAGTAATAAAACAAATATTAAATATGTAATTATTTCCTTTTTTTCATTGTTTTCCAATGCAAAAAGAATAAAATTAAATAAAAATTTTCAAGAAATTATGGAAACATATATATTTATGGAAACTTATTAACACTAGAACCGCGGGAAATTTCAATCAAGTTTTATGAAAATATTTCGCATCGGAATTTTTATTTAAAACTATTTAAACTATTTATTTATGTTATTTTTGGGCAGAATATATTTAATACTCTTTAAATACAGTTTTCTGGTTGGAATCAGCATCTATTCAATTGCTATGGGTCAAAATGACCCGTCACCGCGGTTCTAGTGTTAAGTTTGTATCATCAAATTTTATGCGTAAAAAATGAATTTTAATTTTCTTCGTTTTTTAACATTTCTTAGTTATCAGTTTGTTAATATAAATTCATAGCTAAATTAAAATAAAAAAATATACATAAATAAAACCTGGGGGTCTGAAGATTTTAATATAAAACCAATATTAGCTTAATATTGCACATATATCTCATTTATTCTTTTTACTTTGATACTATTTTCTTTGTAGAAAGAATATTTCAGAAATATTAGCATTGCATTGAAAATAACAACACTGTTACCGCCAATGTTGTCTAAAATTTAAAAACTTACTGGATAATATTTAAAACTCAATTCAAACATTTTGCAAACATCAAGAATTTCATTGTAAATATCATTTCTGTCGTTACAGAGGATTTTATAGTGTTCGGTAAATAATGGTAAGCAAGATTAAACTTAAAATTTCAAACTATGAATATCTTTGTATTAAAATGTAATACTGTAAAAACAGGTATTGAGGTAATTTTTAGCCAATATTATAGCCGTTATTTGTTTGTTGAAAGAAAATGGGTTACAGTAGAACTTCGATTATCCGAAGTGAAACTTAACATCGATATTAAAAATTGATGTTTTTGTATCGATATATCTATATTTTGCTGCCATTTCAAGAAATACTTGATGTTTTTGACGATTTTAAAAACTTTAATAGGAGGCTACGCATTGATTTTTAAAAATGCACCGCTATTTTCGACGGGCTATTTCGTATTAAATTACATCACCAATGTAATCAATGCAATCAGGGAAAGCCTTTTTGCTCATTCTACATATCACGTGGTTGTACTGTCAATTAAAAATATTTAACTGACTTTTTTTCCACGCAGGAATTGAATGATATGAAAATGTCACACTACCCTGAAGACAATAAAAGTGGCACTAAATGATGCACCAAAATAATCAGAAATGAAAATATAATGCATTCTTATTATATAAGAAAGAATTTTTCAATTATAAAGAATACTCGACATGCCGTTATAATATATTTTAATAAATCATTCTGCTGCTAACGAGCATTACTATTTTTTTATTATTATTTGAAGAGCTGCAATTCATAAAGAAAATTGGAAGTAATGTAAGACTTCCTTTTTGACCCTTGTACTTTCGTTAATTACTTAGTCACGATTATTTAGGAAAATGGTGTGAATGCTTTAGTGTCTCTTCAAAATTTTCCAAAAAATAACACATAAATTTATCAATGGCAGCCACATACAGAAAATTTCTTACATAAAATTGTATTTTGTCAATATAATTTGTTTACTTTTTGCGTTTATTTGTTTATTTATTGGTAAATCGATTTCTCAAATGTATCAAAAAGTACAAATATGAATCGTTGATGCATAACAGAAATAAAAACTTAGTTGATACTCCGAAAAAATGCGTAAATTGTACTTGGAGGAGGAGGGGGGGTAGATAAGAGCAATATTAAAAATAAAACCTTACAGCCCTAGTAAAAATGACAATCAAATCCAAAAATCTAAAAAGTGCAATTCTCAAATTCGCTACTTTCTAGCAAGAAAAACAAATATAAAAAATTACTGTCATCAAAAATTTAATTTTCATAATGCTGAAATTGTGTATACAAACTTGTTAGTTTCATTTTAATACTATATATAATATATATATGTGTGTGTGTGCGTGTATCTATAACTTAAATTTGAGATAAAAATATATCTCACAAATTAGTATAACAAGTACTCACATAAATAAACAACATGTGAATACATTAAAATAAATGAACTTGAAGGAATTAATATGCACACCACATATGATATGTGTGTGTTTGGTGTAATGTGAGATTAGCAAAAATAACCGAATCCCTTATTTAAAAATGGCATAAAAATATGTTGCATAATTTCTAAAACAAAAAAATTATATAGAAAAAATCTAAATAAATAAAGCCTACCAGGAATTCTCAGTAAATTCAGAATCATAAATATATTTTAAATACAGTAGACGAAGCTAAATGAAATAATAAGGATTTAATCATACATTGGAACAGATATGGAATACGTAAATCATATAATGCTGGAAATTGAAGGAAAAAGCGACATGTTAGTAATTAATTTTCAGTCAGCAAGAACAACCCCATGTCGCAAAATAAGAATTATTTCATACAACTGCCAGACAAAAATATCCAATCTCATCTATCATGCAATACATGATAAAGTAAATAAAGTCATGAATCAAATAAATATAATGCAAAAAAAATTATAAAATCCATTAATGATTTTTTTAAAAAGTGCACTCCCAGCTTTTTATACAATTAGAGAAGTACAAATATGCATCAAATATCTATACATAGTACTATGCAATATTGCAAATCACAAATTTCGGCTTTTAAATATAAGTAGCAGCAATTAATTTTACATGACGCTACAGCAGCTTCTTTTTTTTTAATTATTATTTAATCAAATAACTATTTTTCTCGAACTAAGTTCGGCAAGACTATTTAGCTTGATCTGTAACTAAAATCTTTTCAATAACACCAATATTTAATTGTAATCTCTCTTTCAGTAACTGAGAGATTTTTTTTTTTTTCGATTACTCAAGGAAAATATTTTAGTATTTAAAAATTTATGTTTTTTCCTTGCTTTTAGTTTATGGTGTCAAAAAAAATCAAACAGTTAAGATGTTAATAGTAAATCAGTTATATTTATGAAAATATATAATAAAAACATGCATTCTATTATACATAATTCATTTTCAAAAACTCAATCCTTATTACGCAAATAAATATTGCACAATATTGATGCAACGCTTCCTTTATATACGTACATATTTATATATTTATACAAATATCTCTTTTCAAAGGTATGTTATAATATAGTTATATGTATGCATAACTTGTCAGATATTATTTGATTTCAAAGGTATTTTACATATTTATTTATATATTACAGTGTGGTGCTGTAAAGCTATCATCAGAGTTTTAGTGGATCTTTATTTGCATCTCAGAACTTGCGTACAAAATTTAAATTTAACAGTAACATAGTTTTATCGCATACGTCCGGAATGCTACTGGCAGTGGACGTTCCCTTACTGTTTAATATTCTTGCGTAGGTTTAATGTTTAGCGCGCATTTTTCTCGAGTGAGTCAACAGGAAAAAACATCTAATCAGGTTACAAAAAAATTATAAAACAACATAACCCGTAAACAGTAAAGCAAATTTCCCTCTCTACACAAAATAATAAAAAAAAGGAGAGTTGTTATTCGAACGTGCGTTGACTTCTCTATAGTTCTCATCTCTAGATAACACATTCAAGGTGTCAGACATACGCACACTTTGGCGACAGCATTAGGAATCTCGTCTGAACATTGTCAATTCTTCGTTGAAGAGTTTTAATTAGGTTCTATCATTTTATAATATTTTTTAAATTCATGTGACAGTGTGGAATTTTATTTGTTTTAAGGGCGCACTGAGGAACTAACTGGGGAATTTTAGAAGTGGTGTCTTTATTAGTACGCTAGTCTTGTCAGCAACGTGTCATTAGTGACGAGCAAAAGCAATCGTCCTGGCATGTTCGAATCTTTTCATTTCTTTAAAGATAAAATCTCTGAAAGTGACACGAGAGATATTTTACGGTGTATAGTTGGATCGTTTTCGAGGCTTAGGGGACATTTTTTTATTCTTTATTAATGAATTTAATACCGAAGCGATAAAGCAAAAACACTAAGATTGAAAATCATTAAGGATTTTTACTCTTTATTTTGAAATTCTTTAAATTGTGGTCTGACATTTAATTAGTCTTTTGTGAATGCAGTGTTTAACGAAACTTTATTATACTTGTTAAAGATTTTTAGACGGGGAGAGGAGATTTAATTGTAGCTTTTCATATTAAAAGAATTTCAACTACCTTCTTTAATTTTCTAGATAGAGAATATACATCCTGCATTAAATTTTCTTTCGAATAATAAAAAAAGTAAAACATGGGGAATCTCTGATATATATAAAATCATTAACGGTAAAACAATATACACTATATGGTTAAAGATGACCACCCACTTGGATTTTAGACATTTTGTTAAATATCTAGAAAAATACATGAAGAATTGATCTGAAACTCTAAGAGTGTAAACATAATAGTACAAATCATACAATTTCGATCAGATTTCTCCCCGAAACTGCATAGAAGACCATAAATAAATTGCAAAAGAACGAATATCTTTTGGATAACCCTGTTAAAGCTAATGTAGCAAAAGTGTTCAAAACATAGATTCGAACATGCGTTGACTTCTCTGTAGTTCTCATCTCTAGATAACACATTCAAGGTGTCAGACATACTCACACTTTGGCGACAGCATTAGGAATCTCGTCTGAACATTGTCAATTCTTCGTTGAAGAGTTTTAATTAGGTTCTATCATTTTATAATATTTTTTAAATTCATGAGACAGTGTGGAATTTTATTTGTTTTAAGGGCGCACTGAGGAACTAACTGGGGAATTTTAGAAGTGGTGTCTTTATTAGTACGCTAGTCTTGTCAGCAACGTGTCATTAGTGACGAGCAAAAGCAATCGTCCTGGCATGTTCGAATCTTTTCATTTCTTTAAAGATAAAATCTCTGAAAGTGACACGAGAGATATTTTACGGTGTATAGCTGGATCGTTTTCGAGGCTTAGGGGGCATTTTTTTATTCTTTATTAATGAATTTAATACCGAAGCGATAAAGCAAAAACACTAAGATTGAAAATCATTAAGGATTTTTGCTCTTTATTTTGAAATTCTTTAAATTGTGGTCTGACATTTAATTAGTCTTTTGTGAATGCAGTGTTTAACGAAACTTTATTATACTTGTTAAAGATTTTTAGACGAGGAAAGGAGATTTAATTGTAGTTTTTCATATTAAAAGAATTTCAACTACCTTCTTTAATTTTCTAGATGGAGAATATACATTCTGCATTAAATTTTGTTTCGAATAATAAAAAAAGTAAAACATTGGGAATCTCTGATATATATAAAACCATTAATGGTAAAACAATATACACTATATGGTTAAAGATGACCACCCACTTGGATTTTAGACATTTTGTTAAATATCTAGAAAAATACATGAAGAATTGACCTGAAACTCTAAGAGTGTAAACATAATAGTACAAATCATACAATTTCGATCAGATTTTTTCCCGAAAAATGCATAGAAGACCATAAATAAGTTGCAAAAGAACGAATATCTTTTGGATAACCCTGTTAAAACTAATGTAGCAAAAGTGTTCAAAATATAGATTCGAACATGTGTTGACTTCTCTGTAGTTCTCATCTCTAGATAACACATTCAAGGTGTCAGACATACTCACACTTCGGCGACAGCATTAGGAATCTCGTCTGAACGTTGTCAATTCTTCGTTGAAGAGTTTTAATTAGGTTCTATCATTTTATAATATTTTTTAAATTCATGTGACAGTGTGGAATTTTATTTGTTTTAAGGGCGCATTGAGGAACTAACTGGGGAATTTTAGAAGTGGTGTCTTTATTAGTACGCTAGTCTTGTCAGCAACGTGTCATTAGTGACGAGCAAAAGCAATTGCCCTGGCATGTTCGAATCTTTTCATTTCTTTAAAGATAAAATCTCTGAAAGTGACACGAGAGATATTTTACGGTGTATAGTTGGATTGTTTTCGAGGCTTAGGGGGCATTTTTTTATTCTTTATTAATGAATTTAATACCGAAGCGATAAAGCAAAAACACTAAGATTGAAAATCATTAAGGATTTTTACTCTTTATTTTGAAATTCTTTAAATTGAGTTCTGCCATTTAATTAGTCTTTTCTGTATGCAGTGTTTAACGAAACTTTATTATACTTGTGGAAGATTTTTTGGCAGGGAGGGGAGATTTAATTGTAATTTTTCATATTAAAGGTATATCAATTATCTTCTTTAATTTTCTGGATGAGGATACCCCTTCTACTTTAAATTTTATTTCAAATAATAAACAAAGTAAAATCTGCTAAATCCTGCAGGTTTTATAATTTTTTTAAATAATACTCCTTAATATATATATAGTCGGTCTCCCACAGGGTGGGATTGTATCATCAATCTGTGCTGAACTCTCCCTACATTTTTATGAACGTAATACTTCTATTGTTAATTGTTTTTTATATAGGTATCTTGATGATATAATCATTTTATACTCTAAAAAGTCATATAACTATTCTCTACCAATCAAATACCATAAAAATTTAAAATACAGTTATAATGATATGCTTAATAATAAAATTAACTTTCTCGACCTTAATGTTACTCTTTCTGATAATAAAATTCTATTTGATATTTATGATAAACGTAATGATTTTCCTTTCAAAGTAAACCTCTTTACTCATTATAATTCTTGCCTTCATAAATCTGTATATATAAGTATATTACTTAATTTTGCCCATAGAATTAAAAACATTTGTTCACCTAATTTTAAAATGCATAATTAAAAAAAATGTATAAGAAACTGCTATAAGATATGGTTATCCTTTGCATTTGTTTAAAAAAATATTACCCTAATTTCCTGCGTATAATCCGCGGATCAAACAATCATTTTTCGACCCAGAAATTTTATTAAATAAAATATAACTTTTCAGATCGCCGTAAATATTTGCCTTCATTTACGAAATAAAATTTCTGGGTCGAAAAAGAATTGTTTGATCCGCGGATTATAGGCAGGAAATTAGGGTAACTGTATAGTTAATCATTTATATAGAATCAATGTTTATGTTCTCCTCAACCAAATATTGCAAACATTAAAATGCTAATTTATGCAGCACCAAATGATGTTATTGTTAAGAACTCCTGTATTCTTTAATATATAATAATTTATTACATGATCTTAAAAATAATTAACACATTGCGTAAAAAAAATGTTTAAAAAATTATTAAAAAAATAAAAATAACACAAAAAAATTAAAAAATGTAAAAAAAATTAAAGAATATGTATAATAGGATGGATGGGTGGGTATATGTTAGATTACGGAGAAGGCGGTGTTGTCTGGATAATACGCAATTGTTAATTATTATATATAAATATTTTACTTAACTTTACACATAGAATTAAAATTTATATGTTAACCTAAAATTAAATTGCATAAATTAAAATTGATCAAGATATTGCGATAAGATATGGTTGTCAGTTGCATTTCTTTTAAAAAATTTGTTTGTAAAATATTGGAATAGAAATTATTCTTGGAAAACTCTTAGCTTTTAAATAATATTTTAAATATAATAAATAATTTTATTCAAATAATATTTCTCTTATTCAATAATAGATGGCAGCACCATCAGTATAAAAAAAATAGTGAATATATTATTTTAATAGATAGCAGCACTAAATTTTTTTGTGTGTATTTGAAGTAGAAGTAACATTTTATTTTTTAGTTAAAAAATTAATACAATAATATTAATAATTGTTCAAAAATATACCTTTAACAGTAGCAATTATTGTTTCTAAATGTAGAATGAATATTATTATATAACATATGATCTACTAATTTTTAATATAATTATTGTTATAATTTTAATTTTATTTTCTACATAGTATATATATACATTTTTAATAAATATTTTATTATCGTTATTATTTAATATTGTTTTTGTTTTCCTCTATGAATTCCCTTTTTTCTAGTTTGTAACAGTAAATTAAGTCCGACCAGTCGGGTGCATTGTGGGTCAAATTTCTTAGCTTTTAGCACGACCTATAACAGAAACTGGTTGGATGCTTTTGCTTTTTTATTAAACCATGTACTTCTGATGAGTAGTTTAATAAAAAAGCCTTCTACTGTCCATTTTTTCATTTACCTTTCATAATTTTGGTAACCTGCCTTCTATTTCACTTCAAACTTCAAATGATTTTAATAGGATGATTGTAAAAATACTGGTTTCATTGGTTTATTGTATGGTAATATCTGAATTACTTTGGTTATATTTATAAAAGTATATATATATATATATCCAAATATTTCAAATATTTATTGAATTTATGGTAAGGGCTGTTTGGTGGGATGGCATAAATAATAAAAACTAATTTTCAAAGTTTATTTATCGTTTTAGCAACATCAAATTCCTTTTTTTATTCTTATATATTAATTGTTGCCAGATCTTTTTGGACTTATCATTTAATCTCCCTTTTCAGTTTACTGTTCGGAACATAGTATCAAAGTATTAAACAATTTTATTTCAAAACTTATTTTGACCTTTAAAGAAATATCCAGCTTTACCTATACATAATGTTATTCGTGCTAAAATAGCGTCAGCGAATATCACGAATCCTATCCTAAGACATGAATAAATAAAACTGTACGAAACGCAAAGCAATTTTTCTTTCTGATTTCGTGGCAAAAGAACTTAACAGAAAATCCCGACATGAACCATGTCGGTATTCTTATTCCCGATTAAAATGAATTGCATCTTAGGGTAAAATTATCACTTTCGACATATTACAATTTATCAGTTTTTTCATACAATGCAGTATAGTATAGCTTTGGTTAAAATTTTTATTCTTCTGTCGTTAAAAATATCTAAACGAATTTAGCACAAGAATTATCGTGAGCCGTCATATACGGCTACCACGTGAATATATTTCTGTTCAAACCAGAAATTTGATTATGAATAAGTTTAAAAGATACAAAGTAGAAAAACGTTAAATAATAAAGTTAAACTGTTCTAAATCAAAATTCTGGTATCAAATATATTTATAAAACTTGGCTAAAATTTCCGGTATTTCTAATGTTCTTTACTGCAAATTCGCGTGCATATGTCGCACTACAGATAATTCGATTTCGTACAATTTATTTTAAATAAAATGTGACTTGCGTCTGTTTAGCACTTATTTAACTTCTTTTTTTCAATAAAATTTCCGTTTGAAAAAAAATATAACTAATAAAAAACATAGTATTTGAGATTTTAAAAAGTACAGCTCATATTCAAAATATTAGAATAATTGAGAAAAAGTAATAAGAAAAAATTGTTTGTCATTTATTTATTTTTTATACTAAGTAAATGCAATTAAATTCCTTATAAATTAAATTTGGAATGTTTAGATAAGATTTTAACATTTATAAAATATAAAATACAGCACAATAAATTAGGTATACAGCTTCCTTAAACACACCAGAATATTAGAATAAAATTTAGATTGGTTCAAAATATTAGAATATTTTATTTTACGCAACAATATTACCTTATGAATATGAAGTAAATGATAGTTAATATTTTGTAGCATCCGCTTTAGCTTTCATAACAGCGTACAATCGATCTTGCGTACTATATACAAGGTGTTTACAAACATTTCTTTCAATATTAGCCCAAATAGACTTTATACGTGCCACTAACTCAGTTTTACTTGAAGGAGGATTTTCTTGAAGTTTTTTCTTCATTATACACCATAAGTTTTCGATGGGATTAAGATCTGGTGAATTTGGTGGCCAAGGAAGTACCTTAATGTTGCGTTGGCGGAACCAATTCTTAGTTGACACCGAGGTATGCGGGGACGCTAAATCTTGTTGAAAGATGAAATCATCTTCAAATAAATCTTCTGATGATGGAATCATGTAATATTCTAAAATTTCTTGATATATCAGAGAGTTAACCTTTTCGTAGACGATGCATAACTTTCCAGGTCCTTTTGCACTCATACAACCCCAAACCATGACACTAGCAG
This sequence comes from Maratus speculifer, assembly GCA_964019185.1. NCBI lineage: Eukaryota > Metazoa > Arthropoda > Arachnida > Araneae > Salticidae > Maratus > Maratus speculifer. The sequence goes on from OZ025293.1 coordinate 380,936,750, forward strand.
CAAATTTTACGGAACGTTTAAGGCATTCTTTATCAAATGCTTCTTGCTTCATTATCCAAACTCGAATACCTTGATTACCATATGAAACACAAAACATACTTTCATCACTAAATAATATATTTTTCCAATCTTCATTGCTCCATAAACGTCTTGATTTACACCAATTCAATCTTATACGCTTTTGTCTTGCAGTCATGAGAGGTTTTGTTTTCGGTACACGAGATTCAAATTTAAATTTATGGAGACGTCTTAATGTTGTCGATGTAGAAACTTCAACTCCTTCTTCTTTCCATTTTCGATGCAAGAATCGCACACTTTTAAAACGGTTTTTCTTAACTATACGCTTCAGTTTCCTGTCATCTCTAGCAGATGTTTTTGGTTTTCGGCCACCATTTCGGCGATTATTTTGAAATTTTCCAATTTTTGAATATTGTGTTAGTATTTTACTAACGCTCGATTGCGAACAATGTAAATAATTCGCTATAAAACATTGATTTTTACCGTGCCGATACAAATCAACCATACGAAGTTTAGTAGATTCAGGAATATCACTCACACGGCCCATTTTAAGACGAAAAAGAAACAAACTGCAAAAAAGAATACTGATTTTAAATAAAATAGTCTGAATTTAATCAATGATGCCACCAGTTAAGAATTGGTAATAATTAAAGGAGAATTAATGTGAAATATTCTAATATTTTGAACCACTTGAATAAATATTCTAATATTTTGACTTTTCAAAATAATTTTTTTTGCAATTAACCTTTTCAAAAATGATATTAAATTTAAGATAACAAGTAAGTTTAATCAACAATAAGTTCTTAATAAAAATATTGTTTGCATATTTTCATTAAAAGACATTAAATTACCAAACGATATTTTCAATTTCTAAAAAAAAGGTAATTATTCTAATATTTTGAATATGAGCTGTATATGTAACTGCTGTACCATAAATTTTAATACGTCACTTTGCACGAAACCAAAAAATTTTAATTCCGATATGCAACAACGACACCGGAATTTTAATTAAAAAAAACTATTTTATTATGTAATTCAAAAATCACTTTTTCTTATTTACAAATATATTTGTTCGTAATTACCGATGTCAATCTTTTATTTCAACATCTTAACAAAGAAAATGCTTTATCCGTTAAAGGATTATATAATAAACTAGGTATATTGTACGGTAGAGCGTCTTTACATGCTTGATTGTTTTTGCACAGGACTTCTTTCGATACTCTGTTAATGGATGCATAATAATTGGATGTTGGGGAAATGATTTTTGCATAGTCGAAATCTATTGTGAAATTCTGACTGAGATTTAAACGAAAGAGAGATGGGAGTTAACGAAAAAGTTTTACATCTGCTTTATGGTTTTTTTATATATTTATTTTAGTTTTCTACTGTTTTTTTCTTATGTATTCCATTAATCTATTGCAATCATTTCTAAAAGGAATGGTATATACACCAGCTAACTGATCTTCCGGTGTGGAATCGATTTTCATATAAATTACTTCTTTCAATTTCTTTGGGGGACAGGCTATTAAATTTATATTGTGTTTCAGTAGAGCATAACCTTAATTTTTCGTATAGACCATGGAAATAGTTAAACTTTTTTTGTTATTAATTTTATTTTTTATTTTTTTACTTTTAAATTGTTTATTAATTTTTGGTCAACCAGCGAAATTAAAAGAAGTAATATGTACGAAAATCGATCCAACACCGGAAGATTAATTATCTGGTGTAGTATATGCCATTTCTTTTAGAACTGATATATAGGAATAGATTAATGGAATACGTCGGAATGACCAATACAAAACTCAAAAAAAGAGTAAAATAACAAAAAGTATACCTAACATTTTGTCGCCAAACCACATCTCTTTCTCGCTTAAATCTCAATCAGAACATCACAATAGATTTCGACCATGCAAAAATCATATTCCCAACATCCAATTATTATGCCTCCATTATCAGAGAATCCATAGAAGCCGTGTGCAAAAACAATCAAACGACGCCCTATCGTACAATATACCCAGTTTATAATGTAAAATCCCGAAAATAAATCCGGAAAATTTAAGCAAGGTGACGTGTTAAAAATTATGGTACAGCAGTTAAATATTGCCTCTTTAGTCTCAAACACTACTTCGATCTTCAAGTCACGCATTTAAAAGTGAAAAGCGACGAATGAGTACAGTGAAATAATAAAGTAGATGGACTATAATTAATAAAACTGTATATCTTCTCTCATTACAAAGTTCACACCTTCCTTATATTTTTTAAGGACTCTGGCACCACAATTCAAAATAAGAAGATTTGCATTTAATTTTTTAAACCCTAAATTCAATACCACTACCTTTATTCACAGATCTCACAATAATTTTCTGCCGAGAAATACTTTGAAAAAACTCTTAAAATTTAATGGTAGAACTGTGCGAACCCTGCATTAAGTTTAATCCAGGAAACTACTACTTTCAACTGTAATAATTATTGGCTAGCTCATTTCCAAAACGAAATCACGTATTTGTATAAATAAGCTACAATTAGTTATAAAATATTCTCTGGTGAGGAGCCTGATAAAGACTTAAAAGCAATGAAATATTTTAAATAAAATTAACTATTGACATCTCTTTTTGGCAATTTTTAATCTCCTTTTAAGAAAAACTGAACATTTTAAAGTTCATATTATATATTTTGTGTTTAAAACAAGGTGAAAATTGCATTCTGTCATATGTTTTTTTTTATTATTATTATTATTTAGTCGATTTCGTATAATAATGTCGGTATAATGCATTGAACGAAAGTAAAAAGCATTGACTAAAAAAAATCATACACTATAAGGCCAAAGGTGACCGTCCGCTTGCGATTTTAGACATTTTGTTAACTATCAAGAAAAATACTTGAGGAATTATCCTGAAACTCTAAATGTTTAATTTTAAAAGTACAGGTCATACATTTAAGCGAAGATTTTTTTTCCCAAAATCTCATAAAGGACCGTCAACGGATTGAAAAAAAACGAATATCTTTTGGATAACCCTGTCAAACCTAGTGTAGCAAAAGCGTTCAAACTTTAGATTATGATTAAGTGGCTTATTGCAATAAACTGTGTTCATTCTTTTTTCAGGACAGCTTTTATACTTGTAGAGAAATTAAAGTTTTTATAAAAACAGTCTCAAATTATTCAGTACACCTGCTCATTTTTCATACAATTTTTATTATTTTTTTTAATTTGATACAGAGTATTGTGTGCAATGTTGTTTGTCATATTTTCTGAAAAGACCAGTTTTTTATATTGAGAGCTCTGCAAATTATAAGCAAAAAACTTGGCAAAACTTGGGACAGTTCTCATAAAAATCTTAATTTCTCAACGAGTATACATGCTGGCCTCATAAAAATGAACACAGTTCATTACAATAACCCACTTTATCATAATTTATAGTTTGAACGAGTTTGATACGTTAGTTTTGACAGGGTTATCCAAAAGATATTCGTTGTTTTTCAATTTGTTGACGGTCCCCCATGAGGTTTTGGGGAAAAAATCATCACAGTAATTTATGACCTGTTCTATTAAGTTTACACAACTGGAGCTTCAAGATAATTCCCTTTTTTTTTTTTTTTTTTTTTTTTTTCTAGATATTTAACAAACACTCTAAAATCGCAAATGGCCGATCACCTTTGACCATATAGTGTATAAAAACATTTAGAAAACTAAAATAACAACTCCTATAATAATAAAACAATATTGCTTTCCAACAATGTGAGAAGCACATACAGATGAATCCAAGAGCTATACTGCAATTACAAATAAGAGACGAAACGAACAGACATAACTTTTATTACTATGATGTATGGTTAGATTTAAGATGTAATATAAAATTTTAAGTTGTTTTTTATTTTAAAATTATTAAATTACTACTTACTAAAATTAAATTCAACAGAAAAAACTAAATAAAATTAGTTATATTAATTTTTATAGAATATTCACGATTAATAATGCTTAACTACTGAAAAAAATATTATATTTTAAAGTTTTATTACTAATGAAAATTTTCTGAAATATATGTAGCAAAAAAAATTATATTAAATAATTTAGTACTGCCATATTTTATCGCATTCATATATATATTGCACATTTAAATTATATGAGCTTGGACATGTAAAAAATGCATTGTGCTACTTTAAAGAAACAATTTTTAAGAATGCAAATCTTAGTATTTAGTTGGTTCTTTTAGTAAGAGTTTATATTGATAGTAAAAGTTGTTTAGTAAATGTTTAAGCTAGTAAAACTTGGACTATTGTTTTTTTTTTTTTTTTTTTTTTTTTTTTTTTTTTTACGATAAACAACTATATGACGATCTCTAAAGCTTAATAAACCTTCCAAACCTCTATGATCACTCCACTGAAAAAAGATAATTGAACGAACACATTGGCTATGTTCTTGGCAATTCACTATACGTAGTTATAAAAACAATTTAAAAACGCTTTTGTTAGATATCTGCAAAAGACACCTTACCATAAAGCGCGGTTATGATCTGGTGAATGTGGTTGAACTAATAAAAATGATTTATATGTATTAAATTCTTGCATAAAGTTCGATAATTGTCTATCTGCTCCCCCATTTTTTGAAGAATCTTTAAAATTTAAACTGCAATATTTTAATAATACCCTTATAAGAATTAAAATTTAAGTTTTAACTTTTGTATCAAATATGTATTGCAAAGAAATCTTCGTAATTCAGTGACATGCATCTCGCAACTAAAAGAATAAATTGAAGAAAACTTATTCTTTTTTAACACTATTTTTTAGGTCAGCTAGTATCACAAGGCCATGCTGGTTTATGGTCTCGATGTCTTAGAGTTTATGACTTAAGCTGGGGAGATGCTGCTTCAATGGAATATAACTGTTTGCATAATTATAACACAACCAATGGATCGCTTCAGTTTTCATGTAAGTATGATCGTAACGCTCAAAACATAACTCAAGTTCTCGAATCTGTATTATTTAATTTAAATTACTTTAAAATATTTTAATTATCTTGTTAAGACAAAACCAATAAGTATTCATATTTCAAAACTTTTCAAAAATAGTTGAGGATAATAATTAAAAAATATGATAATGTTTATTATTACAATTAATATGTATTAATGTTTATATTAATGTTTATATATGGGGTCCTTCTAAATGAATATTGGAGTTTTAACGCTTGGTAGAATTTATTTCATAAAACGTAAAATTATGATCAATACATAAAATGAAAAAGCATCTCAAACAGTTTTACCTATAGTCTTACAAGTTTTCCTTTCGTGAGATGCTCACATCAAGTTGATAGATCAGTTCTTCCCAGACGTTGATTAGTGTTTGTGATGTCGTTGTTGCAACAGTTGCAATGGTCATCTGGTAGTGGAGACACATACACACGATCCTTTATGAATCTCAACAGGTAAAAATCACATGGTGTCAGATGGGCTGAGCCTTTGAACAGAACTTCTTTGCTAATCAACGTTTCGGAAGAACTGAGATATCGACTTGATGTATGCCGTGTGACGAAAAATAATCACATTGAACACTTGTAAGCATGTAGGTAACACTTCTTGAGTTGTTATTTCATTTTATGTATTAATTATGATTTTAAGTTTTATGTAATAAATGCTAACAGTGTAATAATGTATTATTTATAATTTTAAGTATTATGTAATAAATACTAATAAATGATAGGAACAAGTATTAAAACCCCTATATTGATTTAGGAATACTCCGTTTTATAAATAATGATTATTCATTTCTTAATCAAAAATAATAAAAAAAAAAGACTATCATACTTAAATTACTTATTTAAAGAACAGATAATTTTACTGCTAATTAGTAGTTCAACATTTTGCTTTGCTGATATTTATTTTTTACTCTGAAATAGCATGTATATGTCATGATGCAATATGTCTCACAGATAAACATTAAAAAATCTTTCCAGAACTAACTATCTTGATTCTGGTAAGAAATAAACTATATTTGATAACTTTATAAAAAATTTTAATTGCTCGAACTTGGTATCAGATTTTTGGGCTAATTTCAAACAAGACTGCACCAATATTTCGATTTTTTCAAAGTCAATGTTATTTAGATTTACAAATGCAATTTTGGTGAAATTTTGAAACAATACTAGAAATATTTTTAATTAAATGCCAACTGAAAACTAAATTATCATTATTTGGGTGCTTATGTTTTGAAAAAACACTTAAAAAAATCGGGTGTTTCTTTACCTAGAAAAATGTAATATAACCTCAAACGAAAATGCAAAACAATTTTAAGTTACTAACGATTCCATAAAACCTTCTTTATTTTTATAAACCTCAGGAGCCAATATATTTTCAAAATTAAAAGCGGCATAAAAAAAATACAGATTTTTGAAACTTTTCCGAGTATTTTATTTTTAGATTGCATACATTAATTTTCTTGACCCAGAATATCAATTTTTTGGATATTATTGATTAATTCTGAAGTAGATATTTTCATTTGTTGTTTCATTTGTCCTAAAAAACATATTTTACGAATAATCAGGATAAATTAAAAGCATTAACCCCTTAATAGTCGAGGTTAATTACGGTTTAAAAATTCAAATTCATTATTGACACCACTTTTTAAAACGAAATATTCATATTATTTAATGCAAGTAAAACGATACCAGAATAAAATCAATTACACTCTTTTATAAAACTGGTGGAAATGAAACACTTCTGAATAAAAGCCGTGAAGTCTGCAGCCCGTGAATGTCTCGGGCGCGACGATTAACCCCTTGAAGGGCGGTGGTATAAAATATATACCACTTAATTTTAATTGAGAAACGTCACATCGACACCAGAATTTTGAAATAAAAATTTTAATTTCATGAAGTACGGAAAGAAAATCTTTTATCTATTTTGAAATAATTTTGATTTTAAATTCTGGTGTCAATCAATGATTTCAGCATTTGAAGTATAGAAGTGCTTTTCCCCTCAAAGGGTTAAGTGGTTAACCTTCTCGCTGTCTGTCTTACGATTTTCCATGGGTAACGTAAACGTAAAAATATTTGCGTCGTCCACGATTTCTGCAGCAAATATTTTTTTTTCTTTATTATCTAATTGTTTTTTTTTTAAATCTTTTAAAAATATTTTTTTACATATATTATGTCTAAAATATATGTAGGTTTGAAATATGTAATAAAATAAATGGGCGATTTCTAATCCTTTTTTTGATATAAAATAAATAAACAAATAAATAATACGCAGCGAGAAGATTAACATTAACATTGAAATTAAAATTGCTGCTCATATAAAATAATTTTGCTGCTCTTGCATGTTAAAGTTTCATTACACACATCAACATGTTTAATGAAGTATTAAAAACATCCTAAAAAACGAAATTCTGGATGGGGGAAAAATGATTAATTACACTATAAAAAAAACTCGGAAGCGTTTCAGAAAATCAGTAGCAGCAAAATAAACTTTGCTTTTATAAATGCTTTTTTAAATCTCAAAAATATGTGGATTTCTGAATTTTATAATGATAAAGCACGCTTTTCGGAATCATGAGTAATTCGGACAAAGTTATTATACACACTTTCGTCCGTGAGTGAATCAATAGTCACCCCAATTCCTATCGAGAAATACATAGTCCAGGTGCAGATAATTAGCCGTCATAAACACAAACAAATCTATCGAGAAATGAGGATCTATAGAAACTCTTATATAAATAATAAAATTATATATAATATTACATAAAAATTCTTTCTATAATTTTTTTATGAATTTCGAATTTACTTGTACATTTACCGTCCAATTCCTATTACACTAAACATGAATTAGATTATTTTACTTCAGTCGTTTTTTATTTTATTTCACTTCTTCAAAATTTCATTAATTTCCATTTTTTCTTTTGTTTTTGCTTTATTTTATTATTCATTTACTTATTTGTATCGTCCTATATAAAGCTTTCGTTTTTAAAGATATCTATAAAAGTCAAGCATAAATGAGAAAAAGAAGCAAGAGATTTTAGAATTTCGATACTGTAATGGGAAAAGATACGATCTGAAATTTAGCAAATGAGACGCATTAGAAGTTTTAGATAAATCTGGATTTTGAGATATCGCTAGGGATGTTTCAATCTAAAGTTTTGAGAAAGTCTTTAGCTTCTCTATCCAAGACTACAAAATCAAGGAATGTTCGGCTTTAGAACCCTGATAAATATGTATGCTTCATTTACAAACTTAGTTTTAAATTTTTCTTTTTTAACAACTCTTTTAGCTTTTTGAGAACTTATACTGTAAGAATATGGGACAGTTACTTAACATCAAGACATATATAGCTTTATAAATAAATAATATCTTAGGAATCTAAAAGCTATATATATATATTTTTTAATGATTTATTTTCTTTTAAGAGCCCGCGGAACATAAAATATTTCTTTTTTTTTTAAGTTTTTAATATCGGCTTAAAAAATAGAATTAAGAAATTATGGTGATAGATGATTATGAACCTAAAAGATTATGATGCTAAATGATTATGGACCTGAAAGATTAGGGTGCTAGAAGGTTTTAAAAAAATATTTTTTAAGCACTGTCGGTGTGTGTATATATATATATATTTAGTATTGCTTCTAAGCCGTTTTAGCAGGGCGCAGCACCTGGCGGCCCTTTTTAACACTTCCTATGCGCCCAGTGGCAATTCAATTTATCCCGAGAAAATATAATAAATTCTAAGAGATTCTAAACAAACCAATTCAAAATATTTTTCGTGAACAAGGTACAACTGTACCCTTTTTCAAAAAAAAAAAAAAATGTCTTTTTTAGAAGTGTTCCCTCTTTGAAAACATGTGTACTCTTCTTTTTAGAATAGTGTTCTCTTTTTGAAAAATTTCGCCCGGCGGCCCTTTTTTTCTAGAGTCAATACTTTGTATGTATAAATATATATATTAATGCTTTGGTACACTTTTCTAAAATTCTTTATTAGGTAAACTGTTGAAACTTTCCAAATTGTGTAGCTAACTTGTTTTTTTAAAAACATCTAACATTTTAAGTTTGAATTAAAAATAAAAATAAATAAATAATGAAAAATATATTTTTGAAATTTCAAGGAATTTCAAAGTTTTTTTAGTGAAATATTTTTTAATTTTATTTCTTTTAAGCTAAAATGAAAATTTCTTCTTATTATTCTCAAATAATAAATTTTCTGATACCACAATAAGTTTTAAGGGAATATATTCAACAGTTTGTCTGTTTTTATTGTATTTTTTTATTGTTTAAAAAATGTGTAAAAAGTTAATTAACTCTCTAAACCTAATTATTTATGCATGAAATTAATTTATTTTGATTTATATATAAGCTATAATGTGTATATTTACTGTAAAAAATTTTATTTCTATTTATATTTTTATGTAAAGTACATAATGTTAAATATTTTACAAAAATCTGCTTCGTTTTACTTGTTTAAATGTTCCATGTGTCCTTAAAATAACATAAAGTATAACCATTATTAAATATTAAATAAACGTCTTAAGGGAGACCCGAACCCCATTTTCGGCCAAAAATCATCAAAAGTTCAAAAAAAAAATTATCTCAGAAAATGATAAAATACATGTTTGCGAATATGCATGCAAAATTTCAGAACTCGGGGGCACTTGGAACAGGTAGCAAATGAGCTTTTTTTATTGTAGTTCCTAGAGTTTAAAGGATTAGCGGCCATTTTAAAATGTGTTTTCCTAAAAATGACTTTTTTCATATTTTGCCTAAGTTCAAAGTACTAGGCTCAGTGGTAAAATGATTTAGAAACAAAATGTTTGTGTTTTTAGAATCTTAAAAAAATTTGCTACAAAAGTAATGAGATATTTTTTTTAACTATTTCTGAAAATTTTACATAAATTGGTAAACATGAAAATTATAACGAATTTAAGGAAATTTACCATGCGTAATTTCTTTCCTTTTTTTTTTTAGCTGATTAAAATAGAAAATTAAAAATATCTCTCCCTAGGTGTTTTTCATATACTATAACACTATTTAAGAAATTTTAGCAATACTAAAATATTGAAAATTGAATGAGGAGTAGTAATTTTATAAAGTGTATTTTTCGACAAAAAAAAAATCATAAAAATCCCCATAAAAAATATACTTTTTAATAAAAAGTGAATTTTTTTGCTAATTATTCCTTACAAAAAGATTCTTAAATAGTACACCAAAATTCATTACTTTAAATCAATAATAAAAATTTTGGGGTTTTTCTTACGGGTCTCCCTTAAAAATATTGAAATAGGAAAAGACGCAATAGAGTGAAAAGCAAAAAAGATAAATAAGTTTAATGCAAACGTAAAAGGTTGGCAGCTACTAAAACTTACTCGAAAAATCCACATAGTGTGTTAGAAATGAGCCAAAAGGGAATACTTTCCTATTTTAGCTTCCTGTTTACGACAGCCTGTCTGTATTAGATATACATTTACAACGATTAGTATTTAGCACTTCATATTCTCTAAAGAATTGACAGCAGTTATACAGCTATTGCTTCAGACTAAATAAAAGTTCTTAAACTTCCAAGTTTTATTTTTATTTTTTCCCCTTTTCTTAATGGCTGGAAAAAATTATAGTCTAGCAAGAAATTTTCGGGAATAAAAAAAGTTCAAGTTTTTACTCGCAAAACTGGAATCGGAAATAATTTTAAAGTTCCGCTGAATAATCCAAGGATGAAAATACTTTGCGAATATACACGATTCTCTTTTTTTTTCTTACTTCTTTTTGATTTCGGGTTAGGTGCATTTTTTCAGTTTTTTTACTTACTGTATTTCCAAATCTTTTTTCTTTTTCCCCGCATTTGTGCATTTTTGTCCGCTTGTTCATTTTCCATTTCTGGTATTTTGCTTGTTTACATCTTTATAATAATGTAATAAAAGATATATCTTGTTTGTAGAGAAATAAATGTAATGATAAATATATATTTGGATCATATATATGGATCTTAGATATGGATGGAACGGTGTTGGCATAGTAAGCTATGTTTTTAATTCAAATTTCTTGATTAGGGACCATTTTTCTGAATTGATAAAACTCCCCTTGCTTTCCAGTTAATTAATATGGCATTATATTACACGAATTTTACCATTTCAAAAACGTGGTGCAAATCAAGAACTTGAATTAGAAAAAATTACTCACAGGCAGTACTGGGATGGAATGGATATATGATTATTTTGTAAACAAATTAAAATAAACGGAAGTAAGTGGATTTTATAAGCATCGCTAAGAGAGTATTTTGAAAATTTCAGAATCAAGGCAAATTATCCTTATCACGATATCTGCTTAAAGAAAAGCAGTGATTTTGGATCGAGGGTTTTCAGTGGAATATTATATCGTATGTATCACTTTTTAAGTTAAGTCGGTTAGAAAACAAAAGAGCCAAACCGACCTCCTAACGATTTTAAAAATGACAAATAATTCAAGAATCAAATCCAAACTTGTCAATTATTTACATATTCGCGAAATAATTTTCATTCATAAATCGATAAAATTTTCAAATAGTCTTCAAGATATTTAACAGTTTCTCAATTCTCCATAGAAATTTGGATGGTATTTTTGAAATAACTTCTCGCAAAATACTAGCCAACTTTTCTTTCAAGTGTTTTCCGGAACTAGAGAATCACGAATTCATGATTGTTATGTAATAATCGACTTTTATCAGTGTCACTTTTACATTAAAATACAAAATAAAAATCAATAAACAAAACGTTGTTCAATTTCTTGGCATTCAGAATGAAAACACCTAACATTTTTTAGCTTACTGGAATGAAAATGAGCTTGTAAACGGCTCAGAAAAAACTTTGTTGGGGAGCAGTTGTCGTGGGGTGTTATTATGCCGATATCTGCGCAAAGGATATAGATTAAGTGGGGGAAGCCATCAGTGGGGGTCTTTCTGAGGGATTCCTTAACCGTATTTATGACAAAGTTCCCATTTGTTCCTGAGAATTTTATATTGTTGACAAAATTACAGAAAACTCAGCGAACTGTAATTGAAAATCACAACTCTTATTACTAAAATAATTTTTAGAACTTAACACTTTTGCTATCTCTACTCTCTTAAAACCGCAGCCACAAAGTAACTCAAGTTGAGCCGAAATTCACTCATCTCGCGATTTAAAAGGCAGCTTTTCAAAAAGAGTTGAAGCAACTCGAGTAGCAAGTTGTTTGTGAGCAATTTAAATCAAAATGAGTAGTTTAAAAAAAGCAATTTAAATCAAGACGAGTAAAACATTTTAAAAACAACTCATTCATGATCCAATAAATTACAGCTCTTTCCTGAGAAGCCAAATCCACTCTTTCGTTTTAAGAGTGTATGAAATTTATATTGTAATGTTATGTGCCTGCAACCAGATAGTTCTAATCTACAGCGTCTTTTTACATTTGTTTCTTAAATGCCAATCAACACGCTTTGATATTTCGGTAAGAGAAATATTAATAATACGCTATGCTTTACATCTAAATCCATAATAAGGCATTACTGTATGGAAAGATGAGAACTCACATGTGTTTGTATCTAATATGTTTCATCGTAAAAAACCGTAACATATTTCTGTACTTAAAGATAGACTAATTATCACTTTATGGAAAAACATGTGAATTTGGTTGTATAAATAAATAATAAATAAATTATGTTGTCGATAAAATACGTGTATAATATGTCATTAAATATAATTTACATACATGCATTTGGGATAAAATGTCAAAATTGTCTTTTGAATATCTTCAAAGTCTTTAAATGTGTCTTTCTAACTCGTTCTAAAAATTCCTAAATGAACAAGAAAGTACTTATTTGCTTATAAAACGAAATATACATGTTTTCCATAAGGATATTTTAAACACAGAATTTAAAAGGCTTTTGGAAACTATATTATATTTTTTTACAATGATGAAATATATCAGACACAGACATATACGAATCCCCTATTTTCGATACAATAATGTCGAATTAGAATCGGTACGGATTTAGGTATAGTGCAATACAGGCATTAATCAAACAATTTATGTTTAATATTTTATCAAGTCTAATAGTATTTGTACATTTTAATTTATTTTGCAGTTGGAAAAGTTTGCAAAACAGCTACAGCAGCTTTGTGTGTGGTAGATACAGCTGTTATTTTATCAGTTGTAATCATTGCGTCAATACCTCTACTAAAGCCAAGAAATGGATTAACTTTAATGAAAATAATTCTTTCTTTACTTTTACTTGAAGGTAAGCTTATAATATTTATTCAAGTTTTGGTTTATTATACATAATAACGTAATGTACATAAGAGTTCAATTCTTTCAATATTCTGTGTATATAAAACCTAAGAGATTCTGCGTATTTAAAACATTTATCAGTATATATTTCGTTAAAGTGCTTTGAACAAAGTTTCTGTAAAAGTAAAAAAATAAAATAAAATAAAGTGTATTTTAGAATTAACATAACATAAGAATTTAAAAAGTAGAAAACACTTACTTAATAGATGATTTTTAAATTCAGCGATTAACATTTTATTTCTTTAAACAAATGAGAAATTTTGAAGAAAATTAAAATAAAGGGTATAGCCGGGTTTCATAGTAAAATATGCCCTTGAGTCAACCACATCGTGTCTTTCATGGATTGATAGCCCATAAAAAGAAATTCATTTCTCCCCAGTTTTAAGTTTGTATCTCAAGACTATGGGAGGTAATGACCCTAAATGCCTGTTTTGGAAAAGTGCGCATTGTGACCAAACTACTGAGCGAATTTCAACGAAAAAAATAAGGGATGTAAAAAAAACCCATACGAATGTTTGACAATTTTTTCAGATTTTTTTAAATAAAAGAACAAGTTTTCTAACATTTTTCCTGTTTTTAAATGAACATTTTAATTAAAAATAAACTAAAATTTCTGAATGACCACCTTAATTTTTTTGCATGAAATACTATGACACATGATGCATATTCACTATCAATTTCAACTTTCTACGTAGGGTGCATGATATTAAAAAAAAAAAGGCAATATGATGCACCGTACGTAGAAAGGTGAAATTGATAGTGAATATGCATCATGTCTCATAGTATTTCATGCAAAAAAATTAAGGTGGTCACTTAGAAATTTCAATTTATTTTTAATTAAAATGTACATTTAAAAACAGGAAAAATGTTAGAAAACTTGTTGTTTTGGTTTAAAAAAATCTGAAAAAATTGTCAAACAGTCGTATGATGACTTTTTACATCCTTTATTTTTTTCGTTGAAATCTGTTTAGTAGTTTCGTCACAATGTGCTCTTTTCCAAAACAGGCATTTAGGACCATTACCCCCCATGCTCTTGAGATACAAACTTAAAACTGGGGAGAAATGACTTTCTTTTTATGGGTTATCGATCCATGTAGGACTCGATGTGGTTGACTCAAGGGCATATTTTACTAAGAAACCCGGCTATACTTTTTTAATTTTTTTTTTTTTTAATTAGAACACTTGGGGACAATACACCTTTAAAATGGTTAAAAAAATCGATTTCTTTATTTTAACACCTTTAGAAAGATTATTATATTATTAATAAGTTGATACCAATCTCTTAAATGTGTGGTAATTATTTTCTGGATATTAGGGAAAATGTAGACATCGCTCCTTCATTTTCGATTTAAATGCCCTAAGACAGCTAACATGGTAGCTTGTTTGCCTCTCTTTCCTATTATCGTAACTTTGAAAATATACTACAATGCATTAGTTGTTTTAGTTGACCTTAAATAATAATAAAAAAAACTTTCAAATATTCAACTACTTTCTCAGACTTTGTTTATTTTCATGGTTTTCCTCTAAAACGTGATCGGTAAAATTGCTTAGCTGTTTAGTTTTATTCGGTATCAAGTGTTTAATTTGAAACATTTTTTCCCTTGAACATTACATTTCTGATTTTGTAACAGTATTCTACTTCTTGGTATTTATTAGAATTTATAATGAATAATAATGAAAAATGTGCCTCAGAATAGTATCGAAGGAATCATTTTAATGGTAATCACTGTACAAAATGTGATGATAGAAATATATCCTAAGATGCTAATTCATCTTATAGAAAAATAAAAAATTGTCGATTTGAGGATTTTGTTTGAAATGACAGTTTAACATACGGATTTATTTATATTAATAAAAATTTTTTAGTAAACTATCCGGATTTTTGTGCTGCAGAGTATATGAATAATACATCAAAATATGAAAATTCCTAAAAAATTATATCTATTTTACATTAAATAATTTAGTTTTATAAAAATGCATGTTTAATTCACTTTGCGATCAATGCGAAGCAAATTTTAAATTGTATGTTTAAATTAGTTTTTTGCAATAATAAATTCCACATTTTTATAATTTACGTCTATTTAATTTTTACGCATGTTCCTATATCCAACTTACTAGAAAAATACGAAAAAAAATCTGAATTTATCAACTTGTTCACAAGCTATCGTGGCAAAACCGCTGAAAAACAGTGTTTCGATGTAAATGAGTTTAAAGTTTTGCCAGGGCTACACTAGATACCGGGCTTGCTCATTCTTTATCATGACGTCACAAAAGGTGGCTGGCCGCTATCAGTGATTGGTACAAAAAAGACAGCCCGAAGTTTTCTACCAATCGCTGTGTGTCGTTGATAGCGACCAGCCACCTTTTATGTCGTCATGATAAGGAATGAGCGGGCCCGGTATCTAGTGTTGCCTTGGTTTTGCCCTTCGCAGTAAACTGCCGGTTTGCGTCACAGTGTTTACGGCGAGGCTAGCGAAAAAGACAGGCTACCGTGGTTCATTCCAGGTGTCCTTTTTTAACAGAACGCTAGAATGACGTAATGCTTATTTCGTGAGTATTGGTGCATTCGAGAATCACGTGATTCCAGTGGTCCGTAAAAAAAGATACGAGGAATGAACCGCGGTAGCTTGTCTTTTTTGTTAGCCTCGGTTTACGGCTCGTACCACGACTAACTTCATACAAGGCCAGTTTATGATGTTTAAAACGTCACATGGAGTGGATCATATTTACATGGTGATTGATACAAAGAGGCATGCACATCGTTTTGTGCAAATCGCCATGCAAAGATGATCCACTCCGTGGGATGTTTTATAAAATATGAATTGACCTGCTATGTCATTAAATGCACTCGTACGACCTTTCTTTTAGGAATTTTTCTATGGACGGCAGGATATGACATTCTTAAAGATTCAAGCACTATTAAAATAATAATAAACATATACTTTTTTGTCATTTCAAACCTTTTTCTTTCCCTTAATAAAATATATTCCAAATGTTTGGATTTCTTTGCTGGAAACATATCCAAATTTAAATTTCTGTATACAGTTCTCATTAATATACATGCGGAATAAAAACTGCACCATACAGTTGAAGAAAACTTTTGCAAATAATAAAAACGCATGCATATTCTCGATAAATATCTCATTATTTCTCTTCTAAAGCAGCTTGCCTCAAAACCTTTATATTTCATGCAGGAATCATACTCTGGATTTTTTTAGCATAAAATCAGAATTCCGCTACTATGTATGTATATTGAAATAAAACTCGTCATGTGTTTGCGCTCTCTTATTTATTTTTTTCTTTTTGTACCACAATTTTCCAAACTATTTAAATGTCATATTTCTGGAATATATTTCTCATATTTCTGATTCGGTTTTCTTAAAAATTAAAATGACTCAACAAAATTCTACCTCGATTATATATATTAACTTCCAAACCATTTGGTTGTGTAGTATATCTGGTATATGTGTAGTAGTTGCGCTGATATGTGCGGACAGACGACGACTTTAGGTATTACGTATGCTGGCGTGCAAAAAGTAAGGACGAGATGTTTATTTGAATGTATAGTCGTGCAGAATTTTTCCACAAAATCATTCCATTACTATAAGATGTCCAAGAAGAGAAAATATGGGACAAGTAATCAAATTGCTTAACACTAGAACCGCGAGAAATTTTACTCTAATTTCATAAAAAAAATTTACACAAAAATTTTTATTTATAAAACTATTTAACATATTTAACTATTTAAATTCAGGACATGTGTAATTTATGGACGGCAGGTAATTGTGAAAACATTTCTGGTATCAATCGATACCTATTGATTTAGTACGGGTCAAAATGACTCATCACCGCCGATCTAGCGTTAAACAAACCGTCCAATGGCCTTCTTTGGATTTTTAACTTAACTGATTGGTCATTAATTTTTGGGCACCAGTGTCTTTATAAATTACGATCGCACCTAAAAATAATAACTATTATTTAAAGTTACCACTACCGGAGAACGTAGAATTTTATTACACCTTCATGATAGAAAAAATTCTGGGTAGACTATACTCTAAATAAAAAAAATCCATGAATAAAAAAAAAAAATCCGGTTATCATGTTTTGTTAAAACGCGAAAATTTCTACTGTGGTTTGCCAATTTTCCCCTAAATACAGAAAATTCCCCAAAGGATAAGCTAAAATTGCCATAAATCTCTAATCTAAAATTGCATTTTCGGCAAATAAATTAGGTGTTCGGCAAATGGAATGCTTAATCCTTTTGCATACATTAGAAACAAAGTTCGTATGTCCTTTTACTACGAAAGCCTAATGCATGAACCTAAGCTCAAAATTTACAATCAAAATACTTATTTTTTTAAGTAACAGAAAGATGTTTTACAATTACAAGAGTGTTCCGGTAACTGTACTTTTTACGTTTTATGACGAAATGTTTTCTGAAAGTACTTTCTTTGTGTACTTTCATGTTACAGACATTTGCTTTTAATTTTTATTTAAATAGCTTATCTGCATAATTGGAATTATCTACGTTATTCTGTGTAATCTAAATCATACTTTTCATTCATAAACAGAATACATTATTATAGAATTGCAATATAATTGTTTCAAGTATTTGACTTTTTTAAAGATATTTGCAGATAGAATCGAGCTGCTTACTGTTACGTCTTATAACTGTCCTAAACCACTGTAATTGGCTATGATAGTAAAAATTCCGGTTTACATATTTTAATGGTAGACCAGTTTAATGAATATTTTCTATATTGTGTCTGTCGAATTTGCTTACATTACCATTATCTGATTTCATGTTTATTTAATTTACTTATTTTTGAATTTGTGTGCTCAAAGACATTCATTTAGTGTTTTATATAGGGGTCATTCCATGTCAAGTGTCCTAAATTTTGGCATGGTTCCCGCTCGACCCCCTTCGAGTTTTACGAAATTGATACAGAATATACATGTAGGTATATGATGAACATTTGGAAACTGTTTAGTGCAAAAAGTTGTATAGTTGGAGCACCAGGAGTCCATTTGTACCAATCACTATTTCATGGTTGTAGAAAAAACGGCCAAATCATGAAGTTTGGCATCATATTGCTCATGATATATGAAACCTTACTTATTGAAAAGAGGTGATGTAGTACAACTTTTTGTGCTAAAAAATATAATTGCAGTATTAAAAATCACAAATCAAAACTATCGTGATTACTAGGCCTCAAAGTAGGCCGTACGGCCAATCTGGTTGAATTTTACCCTTACTTTAACATGCTGTAACTACTGCAAATATTATTTTAAAAATTTCTCGCTTTACAAACTAATTACCTATGAATATATCGTAAAGCCGCTGTAGTTGTTTTTTGATTGCTTAAATATTCATTAAATTATTGATGTTCAAAATCTAATTGAAAATTAAAATCGTCGATTTTGCCCCATATTCAAAAGCGTATATCTCAAAAGGGACACTTCTGATTTGGTTTCAATTAGTACCACTGGAAAGAGCATATCTTAATTTATAAAAAAAACTTTATTTCATTTTGGGCCTCTTAGATACAAAAGGAAAATAATAAAATTCAAAAACCTGTTGTACGAGATAATCCAGATACATACAAGAAAGGTATAAATTACGACAGGTTCTTTCAACATATTCTGCACCATTCTTTTTTATTACAACGATTAATGCATATAATAATTATCACTTTTCCTGGTCACAGTTACTTCCCCTTTACCATTATGAGTTATTTGTAACCGCATTGCCAATGAGTTATATCCAATAACCAGGCAAGACTAGCTCCTGGTTGGGTATTGCATGTTTAACAAGCTTTATACAAAATATTCCTTTTCTCTTTCAGTTTATGCTTTACATTACTGTTAAAACATTCTGTATCAAGATTTTAGCTCTATGGATTCTCATGATTATGATCAGAGTCAATGCAGCATTGGCTGTGCTGATAATTCTCAGTGCCATTTGACAACTTATTGTGCACATAAAGGTTTTAAGGTTTTTAAAGAATTTTCCTCTGAAGAACAGGAGTTAATTAATCACCGAAGTATATTGCATTTTGAAGAAAATTCTCAAATATGCTTTCATCACGAAACATTGATTTTGCATAAATTTGAGTTTCTTCAGCGAAGCGAACATTCTGTAATCCTTTCACTAAAGACAATCATTGCGTACGAAAATATTTGCGGTCCATCAATTTAGAAAGTTCTAATCATTTGACAGACTAAGAAACTAAGAAACTAAAAAGAATGCCAAACCAGACCAAAAAATATGTAGATCATGCAGAAAAGAATTCGAAGAAACAAGAACAACATGGTCCTCTTCTTCAAGCGAATTGGAGCAAGATGAAATAAATGTAACAGAAACGTTGAACAAAAGTCTAACAGCTATTGATTTATCTCCTTTAAAATGTCAACGAACATCAACAAGAGATATTAAAAGCTATGCAAAGCGAAAGATAAGTGAAACTGAAGATGTGATTTCAAAGAAAATAGCTATTGTTGCTGGTATAGATCCATGTAAATTAAGACAACCTACTACATGCAACCAATGTCTAGACTGTTTAGATTACAAACAGCTAATTAAAGAATTGAAGGAGAAGTTACAGTTGTCAAAACGTCCAGAACAAATACAAATATTAACAATGGCACCTCAAAGTTGGACAATAAAAGAAGTTATGGAAGAGTTTGAAGTTTCAAAAAGAATGGTAAAAGCAGCACGAAAATTTAAAGTAGACATCGAGATATTGGCTTTACCTAGAGCAAAGTTTGATAAGAAGTTGCCAGAAAACATAAAAGAAAGAGTATTAAATTTTTTTCAAGATGAAGAATTTAATCAATATATCCAGGAATAAAAGATTTCATTTCTGCTCAGATAGATGGAAGGAAAGATCAGATGCAGAAGCATCTATTACTAAGCAATTTGAAAGAAATGTTTGCAGTCTATCAAAGTAGTACTGGACCGAAAATCGGATTCTCCAAATTTTGCGAGTTAAAACCAAAATGGTGTGTGACTGTCGTTGCAGCAGGTTCACATTCCCATCTGTGTATAAAATGAATCAAATTCTGAAGTTGATGCTAGCAAGCTGCCCAACTGATGTAGATTATAAATTCCTTATAAGTAAAACAGCTTGTGACTTGAATTCTAAAGATTGTATGCTTCATCGCTGCGAAGAATGTCCTGGAACACATGGTTTAATTTTTTTTTGGAAAGTATTTTCGAAGATAGTGATCCAGAAGACGCCATTGAATTTAAACGATGGGTTCACACAGATCATGACCCGTTAGAAACGAAGCAGATGACAATTGAAGATTTTATTTAAGTATTGGTATTGAAAATCTCAGCAACGATGTCTTAATAAATTTTATGCACCCTCATGGACCTTCAAAAACATTTTATTAGCCCACTAGACAAGACCTCTGTTGTATTCCGGAAGAGCATATAATTACTGTTCCATTTCCTATAAAAACAAAAATTAGTCAGCAATACAATTTACCGAAAGCTGTTGCAATCGCAATCAATAAGAAATTTGAGAAACTGAACCAATGAGTAATGTTTTTTATAGATTGGGGATCAGGAATCAACATAATGGGAGCTTGGAATAAACAAAACATTTAGTCTATAATAATCTATGGATCCCGTTAGGTACCCGCATTCAAAATTTAAAACATGCAATACCAAACCAGGAGCTAGTCTTGCCTGGTTAATGGATATAACTCATTGGGAATGCGGTTACAAATCATTCATAATGGTAAAGGGGAAGTAACTGTGACCAGGAAAAGTAATAATTATTATATGCATTAGTCGTTGTTATAAAAAAAAAATGGTGCAGGATATGTTGAAAGAACCTGTCGTAGTTTATACCTTTCTTGTATGCATCTAGATTATCTCGTACAACAGGTTTTTGAATTTTATTATTTTCCTTCTATATCTAAGAGGCCCAAAATGAAATAAGGTTTTTTTTATAAATTAAGATATGCTCTTTCCAGTGGTACTAATTGTAACTAAATCAGAAGTGTCCCTTTTGAGATATACGCTTTTGAACATGGGGTAAAATCGACGATTTTAATTTTTTATTAGATTTTGAACATCAATAATTTAATTAATATCTAAGCAATCAAAAAACAACTACAGCGGCTTTACGATATATCCATAGGTAATTAGTTTGTAAAGCGAGAAATTTTTAAAATAATATTTGCAGTAGTTACAGCATGTTAAAATAAGGGTAAAATTCAACCAGATTGGCCGTATGGCCTTCTTTGAGGCCTAGTAATCACGATAGTTTTGATTTGTGATTTTTAATACTGCAATCACATTTTTTAGCACAAAACGTTGTACTAGATCACCTCTTTTCAATAAGTAAGGTTTCATATATCATGAGCAATATGATGCCAAACTTCATGATTTGGCCGTTTTTCTACAACCATGAAATAGTGATTGGTACAAATGGACCCCTGGTGCTCCAACTATGCAATTTTTTGCACTAAACAGTTTCCAAATGTTCATCATATACCCACATGTATATTCTGTATCAATTTCATAAAAATCGAAGGGGGTCGAGTGGGAGCCTCTAGGCCAGTTGACATGGAATGACCCATAGATAAGATGGAAACGTATGATCATAACGTTACTGTAAAAAAAATACGTGTGGCACTCGGGGACTGCCGCGGTAAAGCTATTGCATAGCATTTTTTATTAACCTATGCAAAAATACCACGTCAATGTCTGCCGAAGTCTACCGAAGGATACTGTGCCGAAGTCTACCGAAGGATACCGTGCCGAAGTCTGCCGAACTGAAACGACGTTAGCCGGAGTGTTAGGATTTTTTCTCGTTACGGAATTTCTAGATTCGGTCGCCGCGCTCTAAGCCCGCGATAAAAGCTATGCAATAGCTTAAAAAATTACCAAACAAAATTTGGTCGCGCTACGAAAATTAGATCGCGAGTTATAAGCATTTTAAATTTTTCGACCCTCACCGTGGGGGGTCTCCTGTCACCAAAAATTAACGCTGTCTCATAATAAATTACCAAACAAAATTTGGCCGCGCTACGAAACTTAGATCGCGAGTTATAAGCATTTTAAATTTTTCGACCCTCACCGTGGGGGGTCTCCTGTCACCAAAAATTAACGCTGTCTCATAATAAATTACCAAACAAAATTTGGCCGCGCTACGAAACTTAGATCGCGAGTTATAAGCATTTTAAATTTTTCGACCCTCACCGTGGGGGGTCTCATGTCACCAAAAATTAACACTGCCTCATAATAAATTAACAAACAAAATTTGGCCGCGCTACAAAAATTAGATTGCGAGTTATAAGCATTTTAATTTTTTCGACGCTCACCGTGGGGGGGTCTCCTGTCCCCAAAAATTAACACTGTCTCATAATAAATTACCAAACAAAATTTGGCCGCGCTACGAAAATTAGATCGCGAGTTATAAGCATCTTAAATTTTTCGACCCTCATCGTGTGGGGGTCTCCTGTCACCAAAAATTAACGGTCTCATAATAAATTACCAAACAAAATTTGGCCGCGCTACGAAAATTAGATCGTGAGTTATAAGCATTTTAAATTTTTCGACTCTCACCGTGGGGGGTCTCCTGTCGCCAAAAATTAACACTGCCTCATACTAAATTACCAAACAAAATTTGGCCGCGCTACAAAGTTACATCGCGAGTTATAAGCATTTTAAATTTTTCGACCCTCACCGTGGGGGGGGGGGGGTCTTCTGTCACCAAAAATTAACAGTCTTGTAATAAATTACCTAACAAAATTTAGCCATGCTACGAAAATTAGATCGCGAGTTATAAGCATTTTAAATTTTTCCACCGTCACCATGGGGGTCTCCTGTCACCAAAAATTAACACTGCCTCATAATGAATTAACAAACAAAATTTGGCCGTGCTACAAAAATTAGATCGCGAGTTATAAGCATTTTAAATTTTTCGACCTTCACGGTGGGGGGTCTCCTGTCACCAAAAATTAACACTGTCTCATAATAAATTACCAAACAAAATTTGGCCGCGCTACGAAAATTAGATCGTGAGTTATAAGCATTTTTAATTTTTCGATCCTCACCGTGTGGGGGGCTCCCGTCACCAAAAAGTAACATTATCATAATAAATTACCGAACAAAATTTGGCCGCGCTGCGAAAATTAGATCGCGGGTTATAAGCATTTTAAATTTTTCAACCCTCACCATGGGGGTCTCCTGTCACCAAAAATTAACACTCCCTCATAATAAATTAACAAACAAAATTCGGCCGTGCTACAAAAATTAGATCGCGAGTTATAAGTAATTTAAATTTTTTGACCCTCATCTTGGGGGGTCTCCTGTCACTAAAAATTAACACTGTCTCATAATAAATTACCAAGAAAAATTTGGCCGCGCTACAAAAATTAGATCGCGAGTTATAAGCATTTTAAATTTTTCGACCCTCACAATGGGGGTTTCCTGTCACCAAAAATTAACAATGTCTCATAATAAATTACCAAACAATATTTGGCCGCGCTACGAAAAGTAGATCGCGAGTTATAAGCATTTTAAATTTTCGACCCTCACGGTGGGGGGTCTCCTGTCACCAAGAATTAACACTGTCTCATTAAAAATTACCAAACAAAATTTGGCCGCGCTACAAAAATTAGATCGCGAGTTATAAACATTTTTAATTTTTCGACCCTCATCGTGTGGGGGTCTCCTGTCACCAAAAATTAACAGTCTCATAATAAATTACCAAACAAAATTTGGCCGCGCTACGAAAATTAGATCGCGAGTTACAAGCATTTTAAATTTTTCGACCCTCACCGTGGGGGGTCTCCTGTCACCAAAAATTAACACTCTCTCATAATAAATTACCAAACAAAATTTTGCTAAGCTACGAAAATTAGATCGCGAGTTATAAGCATTTTAAATTTTTCGACCCTCACCGTGGGGGGGGGGGTCTTCTGTCACCAAAAATTAACAGTCTTGTAATAAATTACCAAACAAAATTTGGCCGTGCTAGGAAAATTAGATCGCGAGTTATAAGCATTTTAAATTTTTCGACCCTCACCATGGGGGGTCTCCTGTCACCAAAAATTAACACTGCCTCATAATGAATTAACAAACAAAATTTGGCCGTGCTACAAAAATTAGATCGCGAGTTATAAGCATTTTAAATTTTTCGACCCTCACCATGGGGGGGGGGGGTCTTCTGTCACCAAAAATTAACAGTCTTGTAATAAATTACCAAACAAAATTTGGCCGTGCTACGAAAATTAGATCGCGAGTTATAAGCATTTTAAATTTTTCGGCCCTCACCAAGGGGGTCTCCTGTCACCGAAAATTAACACTGCCTCATAATGAATTAACAAACAAAATTTGGCCGTGCTACAAAAATTAGATCGCGAGTTATAAGCAATTTAAATTTTTTGACCCTCATCTTGGGGGGTCTCCTGTCACCAAAAATTAACACTGACTCATAATAAATTACCAAGCAAAATTTGGCCGCGCTACAAAAATTAGATCGCGAGTTATAAGCATTTTAAATTTTTCGACCCTCACAATGGGGGTTTCCTGTCACCAAAAATTAACAATGTCTCATAATAAATTACCAAACAATATTTGGCCGCTCTACGAAAAGTAGATCGCGAGTTATAAGCATTTTAAATTTTTCGACCCTCACGGTGGGGGGTCTCCTGTCACCAAAAATTAACACTGTCTCATAATAAATTACCAAACAAAATTTGGCCGCGCTACGAAAATTAGATCGTGAGTTATAAGCATTTTTAATTTTTCGATCCTCACCGTGTGGGGGGCTCCCGTCACCAAAAAGTAACATTATCATAATAAATTACCCAACAAAATTTTGCTAAGCTACGAAAATTAGATCGCGAGTTATAAGCATTTTAAATTTTTCGACCCTCACTATGGGGGTCTCCTGTCACCAAAAATTAACAATGTCTCATAATAAATTACCAAACAAAATTTGGCCGCGCTACGAAAAGTAGATAGCGAGTTATAAGCATTTTGATTTTTCGACCCTCACCATGGGGGTCTCTTGTCACCAAAAATTAACACTGCCTCATAATAAATTCCCAAACAAAATTTGGCCGCGCTACGAAACTTAGATCGCGAGTTATAAGCATTTTAAATTTTTCGACCCTCACCATGGGGGTCTCCTGTCACCAAAAATTAACAATGTCTCATAACAAATTACCAAACAAAATTTGGCCGCGCTATGAAAATTAGATCTTAAGAAACATAAGTTTGAGACTTGATATCCTAATATCTGAAAAATACCGCGTTAGTGTCTGCCGAAGTCTACCGAAGGATACCGTACCGAAGTTTGCCGAGCTGAAACGACGTTAGCCGAGTGTTAGGTTTTTTCGTTACCGATGTGTTAGGATTTTTCGCGTTACGGAATTTTTGGATTCGGTCGCCCCGCTCAAAGCCCGTGATAAAAGCTATGCAATAGCTTAAAATAATAATAATGAGGATAAAATGCATACTACACTCTAAAAAATGTTCCGTGTATATACAAGCAATTTTGTGTGAAATTTTTTCAACGGAAACTTTCTGTTTCATGGGGCTGTCTTTAAATTTTCTTGGATAAATAAATAAAAATTTTCGTTTTTATCCTTACCCTTTGAACGTTAAAAACGAAATGTACCTTTACAATTAAGAGAAAACTGAAAATTTCTATTAAATTTTCCTAATTGTGTTTTTGCCTACCAAGGCGTTTAGTATCGACAATTGGTGTAGGGAGCACAACATCCATCATCTAATCACGAATGTACAGAGGTTCGAATCCGAGGGAAGTAAAGGCGATAACTAACCGGTGTTATAATAATGTAATTTATATACCTGTCACGAAAAAGTGTATCAGTATCTATAATTATAATATAGATTTTTTTTTTATATTGAGCTATTACTCCTATTTAGTAAAGAAAAAAAAGAAATTTCCGTCTTGAGTGGCCGAAAATTTCAATCTTGAGTAGGGAAAATTTCCCATTTTGAAAACTGGAGACTACAAAACTGGAGAATAGAATGCAACTTTGCTGCTATGTCAGGACATTCTCTATTTTTCCACGGAAATATTTTTACCGTGGGCTCAACCCATCATCGCTGTTCCAGACATATTTTGTCACTGCATGTTTTTTTAATTGTTCTACAGACCGTTTTGTCAATAACAACAACGCCACAGATCTCCTACTATGATTTATGGATGGTGTTGTCATAGGTCCAATATGGCATAAAACGAAATATGGAAGCAAAAAAGCAGAGGACTGCTTCTCGATTGAGTCATCACATACAAGCATATAAATTTCTTTATATCCTAATAAAATTTGTACGTGACTTAATAAGTAAGTTGTCAATGTCGATGCACTGTTTTTTCACATAAATTATCTTTTATAGATTCAATTTATTTCCCTTGTTCAATAAATTCTTTTTACCGACCCCAGAGACAATATATTTTTAGAAAATATACTACCTCTGACAATAAAGTTCGGTGAATAGTCCTATAACATTGATGTGGGTGAAATCTTAACGAAAGTTACCATACCATCTTTTGAAATAGTCATCTCCCATAACTATGCACCGCTGAGATCTGCTATACATATCCTATGGAATTCGCAAGAAATATTTTTTTAGAATGGAGTTCAAAAACTTCGTCACGTTTCGTTGGAGGTCAGCAATATGGTCAAATCGCTTTCAAAGAGAGTTTGAGTCGTGAAAATAAGAAGAAGTCTGGAAGATTGAGATCTGGGGAGTATGGTGGATGTTCAATTTGCCCAACCCCTCGTGAATTTCTTTCGGGGTCTTGCAAAACTCAAAACCAAATTTGAATCTGATCTTTTGTTCGTTCATTTTCATGTTCTCAGTTATGAACCAACACACTTAACAAGCACTTGGTAAAGCACGTCTTACACAGAACATAAACGACGCTCAGCTGAACAACGGTGGGGAAAGATGGTCAACACCTGCCTCTATGCAGGTGCCGTTTTGTTTCCCCAGTGTTGCCAGATCGGTCGTTATGAATTCATTCACCGAACTTTAGTGTCAGAGGTAGTATTACCAAACAGACCAGCAAAATAAAAAAAAATCTTGGTTAAAATACATATGATTGTTGCAATTTTATTTAATTATATTAACATCTCTTTAGCATTTATAGACTTTAATGTGTCATAAAACCTGTAACCTACTGAGATCAAGTTAGTTTTCAAAAATTTAAACAGAAAATTAAAATTAAATTCTTAAAATCTTCAATGTTTTAAGAACTTAAAATAAATAGCATGATGCGTGTGAAAATTTAATTAGGGTTGAACACTGAAATATTGAGATTTTTGCCGTACTGCACAATATCCCGCAGGACGTGTCTTATATCCTCCAAAAATTTAGACGTTTTGTGTAAATTGAGACAACTGACAACAGTACAATGGACCATACTTACATATGAACAATACGTACTTAAATACAAGGAGTGTAATTTTTCCCAACCTTGCTTGCGACCTTCCAAGAGGTCCGTAGATCTCAGTGTAAAAACCTATGTAATAGGTAAACAAAATCTTACTGTGCGCCATTGCTTGGCAAAACCTCATAAATTATTGCTCTATTAAAATGTTGTTTCGCAGGTGATACTTTACAATCTGAATGCATACCTAATGGGGAAAAAAAACGCTGAGTCAATAAAAGTCTTCCATTGGTTATATCTTCGCCAATCTCGGCAATATCAACGTGTCCCAACAATTGTGTGTTTACATTTTGCTCATATCACGCCAACTTTGGCAAGAAATATTTCATCATTTCACTGACAATATTTATCCAATGTTGGAGTTTTCATGCAAAAGTTTCCAATATAAAACCAATATTTCTGTAACTATAGGATTTCATTGAACATATTTTCAATGTAAAGGCAACATTTAGCCAATTGTAGTATTTCATTGAAAATATTTTCAATGAATGCTTATATTGAATGCCAATATAACCAATATTAGTTTGCCAGAAAAGATGCTGTATAATTTTTAGTGATCGTTAAAGATAATTGTAAATAAGAGAATCCCACTTGTTCCTTGAATATGAAAGTATTCCAATTAAAAATTATATACTATTTTTTTTTTAATATTGAGGCAGATGTATTTAAGAAAATAAATCTCTATTTAAATTTTAATGTCTTCGTCTTTTTTCTTTATTTCATGGTTTAATTGCTCTAATAAATTAAAATGCAGCAAAATGTATTATAATGCATTGAAAAATATTTTTCTTTTATGTAACATTTTGAGATTTAATAATATGAGCTATTTTTTATGTAGCAGTTTATTATTTGAATGTAATGAATAAATTTAACTATTTAATCTAATTTAGATTGTAAAGTTTTAATCAATATTGTTAATATACTGTAATATTATTACGTACTACTGCTAATATAATACCCGCTTAATACAGTAATTTATCTCTGCAAATTGCTATTCTATTAAACGGGCTTATCTGAATAACTGATATAAATATTTTAAATAATAGTCAAATATTTTGAATAAAATAACAAAGAAGTTTTTGATTTTGCTTTTCCAACAGGTATGATTTGCTTCGCCATTCCTTTGCTTTACCTTTCTGGTAATATGGCAGAGCTTATTGATCAGCTAAGTGGCGCCTATGGTCTTCTGCTCGTTGTTCATATGACTCCTTGGTATACGCACGACTGGGCTTTTTGGACTCAGGTTTGTAATTATACACTTATCTGAAAATGATGCTGAATAGATTTTGTTACACTAAGTATTCTCATAATAAGATGACATTCAAAGCATCAGTTACTCGATAAATAAAATGAATTCGAGTAAATCATAGGATTGTTCCATTGGAATGTAGAAAAGGAAATAATTTATAACACGTGTTCGAAAGTTTCGTTGTTGTTGCTGGGGTTTTTTCTCTTTTTCAATGTAACAGGTAGCCGAAACATTAAAAGTGGGTGGTGCTGACAAATAAAATAAAAATACATAATGAAACAAGTAATGAGAGACGAGTAATAATAGTGAATATGAAACTCATAGATTCTTTCAATGGAATTTAGAAAACGAAATATTTTATATTCCCGTTTTCCTAAGAGGGTTTTTTTCCAGCGGGGGATGAATGGTGGACAATAACTAGGTAGCCAAAGCATTGTAATTGGATAATGAAGAGTGAAGAAATAAAATAGCATTAAATGCATCCTATGCTCGATAAATAAGATCAATTTATTTAAATTATGAGGAATTTTGTTTTCAAATAGTTTCGGAAAAAAAAAATATTTTGTACTTATTTTGTGATATTTTCTTCATGTAGGGTGTAAATCGAGTGTTAGAAGGGGATAATGAAGATGGACAAAAATGAAAAGATGTTAAAGGCATTCGACGTTCGATAAATCAAATCAATTTATTTTATTCGCGGGAATAAAGGATTTTTCAATTAAATTTCTATTTAAAAAGTGGAATTGTTTATTTATTACTCGTTTAGCGTCTAAAAAATTAGTCGTATAACAATACTTCGAGTATTAAAACTGGTTATTAAAGATTAACTATTCTGAAATTATGAGTACTAAAGGAAAGTAGACTAAGGATTCATTTCATAATGAAGATGGGCAAAATAAAACCAAATTAAAAGCATCGTGCGCTCGATAAATTAGTTCAATTTATTTAAATCATGAAGAAAAAAATTTCTTTTCATTAGAATTTTGAAAAAAAATTTTATTTTGTGGTATTTTCTTCATGTAGCCAGTAAATTGAGTATTATAACTGGATAATGAAGATGAATAAAAATAAAAAGATGTTAAAGACATCTGACATTCCATAAATCAAATCAATTTATTTTAATCGCGGAGAAAAATTAATTTTTCAATTTTAGATTTCTATTAAAAAATTAGAAATCTTTCATTATTACTCGTTTAGCGTGTAAAATATATATATATATATATATATATATATATATATATATATATATATATATATATATATGTATATATATATATTCGTATAAAAATAGTTGGAGTATTAGAACTGATTATTAAAGATTAAAAATTATGAAATTATGAGTACTGAAAGAAATTAGTCGAGAGATTTAGCGAAAGATTAGCGAAATGAAATCAATTTAAAAGCATCACGCGCTCGATAAATCAGTTAAATTTATTTAAATCACTTGAATAAAGGATTTTTTTCATAAGAATTTCGAAAAAAAAAATGTATTATTTTGTGCATATTTTGTGATATTTTCTTCATGTAGCGTGTAAATCGAGTATTAGAACTGGATAATGAAGATGGACAAAAATAAAAAGACGTGAAATGCATTCGACGTTCGATAAATTAAAGCAATTTATTTTAATCGTTGAAAAAAAAGATTTTTCCACTAAAGATTTCTATTTAAAAAATGAAATTATTTATTTATTACTTGTTTAGCATGTAAAGAGATTTTTTGTATAACAGTAGTCAGACTATTAGAACGGGTTATTAAAGATTAACTATTCAGAAATTGTGAGTACTGAAAGAAAACAGACGAAGGATTTATTTCACAATGAAAACTGGCGAAATAAAAACAATCTTAAAGCATCACACGCTCGATAAATCAGATCAATTTATTTAAATCATGAACAGGGAGCATTTTTTTATTGGAATTTCGAAAATAAGATTCATTACTTTATACTTATTTTATAACATTTTCTTCACGTAGCATGTAAATCGAGTACTAGAACTGAATAATGAAGATGGACAAAAATAAAAAGCCGCTAAAGACCTTCGACGCTCGATAAATCAAATCAATTTATTTTAATCACGGAAAGAAAGGATTTCCCCACTAGAATTTTATTTTAAAAGTGAAATTCTTTATTTGTTACTCCTTTAACGTGTAAAAGGATTATTTGTATAATATTAGTCCAACTATTAGAGTTGGTTATTAAAGATTAACTATTCGGAAATTATGAGTACTGAAAGAAAGCAGACGTGGGATTTATTTCAAAATGAAAACTGTCGAAAAAATCAGATTAAAAGCATCACACGCTCGATAAATCAGATCAAATTATTTAAATCAAAAATAGGGAGCATTTTTTTTTTCATTAGAATTTTGAAAATAAGATTCATTACTTTTTGCTTATTTTCTTCTTTTTGCTTTTTCTTTAGATATTTTCTTCATGGCAGGCGGGTAAATCGAGTAATAGAACTGAATAATGAAGATGGACAAAAATAAAAAGACGCTAAAGGCATTCGACGTTCGATAAATCCAATCAATTTATTTTAATCACGGAGAGAAAGAATATTCCCACTAGATTTTTATTTTAAAAGTGAAACTCTTTATTTGTTACTCATTTAACGCGTAAAGAGATTATTTGTAAAATAGTAGTCCGGTTATTAGAGTTAGTTATTAAAGATTAACTATTCTGAAATTGTGAGTACTGAAAGAAAACAGACGTGGAATTTATTTCAAAATGAAGACTATCGAAATAAAATCAAATTAAAAGCATCACACGCTCGATAAATCAAATCAAATTATTTAAATCAAAAATAGGGAGCATTTTTTTCATTAGAATTTTGAAAATAAGATTCATTACTTTTTGCTTATTTTGTGATATTTTCTTCATGGCAGGCGGGTAAATCGAGTAATAGAACTGAATAATGAAGATGGACAAAAATAAAAAGACGCTAAAGGCATTCGACGTTCGATAAATCAAATCAATTTATTTTAATCACGGAGAGAAAGAATATTCCCACTAGATTTTTATTTTAAAAGTGAAACTCTTTATTTGTTACTCATTTAACGTGTAAAGAGATTATTTGTAAAATAGTAGTCCGATTATTAGAGTTGGTTATTAAAGATTAACTATTCTGAAATTGTGAGTAACAGACGTGGAATTTATTTCAAAATGAAGGCTGTCGAAATAAAATCAAATTAAAAGCATCACACGCTCGATAAATCAGATCAAATTATTTAAATCATGAATAAGGAACACTTTTTTATTAGAATTTCGAAAATAAGATTCATTACTTTGTACTTATTTTATAACATTTTCTTCATGCAGCATGTAAATCGAGTATTAGAACTGGATAATGAAGATGGGCAAAAATAAAAAGACACTAAAGGCATTCGACATTCGATAAATCAAATCAATTTATTTTAATCACGAAGAGAAAAGATTTTCCCACTCGAGTTTTTTTTTAAAGGGAAATTCTTTATTTGTTACGCGACGACAGCCTTTTGCATAATTTTTAATTTAACGAAACTTTTACGAATTTTATTAAAAAGTCCTCTTTTTGATATTCTGAAAAATATTCTAGATATTTTTATTCTAAAACTTTATGATAAAGAAATTTTCCCATATTTAAGAATAAAGGTGTAAAGGTGTGAACTTAATGGTCTTATAAGCCAGTCAAAATAACAATAAAAACAGCAGAAAAATTAAATGTTTTCTCGTGATTTTCTTATATTTTCTTCCTTTTTATCCAATTTAACCTCTTTTTAATTTATGTAAATATAATTCTAAATAAATTATATATAAGGTTGAAAAATATATACTAGTTTATAAATATTTTTTTCCTTTTTTTTCTTTTTCTTTTCATTACTAATGAGCAAATTAAAAATCCTGCATTAGAGGCTTTAGAGGTTCTTGGAGCAAAATGCCTTGCCATGACATTGAATAAACAAAAGATTTCATATATTTACGTGACATTTGACTACATATTTATTAATAGCTTCAGCATTTTTTTTCTTATTTTTGTAATGGCATTTTTGTTTTTTGTTTTCTAATGCTCCATTCGTTTGCATTATCATTCACGGTTGTATTACTTCATTAATAACATTATAGAAACATTAATATTAACTATACAGTTTACTATATAGTTTTTATAAAGAAATGTAAACATATCTTCTGAACCATCGTATAAGATATACAAAATTAATAAAACATTAAACGCAAGTTACTTGTTGTTTTATTCACCAAAATAGTGCACATTTTGCATGAAGAACAAGGGTTGAATTGAAAGGGGTACTCTGAAGGGGGCATCTTCCCCGGAACATTGAAATGTCATCCAATAAATGTTTGAAATTTTATCCATTTTAATAGCCAAAAGTGCCATTTCCACACCAGATCTCTAAAATATCCCGGCAGAGCCACAGAAATGCTTCCTGTGGAAAAATTCTTAATTCAACTCTGACCAAGAAATTTATAGTATGGAAATTATTTTATGATTCTCAAAATTTAGCGGAAACTCTTTATACTCATGTTAAAAAATAAGAAATTTAAATGCACCAGAAAGTAGTTACATTCGTACATTTTCCCATTTATTTTATGAGAATAAATGACAGATTTTTCTTATTCTTTGAAGAAATTTTGTGGTTAGAAGAGTGTAAAATATTATGTTGCCATTATCACAGCTATTCCTGCGTGCATGCTGTATGAAATAGAAAATTGTTTAATAAATCAAATCAAATTATATCATTCGCGACGACAGCCTTTTGCATAATTTTTAATCTTCTGTCACCGGTTTTTCAAAACAGAAAAATTTCTCTAATTTAATAGCGAGAATGCTCTAATTAAATAAGGTAAACTTTACATTAGAAAATAACTGGTGAGAATAATGAAAGATTATGAGCACCTTAAGTGGCACGTATACCGGTCGCTCGTCCCCAAAGGATTAATATGAATGGGACACATGCCATAAAGCACACTAGACCGATGATCATGAAATTGGTATCAAGTACCGCAGGCCATGAGCCCACATGGATTGTAGTACCATAGAGTTCGATTTTCTAGTTGTAGTATTTATCATCAATCTTATAATGCAATAATTTCCCTCCTTTTTATTGAGCATATATTTAGTGGAATAGTCTATTTCTTAAAATGGGCATTTTCTATAAACTGAACTCATGTTGTTTCGTTCAGAAACTGAATATTTCTTAAGATTCTGATATCAAAATAACGTCTATTATCATTTATGACAAACAATATTATTAGCAATATGCAAACAATTTATATTTAACATAAAATTACTATGATACATCTATTCAATCTGTTGTTTAATTTTTACTTCAAAACATTTTCCTATTTTAAAAAACTGATTTATAACTATGTATTGATTACTACCTTTTGCTCTCGAGAGGTGATTCTCACTGACCACTAGAGTCCCGTGTAAATAGGTGATCCAAAGACTCTGGACACCAGTATTTTAAACTAATTTTCTTCGCCTTATCTAATGGACGAATAATCTGTGATTAAAGATGTCAAAATAAACTGTAAGATATTAGTGGTGGGGGTCCTGATTTACGAGGGATACCACACAACACTAGTGATAGTGAGAGTCAGCTCTTGAGTGCAAAAGGTTAAGACGACACACTAATGACAGAAAAAGACCCGGATAATAATGTAAAGTCTATGGGGGTGTTCTTTTCAAATATCTCACTCAAATTTTAATATTTTGACGTGATTTTTTTGCATATGTTAGCTGAGGACGATCCACAACCGGCCTAGTTTTTACTTTTTCGATTTTGGTTTTAGATTAAAAAAAATACTTTAACTTTCAGAACCGGTTATGAAACTGAAAGTATCCTTAATAAAAAGAATATAATCGAAATCGAAAAAGTAGAAACTAGGCCGGCTGTGGATCGTCTTCAACTATCCTATGCAAAAAAAAAAAAAAAAATCAGGTCAAAATATTAAAATTCGAGAGAGATATTTGAAAAGAACGCCCCCATAGACTTTACATCATCATCCGAGTCTTTTTCAGGCAGTATTGTGTGCTCTTAATGAAATTTTAAATATCATTTTTTTATTTCTTGTATTTTTCAGGTGGGATTGCTTGTTGTTTGGGGCGCTACTATTGGAGTTTTCGTTCTTTTGTACAGTATCAAATATGCTACAAGCCATTCAAAGTTAAAACCAAATTATAATGAAACAAGAGACGCTACAGAAATGGAATCCTTAAGAAGTTAAAAGAATATTGTTTTATTTCAACTAATCAGGAATACTAATGTGTCATCTCATTCAGAGCCATATCAAAATTTCAAACAGAATTTTACCCGAAAAACGTACTGGACATATTTTGTATTATTCTATTGTTGTAATATTTTTTATTACATATGCACAAAAGAACAATCTCTGTAACGTTTAAAACTCGTAATCAACAGCAGAAATCAGAAAACACGGTTGAACTACCTCCTCTGTATTTTACTCTATTATGAGGGAATATTTTTTTAATGCAGTTGTTTTAACTATCTAATAATAATGTGCAATGTATAAAAGATACATTTGTTTTTATACATATTTAAATGTACATACTTTTTACTGGAAAATTTTACAAACATTGTATGTAAAGCAAATAAGATACAGTTAAACGTATATGCTCGTGTGATGTCAGAATCAGTAGAACAAAATCTACCCGCTTGCTGATGTTTACTATTTAATTTTGAAGATATGTACTTATAAAAATGATTTACATCGTTACAGATAGTTGTACCTAGCAGTAAAATATCCAGGGTTCGTACGGCGTCCCGTTATTTTCCGGATGAAATATCAGTATTTGTTTACAGAAAAATATACTTTAAACGTGCAAAATGGAACACGCTCTGGAAATTCTAAGATCCGTAGGAAGATTGAATACCGTACTTTTCTATGGTAAAATGTTTGTTTTAGTAGGTTATAAAACTCCTGAAAGTTTGATTTAGGCGGTATGAACCACCCTTCAAATGAACATTCTAGACTAGTTATATTCATTAATACTTTTGTAAAAGCCAAAACCTGGTAAGAAAGTTAATTCGAGAATCTCACTTACTTTCTTGCAGTCATGTTGTCTATATATGATTATGGACTACTTTTATATACAAAATGTCAATATATAAATAGTAATTTTGACAATGTTAAAAACTTTATAATAAAGCTCCAATGCCTAATAGGGTTGTTAATAATTTGTTATATATCTGTTAGAAGAAATTTTACCTAATATTTGGAATAAATGATACAGGCATTGCACGAGCATATCCGATATTTTGCCCTTTTGTGAAAAAGATATCTATAATGTGTATATATTAATATAAAATTTGTTTTTCAAATTTTCATAAGTAGTGTTTTTTATGTATGTAGAGTTGATGTAATACATACTACACTATATACACTACGTAACTATAACCTGTCTTATTTTATATCTCAACAATTAAGAAAATTATTTTAAGAGAATGGTTGATCTTAATGTTTCGCATAACTTTGTATAAAGTGACTAAATATAATTTTTTAGACTACAATGTAGCATGTTGGGGTCACTTTTGCCCATCTATTGTGGCTGCAATCTATGTTCATTTTTTCCGGTGCAATATTTATCTCATTAACATCAGCAATACTTTACCTGTATCTTTCACGACACAAACGAACGTTTGCTACGTTAGGTAGATCGTAAAACACACTATACTAATATAATAATCATAAGTACTAAGCTCACACGAATCTTCCGTAAGTTAATTTGATCACGGTTTAATATGTTTCGAATCGAAAGTTTTAAAAAATACATTATGCAGAACCCTGTAATTAAATTAATATTCATCAACTAAATTTTCTTGTACGAAATGTGGCTAACATGGGTCATATTAACACACATATTACATAGGATTAGTGAGAGGTTGGCAGCTATATAACAATGTATAACGTAATAAAAAAGTAACTAATATAAAAAGGATTAATATAATCAAAAAATTAATTAAAATTCTAAGATAACAAGAGTAAAATAAAATAGCAAATGTAACAAAATTAATATAATAAGTATTAGTTATACAATAAAGTATAAATTTAAAATTATAATGTAGAATTTCCAAGTTCTAACGATGTTTTCTAAAGAATAGATGGGATGGAAATTGGAACTCGAACACATTTTATAAATTTCCATAAAAATTTCAAAATTTTGCAAATATGGATTAATCTTAGGGTTCTACAACACACAAAAAGGTTGGCCGACCACATGTGCCTTGTGAAGCAGAAGTTGATCACTTATACATAAGCTCATCAAGTCATCCAAATACTAAACGTCAATCATAAGCTCAGAGAAAATTAAAAGTCGTTATTGATCTGAATTTTATATATTTTTTTTATTTTATGGTATTTTTTTTTTTTAACATTGCATATTCCTTTTTACACTGTAATAAAAGAGAGAGAAATGTTTCTTGATTTAGCAAGAATGTTTAAGAAAAATAATATAATTATACAGAGTGTCCACTCTGAACGGTGGCAATGATTAATTCCTAAAGCGTTAGTCATAGACATATAGTTCCAATTACAAAAAGGTTTTAAAATAGGTGAAGAAATAGCTTAAAAGAGCTTCGGGTCAATAAAAACATTTCTTTAAAAATTACGAAATTTAAATTTTTATACGGTCCCCCGGTCCTATAAGTTATATTTAGTGAATATTTCCTATTACACTGATGAATAAGACAAACAAAAAAGCCCCGTTCATATAACACTAAAATTAATCGAGTTATAAAAATTTAAAAACGCATGTCTTATATCCTGCATCTGAAAACAAATGAATTCGACCATGAATTAACACTAGAACCGCCATTAGGGGTCAAAATGACCCCTGCCAGACTGATAACAGTCGATCCGAACCATAATTTTCTTCGTAAGATATGTTAAATGTACGTAACGCAAAAATATAGTAATTAAATAAGTTAGATAGTTTAAAATTAAAATTCTGGTGCGAAACACTTTTTATAAAACTTTAGTAAAATACCCGGCTCTTTTAGTGTTAAGGGATCATATTCAGAGTGCGTACAGTAATCCAAGAACTTATTTCCTGTGTATCTGCGCTTTGAAAAAATACGTACAAATATTAGGATTGTATTAACTTTTATTAAGTTTCAGATTGTCCAAAATTATTGTATTTTAACAAATGTTTCATTTTGTAAGGATTTCAGTCTGTTTCTTTTCATGATATCTTTTATCAAAAATTGTGTTATTTTTAAAAGTTTTTATTTAACTTCAACGATCGTATATATTTTTTTCAGTTCAAAATTTGCACACGAACTTTAACTCACTTTCGAATATCCGATCGAGCTTAAATTTTACATACTGACATAAATCCGATGACATTCTTACATTACTATGATTTTCGGGTTTAAGAAAAAATTTTATATTCCATAACACAAAATCACAATGTTTGCTTTTTTTAACTTTTATGTATTTTTTATAGCTGAAACCAAAAATTTCCTCAAATTTTAACCATCATGTCAGGATTTTTTGTGAATCATAAATTGTCAAAGTTAAAAATAACAAAAATCGAATACTATAAAACAGAGGAGATGACAGTATTTTCTAACCTTTGATATTTGATTTTTGTGTTCTTTTTAATACTGAAAAATATTAACATCTGAAAAAAACATTTTTAGCATCTTAAAATAACCTTCAATTTTAACCATCGGGTTAGAATTTTTTTTGTAAATCGCAAATACCAATATTAAAATATAGCGAAACTTTTTTTATTAAATTAAATTTCATTTATTTCAATAATTTATTAAATTTTTTGGCTTATACTGGGTTTTTCACAGTTAAACAGCTGAGGTGTCCGATGAAGGGGGAGGGGGGAGGTTCGAGGATTAGTTTTTAGCTTTGAAATTTACAACTTGCAAAAATTAGTGACGTGGTGATTAAAAGGAAGCTCATTTTCGGTTTCAACGGTAAAAAATACATAAAAACAATACCATAATAACAATACATAATTAAAAAAACTTCTATTTTACAATATCAAATTTTCGCTATTTTTTTTAACTTTAAACTTTATGATTTGCAAGAAATCTCTACATTATGGTTAAAAAAAAAATATATATATATATATATATATATATATATATATATATATATATATATATATATTATAATCAATTTCGGATTCAGCGGTACAGAATACACAATATCAGTGATGCACAACCTTTTTGTCAGAAAATTGTTTCCCACCAGAATATTTGAAAAGAGTCGTTTGTTTTATTTAATAGCAAAGATTTCGTCATAACTATAAGGAAAAATATTCTGCATAAAAATAGTGGTATATTTGTGGCCCGCGGGCCAAAAGTTATGCACCGCTGCACAATATTCAATTATCAAAAGCTAAAAAATATGACGTAGCCCAACTTTTGCAGGCTAGTGTTAACTAATAACATTTTAAAAAATGTATCATTTTGTAGGCTGTTAATTTTCATTATTTTAGTTAACGAAAATTCTGGGGTTTTTTTCCTTATATGTTTATCACAAATTGTATATTTTGCATTCATATGTAAGAAAATTTAAAGATTTCAAATTTGCATTGCATTGCTAATTTTACTCTCAACCATCTTTCTAATATATCTGACGAAATTATATTTCTACTAAATTTGTGAATCACACCTAGTTACCAGCAAAATAATGTGTTCAAACTTTAAAAAGCTATTACTCGATCAATTTTAATCTTACAATAAAAGGACTTTTTTTGTTTTACTTGTCAATGTAACAAGAAAAGTTTACCAAATATAGCTTATAGGACTAGAGTTCCGTATAAAAATTTAAATTTCATAATTTTCTAAGAAATGCTTTTATTGATCCAAATCGCTTTTAAAGTATTTCTTTATCTCATTTAAAACATTTTTGTAATTGGGACCAGGTGTCTATGACTAACGTTGAGAAAATATCCATTGGCCACCGTTGAGGGTGACAAACCTGTATAATATCATATATAATATAATATAATCCTTTTCGAGTAGTCTCGAAAGATTTCCTTTCGAGAAGAACCACCAACAAAAGTCAAGCGGCCGGAGAGCATCAGCAAAAAAATGGTGATCACATATTTCCCCAAAGTGGTCATATTGTCTCAGTATCTTTTGAATAGCAAAAAACAGTGATTGCCTACTAGTATACAGAGATTTTTCTACTACCATTCATTAAAAAGTTGGAAAAAAGCGATCAAAGACAGAAACCATATCCATTTATTTTCACAGTCACAATGTTTCAGTACATTACATGCTACAAAGACAAAGGAATTTTTAAAAGCAAACAAGATCCAGGATGTTGACATCCACCATACAGGCCTTACCTTACTCCATACGGCTTTTATTTGTTTCCTAAAATCAAGGAACGTCTTCGTGACACAAAATTTAAAGTGTGAATGTTTCATTAAAGCGATATTTAACTCTTTTTGAAGAAATCAGTCTAGACGAGCGGAAAATATTTTTGATTTCTGATTTTAAAAAATTAATAAATGTAGTGACTCTAAAGGTGATTATTTTGAGAGAAATTAAAATTTTTATATGTTGTACATTTTTGGTATTGCAAAATTTTTATAGTGACCCTCGTAAATAAATACTTTTAAGCATAAATTCTGGTGCAAAATATTTTATGTATAAAAATTAAGTAAATTTTGAGTCGTCCTGGAGTAAATATATGAACTTTTATTTAACCATACGTAAAAAAGACCAAACAAATATTCTTCATTTTACGCCTTTCCTTAAATTTTCTGCTTATCTGATATCCTAGTAATGATAAAAATAACCCAAAGATTTTTAAAAAATATGATTGTACATAAAATAGCAGAAAAATGTATCTTTAATCCCTTACATAAGATTTCAGGAAGACTTGAGACCTTTGAAAACTTTTACATCATCTAAAAATCAATATTGATTTTTTTTTCTCCTGAAAACTTTAGCCGTCGCATTACTTTTGCTTTGTTTTGGGTCTTTGAGGAAAAATTCATTATTAATATACAGATAAATATTTCATGAAATGACGATAATTTAAGATTGCATTAAAATCAATCATTATAAAATTTGTTGAGCATCATATTCATTAGTAATGTCACATATGTCAGTATTTTAACTTTTTTGTATAATGCTCACAACGAAAAGCTGCATAAGAAATTCTCAAAAAATTTTCAAAAAATATTGACGATACTATTCGCGTTGTCATATACATATATATAAATATACTTTGAGAAATGTCGGAAAATCATTGCTTCAGTTTAAAAGTGGTGAAAATTTCATTATTTAGTGATTCGTCGACATTCAGTGATGAAATAATTTTTTCTTTATCGACTATGAAGAAAACAGATAAAAATCTCACAATTACACATCAGGTGAGTGCAGAGCCAGATAAAACTTATTCGCTGATTTTTTAGAAACGACTACACTAACAGAAAAAGTATCGATGCATTCATGTTTTCGATAATATTTTCTATTAAAAAAAATAGATAATTTCTTATAATTTTCTTCTCACGTACAGCACAACCACCTGTTTAACCGTACAATGTACGTT
The DNA here is from genome assembly GCA_964019185.1 of Maratus speculifer. Lineage (NCBI taxonomy): Eukaryota > Metazoa > Arthropoda > Arachnida > Araneae > Salticidae > Maratus > Maratus speculifer. The sequence continues at coordinate 380,978,276 of OZ025293.1, forward strand.
TTTTTCCTATTATTTTGATACAAAACAAATGTACTATATATACATTAAGCACAAATTTGAGAGGAATAATGGACTGAATACCTGTATTTCAAAAATGTTATCTTCGATTTATATCTGCACTGCAAATAGAGGCGTCTTAAATTTAGATACATATGCAGCTTAAAAAGAATTTCAGACACTTAAGTGACTGAATCTGAAAATTAAGACATTATTATATTTGTATTATTTTAAGAGTATCTTACTATGATCATGGTATAAATAAACTAAAAAAGTATCGAAAAAGTTGATAGGCATCTTATTTTAACATGTTTTCTTTTCCCGTTTAGTATCAGCCACTAGGGGCAGCTCACTAGATTTCTTTCGTTCGAACTTGATAGTCATTTGTAATTTAAACGGAATGTTTGTTTTCATGTACTTGCAGATTTTAACTACTTAATTTATTTTGTCTTGTTTAATTTTTTGCGGAATGTTAAGTTCTGGGATTTTTATACGCATCTATATGGTTTATGTATTTATTGTACAGGGTGTCCCAGAAATAATGGGACAAACTTTAAGGGGAGGTAGAGGTCATCACAAGGATTCAGATTTACATATCAACCCATGATCAGCAACGTTTTCTTGGCGTAGTATAGATGACACAAAAAGCAAGAAGGACAGGACACGAATAAGAACAGAAAATATCTTAATTATCATTAGTACAGCAGAAAAAAAGGAAAAAAAGAACATTAAAAAACACCGATCGTTATCAAAGTAGGTGTTTGAAATTACGACCCTGGGCCGTGATGCATGCAGGCGCATCTCTGGTGCATGGAAGATCTGATGTTCTGCAGAAAACACCAGAAATGTCCTGAACTTCTCCAGCAGCTGCAACGATGCGTACAGCTAGTTCCTCAGAACTTTCCAGTGTTATCACAGTATTTTTGCAGCACTAAGAATATTAAACATGTTTTCTCTCCCTGTTCGTGACATTTCTTTCATCTGTTTTGTGTTGTCACTACTACGCCAGGAAAGTGTTTCCGACCATGAGTTGCTATGTGAATCTGAATCCTTATGATAACCTCTACCTCCCCTTAAAGTTTGTCCCATTATTTCTGGGACACCTTGTATTCATCTGACTTGTGAACTTGACCTCAAATGTCCGCTAATATGCCGTCGCCGATATAAAGACACGGTAGATATAAGGAAGTACATAACACTTGAAAATTACACCTGGGAACACCACAAGTATTGTGCTACGGACTTTATGTGATTTGTATCAACTTATAATAATAATACAATGTTCTTCGTCTTGTCAAAGCTTGTAGAAAAATTTCTGTCTGGCAAACTGTGCTTTGAGGGTGAAAAACTTCATTCTTTAAATTTGACTAGCCGGATATAGGGAGAGATTTTCTTTTAAAAAATTGTAAGTATTTCTCCCTCACTTCGACAGTTTTAAAATGTCAAATCCAGGAATTTTGCTTATCGACTGCAAAGTGTTTCAGGTAAGTGTCAATTTGTTTTACCCCTTGAGGGGCGGTGGTTTCATAGATATACCACTTAATTTTAATTCCCAAACGCCTCATTCGCACCGGAATTTTGTTAAAGAAAATTACGGTTTATTGAATGCGTGAAGTATAGCGTTTGCTTATTTAAAAATAAAGTTGTTTTCAAATTCCGGTGTCAGTCATTAATTTCAATACTTAAGCAATGGATTTGCCCTGCCCCGCAAAGGGTTAAATGTCATATTTTCCAAACATATTATTTGAAATCAATTAATATTGATTTTTACATTATTTTTAGTAAAATATAATTTGAAAATGGACATAAAATAAATAAGAAAACCAAAGATTTTTTTCTTCTTTTTAGTTAATACCTGTAATCACAATTCATATATTTACCAATTATTCCAGGTTCCAATTATTCGGTTCAAAATGGAGTAATTTATATATGCCCTTAAAAGAGTCTTAAAAAACTTTATATTTTTAAATTTAGAGCATAAAAATAAAATAAAATTTCAGATGCTTTATAATAATTTTATTTGCATTTTCTATCTGTAAGAATAGTACTTCGTAAAGTTTCATTTAATAGTAAAAATTCTAGTACTATTTCCTAAAATACATTCATTGTATGAAACATTTAAAAGTTCAAAAAATTATTATTCCTTATATGAATCCAAAAAAATAGTATTATTTTTCTTAAAACATATCTGTGTTACTGTATATATAAGAATTCATATAAAATACATTACTTTGTCCTTTAATCATTGCACATGCATATAAAACATTTAAACGTTCAAAAAATTATTATTCCTTATATGAATCCAAAAAATAGTATAATTCTTCTTAAAACATATCTGCGTTATTGTATATATAAGAGTTCAAATAAAATATATTACTTTGTCCTTTAATCATAGCATATAATATTATATGCTCATATGAAATCTCTCGAAGTTACAGTGTGAATAACTTGAGTTGTTATGCTCACGTGGTCCAAAACTACGGTTTCTGTCAATCAAATCCCTTCGCTGTTTTGAAAAAATTGAAAACAATTTTTAATTTTATGTCATCGAGCACATGATCACACCATAACTCATATGAAAGTTCTCAAAGACCTCAATAGGAATAACTTGAGTTTCCATCGCTCAAGTTATCCAAAATTAAAGTAGTCGACAATCAATCCCTTTTTCTGTTTATAAATTGAAAAAAAATTCTAACTTGTTATTTTAATGGAATAAGTTGTTAAATCCACTGCTAACTACGTATTAAATCAGATGTTCGGAAAAGGTTATCCAAACTTCTTCAATATGTATTATACAGGGTGATTCATAAAAGATGGGCAGAACTTTAAGGGGTTATGGTACACTTAAAGACAAATAATATTAAATAGGAGACTAAGGGTCCCAGACGTATTCCCAAGGAGATAGGGGGCATTAAAGTTTAGGGTCCGAAATTTCAAATGATTATAAAAAATGGAAAAATTGGTCGATTCGTTTGCGGTTTTTGCAAAAAATTTTCTTTATGCCAGTATTTTCTTGAAATAAAATTTCAAAGTTCAATTTCAAAAAATGCCGATAGGGGGCGCTTTAGACTTTGGAGTAACAAACAACTATTTTTTAACGTTATTTTTTGTATTTCTTTAAATGATTTCGAAAGCTTAGACTTAAATTTTGATCTAAAAATCTGAGTCCTAACGAGTAGTTAAGTAGCGTAAACTGAAATTTGAAATTTGAAACCCTTCTCCCCCCAGAACAAAAATCAGTTATTCCCGATCTTTGTGTCGTAGATTAGGCTCTAACTACTGCCGCGTTTTGCTAAAATTATTCTTTATGTCAGTATTTTCTTGAAAATAAATTTTAAAGAAAATTTTCAAAAAATCCCGATAGAGGGCGCTTTAGACTTTGGAGTAACGAACAACTATTTTATACCGTTATTTTTTGTGTCTCATTAAATGCTTTCTAAAGCTTAGACTTAAATTTTCAGCCCAAAATCTGAATCGTTAGACGTGGTTAAGTTTCTGGGGAGAGGGGTTTGAAATTTCTACTCCTGAGCACAGTTCAGTTTACCATGTCCACACATTGTGTGTTGTGATACGAGGTAAAAAGACACAAATTAGGATTATGTTACCAAAGCATATTTATTAACATGTAATTACAATAAATGTTCAAAATTGTGACCACCAGAGGTTATGAACGCAGAACAACGGCGAAGAATGGAACGGCGAACATTCGCGAAAACATCAGGCTTTTCGAGCACTTCCCCTACAGCGGCGGAAAGTCTGGCGACCAGTTCCTCGGGGGATTCAATGGGTGTCTCATACATAAGAGCCTTCAATTGTCCCCAAAAAAAAGAAATCAAGGGGTGAAAGATCTGGCGAGCGAGCAGGCCAAGCAACAGGACCACCTCGACCAATCCATCTGTTCGGAAATGTGATGTCCAGATAGTTGCGGACGTCTCGTACGTAATGGGCTGGCGCTCCATCGTGCTGGAACCACATGACCCGCCGGATGCGTGGAGGAACAACGTTTAACAGGTCTGGCAGCACATGTTGCAGAAATTTGAGGTATGTTTTACCGTTGAGGCGTTCAGGAAGAAGGTACGGTCCGATTAGGTGGTCTCCGAGGATTCCTGCCCAAACATTGATGGAAAAGCGTCTCTGATGAGCATGTGGATACGTAGCATGTGGATTGACATCCGCCCATACATGTGCATTGTGTGTGTTAAATGTACCTTCACGTGTGAAGGTACATTCATCGGTGAAAAGCACAGTTCGTCCAAAATGTGGATTTAGCGCGTTCTGCTGCAGAAACCAGCGGGCGAATTCAATACGATTTGGATAATCCCCTGGAGACAGTTTCTGGACTCGTTGCACATGAAACGGGAGCAAATGTTCATCCTTCAGTACCCTCCAAGTCATGGACTGTGAGGTATCCACCTGCCTAGCCACTGTTCGTGTACTTGTACTTGGCTGCGCCGCTACTACATCCAGAATGGCTTCTGCAACAACTACTGATTCGTCCTTTTTTGCACGACCTGCATTCGACCGGGAAGCGAGAAATGATCCCGTCTCACACAACTGTCTGTGCAAGCGCTCGAAAGTTTTGCGGTTAGGCAACCGCCTGTTGGGAAATCGCTCTCCGTACATTCGTTGTGCCTCTGCACCGTTTCCATCTGCCGCTCCGTAAATTAAATGCATCTCAGCCTTTTCCTTATTCGTGAAGGGCACCATCTTCCGATTCAATACTACAGCGACTTACACTTGACTCACCGTTCAGTGGTTTTTATGCCTGAATCGTGTCGAAATTTTGCATACGTGTTCTTCTTCTTCCCCATTTGACATTTGCATACTTTCTGTCTCCTTCTTCACCCGGTGACTAGCGTCAGGAATGGAGCTTTAACGTTTGCATGAGCGACGTTTCCAACTGTGCCAGTGCCTTTATGAGTGAATTCCGACTATGCAGTCCTTGACGAAAGTTGTATTTTTGCCTCGTATCACAGCACAGAATCGTTGGGCATGGTTAAGTAGTGCAAACTGAACTATGTTCAGAAGTTGAAATTTGAACCCCCTCCCCTCGCTACTGAACCACGCTCAGCGATTCAGATTTTGAGCTGAAAATTTAAGTTTAAGTCTAAGCTTTAGAAAGCATTTAATGAGACACAAAAAATAACGGTATAAAATAGTTGTTCGTTACTCCAAAGTCTAAAGCGCCCTCTATCGGAATTTTTTGAAAATTTTCTTTAAAATTTATTTTCAAGAAAATACTGACATAAAAAATAATTTTAGCAAAACGCGGCAGTAGTTAGAGCCTAATCTACGACACAAAGATCGGCAATAACTGATTTTTGTTCTGGGGGGAGAAGGGTTTCAAATTTCAAATTTCAGTTTACGCTACTTAACTACTCGTTAGGACTCAGATTTTTAGATCAAAATTTAAGTTTAAGTCTAAGCTTTCGAAATCATTTAAAGAAATACAAAAAATAACGTTAAAAAATAGTTGTTTGTTACTCCAAAGTCTAAAGCGCCCCCTATCGGCATTTTTTGAAATTGAACTTTAAAATTTTATTTCAAGAAAATACTGGCATAAAGAAAATTTTTTGCAAAAACCGCAAACGAATCGACCAATTTTTCCATTTTTTATAATCATTTGAAATTTTGGACCCTAAACTTTAATGCCCCCTATCTCCTTGGGAATACGTCTGGGACCCTTAGTCTCCTATTTAATATTATTTGTCTTTAAGTGTACTATAACCCCTTAAAGTTCTGCCCATCTTTTATGAATCACCCTGTATAAAATATGTTAAACCATGTTTTCGATAAGGTTAGGTGATAGACATTTTCAAAAATACAAGAGACTTTAGTTGGTGATAAACTTAGTTTTGGCTACTTGAGCGACGTTAATTTAATCTAATTTTCGGTTTCTAGAACTCTGTATTTAACAAATTTTCTACCATGTGCTCCATGGTTTAAAGTCGTAACTCATACTCATTTTTCACCCGCCTCTCATCAGTTTCAGGTATCGATTGGCGTCAACCCTAATTGTGGATACCTTCAACGAAGGATGCTAAGTTTTTCCTATTGTAAAATATGACATATTTTAAACGAGCTATGCTACGATTATGTGTTTAATCATTCAATGTTGTTAGGTGAACGCCATGAATATCAAATGTCTCCCCCAGAAGTTTTCAGATTTTTTATTTATTAATTATTTCATGCATTTCTCTTCCCCCCCCTCCCCCAAAGCCCAATCAAGCTTAACTTAGGTAACTCCATGAATATCAAATGTCTCCCCCAGAAGTTTTCAGATTTTTTACTTATTAATTATTTCATGCATTTCGCTCCCCCCCCCCCCCCACAAAGCCCAATCAAGCTGAAGTTGGGCCCAGAGCCTGTTAAAAAGTTGGGCCTCCCCCCCCTACTTACCCATTTTCTGCAACACTTTCAGAAAAAAAAAGGCTTATTTGATGAGTTGACAAAGTTGTTTGGGTGATAAATGCCTAGGTTAAAAGCTCCTAAAAATTGTATTGAGTTATTCAGAATATTTAAATTTTAAGTTTAATTTTTTATAAAACAATATTATTTGAAAAGTATTTGATCAGGAAAAAAACCAGCCACATAATTTGTGGGCCCTTGAAATTGGTGGAGCCAGGGCCGAGGGGCCGAAGGCTCGTGCATTAATTTGGCCCTTCCCCCCCCCCCCTCCCGCCCGGGTCTGCAGAAATTTCTCCCAAAGAAACATGTCTGAATCAACGCTGTTTTTAATTCACGGCAACATTAATTTTGGTCAACTTGAGCAAAGACATCCCAAGTTATTCGTGCTTCAAGAGCTTACATATGAATTAACATAGATGACCCTGTGTTCCATGTTTTGAAATCATTTTCAAACCTCTTTCAAGAGCAAAAAGATTTGATTGACGAAAAGTCTGAATTTGAACCACTTGAGCGAAAGCAACGGAAGTTATTCGTAATACAAGCTTCAATATTTCAATTTGTAAAAGCTAAGTTACAATAATGTGCTGAAGAGCGTAGAGCTAAGATATGATAATGTGCTCGTAGAGTAAAATCATTAGGTCGTAATTATTTTTCAACTCGGTATGTAGGGTTTTTTAACCCTTTCCGGCATACTGTGCCCGGTCTGGGATACCTAATTTTAATTCCAAACTTGCAAACGGCACCAATAATATTTTAGTAAAATTTTGCATTTACAATAAAAGCTTAAATTAAAGCATTCAAAATATCTAAAAATTCGTTTGTTAATCCCGGTGTCAGTCGATAATTTCTCATTTACTAGCAGATTATGCCTATGCCGGAAAGGGTTAATTGGCGGTAATACTTATTTCGTCCAACTTGGGCAAATGCAAGCCAAGTTATCCGTATTGTGGGTGTTGCGAACTTTAATATAAACAACGGTACAATCGTATACTGAAGGGCGTACGTTTGTATCAATTTTCGATCCCGAATTTCAGTTGGCAACCCCTCTTAGGGCTCCTTTAATTATATAGGAGCCTTAACCCCTCTAATGGTCGAGATGGGAGCAGGCAACCCTTCATGCTTCATAACATCTGATCATTTTCCACCTTTTGGTATAATTTCTGCGCGTGTGTCTTATGATGTAAGTATGTACCACAAAATGTTAACCGTAAGTGGTTCCTTTGTTCCAAATGGTCAAACATTGAAAAAGCAATCTACTTTAGCATCGTACAAGAATGCCGCAGCTTTTCAATTCCGCGTGCCAAATTTCCCAAAAAACAAGTGGGTAAGTCGGTAAGTGTGATCGCAGATCGCACAAGGGTTTCGTTTAGTATTTCTTTCAAAACAACTTATCCTTTTATTAATAAATCCAAATTGTTAATTTATAATTATTAAATTCTTACACAGATGGTAGCACCAATAAATTTATTTTTTAAATAATTATAAAAGGAAATTATTTATTTTAATCAAATTAAAAATGTAAAAATCAAATTGCTTAAATAAAACCAAAAATTCCAAACTTTTCGAAAATTCGAAATTAAAAAAAATAAGCAGAGACATAAATAAAATTTTAAATTCCTGAAAATGGAAAAGATTGGTTAAACGAAATTTAAAATCCTGAATCATTAATAAATAGCAGTAATTTTTAAAATTAGAGAAAAAGAGATTAGTTTAGAAAAAAAATCGATTCCAAAAAATAATTATGAATTTCAGATGAAAGAAACCTTAATGATATAAACCCTTAAACTGGCAAAAAATGCGAAATTTCTTTTAATTAAATTCATCTTTATATAAAAATTTCAACATTAACCAACGTGGCTCCAACTAACAACCTTCTATTAACAAGACGCTCTACTCCAAGCTTAATGTCTACGAGTAAAACGTTCAAATTAAGGTTCTCTTTTAAAATGTAAATCACAAAAATGAACGAATGACGTTGATAAAATTAATCTTTTTAAATTAATAGACTTTTTCAAAATTTTACGATTGACTGTGATAGACGGAAAGACAGAGGACAGAGACGAATAGAATTTCGTCAGATGAATGAAACCCTAAAAATTATGTGATCATGGCGTGTTATTAATCAAAAATATTTAGAGGGATAAAAGCACAATTAATAAAATCTACTTGATTTTTCTTCTTGAGATTAAAAATATAACATGCATATATTATAGTTAAATAATTATATTAACAGTTATATTTAAGAACGTAATAAAATAATAAATGTTATGTCTTTTGTTGCATCTTGAAATATAAATAATTGATATCGTGTTCATACTTATTATAATACTCGAATAGAATGCAGTACTGTAATCAGCTAACAAGTGATTTTAACTTGAGCTCTCATCATTATTTTCCGAAAATAAAGTCTTGCAGGAGCTGGTAGAGAAAAACAATGTCCAAATGATAAGTCCTAGAACTCAAGTCTAGGATTTCATTCGACTTCGAGATAATTTCATGACAGTTTTTCTTATAATGTCTGATAGACAATTCTTTTCAATAATTTGTAAATTTCCCTTTCATCTGATACATTTTTGAGCCCATATTTTGAGCCCATATAAACTACATATGAATTTAATATGTTGCATTTTAATTTCATCATTTTTTATAAAATTAAAAAATCTTTAAGCATGGTCAGTTGGTTTAAAAAGTTTAACTTAAATAAATTCATAAAGATTTTTTTTTTTTTTTGAGAAATAAATTTCAACAAACCACAAAAGTTATAAAAGTGTTAAATTACAAAAGTTACAGCAAAATTTAAGTTAAAAAAATTTTTTTGAACACAAATTTTCATTTATAGCATCTGTAACATTGATCTAAATTTCTAAATTATGCAACTATCATTAAACTTCAAAATCATTAAACTTTTCGTGGAATAGGGAGTTAAACATGGATATAATGGAAATAAAATCTGTTTAAAATAAACATTTTCGCAGAGAAAATTTATTATTTTATAACCTTATATTAAAATATTTTAAAATTATTTTTGTACATATGTAGAGAATTTAAAATATCAATCGTAAAACGAAAGTAATTATAAATAAGATGGGTTGGTAGGCCATATGCCCTTGAATTAAAAAATTGACGAGGAAGAAAACTGATATTTTTCATGAAAAAAGACTTTAATTCAAAAACAAGAGCAAAAAATCATTCATCAAATATATATTATGAGCACTTTCCAATACATCCAGAAAACTTTAAAGAAACTTCACCGTTAAATAAAAGAAAGAAGATATGTAAGTAAAAATGTTACAGTTTAGGAAACATGTAACATTTTTTTTTTTTTTAAATCCAATTTTAGCAATTATCTTCCTTAGTAAAAAAGTAGTCTAATTATTTGTGCAGCCTGTATATGATCTATGCATATTTCTTAAATAGCATGCTGAAATTCACTTTTAACAATTTTCGGCAATAGATTAAAATGCACTCGAATTCTAAGCCTTGTAAAGTTGCGTAGGGTAACTGGACCATGATTTTAGAATGTGGCTATGGACATTCTGGCAATTCAACTTCTAAAACTTAATGTTAATTTGATTTAAAGTTTGAAACTCTGTAAATGTTTTCAGTTCGGCTCATTCTATCAGTATCAGATAGTGAAGTTCAAAATTAAATTTTAATGTCTAAAATTAAAAATATCCTATTTAATTTTTCTTTCTTCGTGGGACCAGTTGCACCCTTTTTATGGAGCAACTGAACTAGATAGTTCTGTTTTTAATATCAGATATCAGACCCTGTATGAAAATGTGTAATCTGTATTATTTAAAGACTTTGATATACAATCAATCACTTTTATCCCCCTTGAAAATGAACGCGTGTGCTTTTGAAAGATCTCTGGATATATAAGAACTTCTTAAATCTTTTATGCGCCATTTAAGTAATTTTATGTATGTTTTAACTTTTATACTTGGTTATCATGAGATTGTTATAATATCGAAATTTACACTAGAACACTCCCTATTAAAAATGGGGAGCGCAGCACCCCATTTTTAATAGGGAAGCATTTGATACAAAAACTTCCCTATTTGACGTACAAAATTTGATACTTTCGTATGTCAGTTACAGGGACACACAAAAGATTTCTTTAATTGTCTTATGGCGAAAGTTTTTCGGCTGTGTATTTTCATGAATTTATCATTCATATACGGAAGCACACAAAAGTAATTCATTAGACTATGGCCTACAAAGAAAAGATTGTTTGCAGTGCATTTTAAAAACAATACATTGTTTGAAATATAATGAAATTGATTTGCATTGCTAACGTGCACTATCTATAAAGAATGTGCAACTGTAGAATATATTTTCTACATACATGAAGATAAAAAGGAATTCGCTTATGGTACTGTCTATCACGGATAATCTCTGGAAGTGCTTCAGATGCAGATTACGCAGCAATTTCTGTAGTTATATACACAAGGCTAGGGTACTCGCTGCCGCTGAAAAATACTTTATGAGGTTAATATCTAAGCGTGAAACAAATTTTCACCATACACAGTTCTCTCTACTATGACAGTAGTCACAATTATCCCTTGATCATAACTGCCCCAAATGACCCTACTAATACAAGCGTGATTCTTATCCGCATTTTTGAACAATTGGTGATACTTTACAAATACGCTTACGCTTACGAAGGGGTTAAATGTCTTATGGATTTTCTATATTGTACTCGTATATTTAGGAATCATGTGTCTTCTCTCATTTTTCTTTTAATTTCTACTAGCTGCTTAGCAACCCGTTGTGTTGCATTTTTACTTTGAAAGGTCTTCCGAGGATTTTTTATTTAAAAAAAAAAAAAACACTTACATATTTTTTTTCGGTTAATTTTCGACATTTCTTGTGATGCAGTTGCAGCCTTACTAACATATTTGAATGAGAGATGCTAAGCTGAGAATTGTCCTCATAGCACAAATGGGTAGAGCACTTTAGAACTTGTATTCCAAGGTTTCCAAGTTCGAATCTCTACTAGGACATTTTTCTCTCTGCTGGTTCTACGCTTATTTAGTAATGTGATAAATTACGCCTTAAATATTCAGGGAAAATGCTTACTAATCATGTTTTTAAATTAAAATGTGTAAGTTTTAAGCAAAAAATGTTATTATTATTATCATTAAATTCTTAATTAAGCCTTTCAAGCGTTGTAAAATTCCTTAAAATTTGTCCTTTAGTTCTTGTGTTTTTGAGCATATAAAGACGGGTTGATGGATTGACTCTCCCGGTTTTTCCCTTTTAAAATTCTTTTTAGATATCAGAATGTGGCAAATAGCGGATATTAGTCAGAATTACCATTAATAAACTTTAAATAAACCTTTCAATTGCCCTAAGAATCTTGGGAAATGACTAATTACTTCTCGACTTTTGGGGAATTGAAAGTTTGATGGATCGATTGGTTCTCCTCATTTTTCCCTTTCTTTTCTCAAAAACCATTTTAAATATCAGACTGTGAGAAAAACTGCAGATTGTAGAACCCATAATTTCTCTATCTTCCTTTTATAAGTTAAGTCTTCTTATAAAACCGTTTCCGAGGATATTCTGGACAAACAGATATATAGACATAGAGACACAATAAAAACCTTACTGTTATTTTTTTTTTATTTTTTTTAACTATACATCATGTAACTAGTTAACTCCGTGAGGACGATGAGGTACATTATATCCCACTTAATTTTAATTAAGAATCGAACCAGAATCTTTTAATTAAATTCTACTTTTATAACTTTGACGAAACAAAACTGCGAAATTGCATTTCCTTATTTTCAAATAAATTTTTTTGGAGAATTCAGGTATGAATCCAACATTATAGAAACTGAATTACCGTAATTTCGGGTGTATAAGCCGCAGATCAAACAATTCTTTTTCGACCCAGAATTTTTTAAGAAGCAAATATAACTAGTTAGATCGCCGTAAATATTTATCTTCAATTACTAAATAAGATTTCTGGGTCGAAAAAGAATTGTTTGAGCCGCGGCTTATACACCCGAAATTACGGTACTTACTACTAAAATGAACATGGAAAATCACAGACAGGTATTCCAATTGCATACATTTGTATAAAATATTAGTTCATACCCCATATATTTAATAATAATTCTTTTTACATACCTCAAAATGAACGGTTTCCATAGAGCCAAAGCAGGAAAAGTTCTTCACATCGTCGATAGTCTTTAGTTTTGCAACTGACAGTTTTATTGTATCAAAAGAAAAACGGTTTTTGAAAGCAATTATTTTCTTTCGTGATACAAATGGAAACTCTGATTACATTTATTTGGGTATATGTATGAAGAGCGAATAATTCATTCTGAGTCATATATGAGACGTTCTTTCGAAAAATTTAATTATGAAAGCTTTTGTAGCAGTCCATCTTGATCTTTTTACTTCATGACCTATTTAAACGCGTGATTAAACTTTCGCGGCACACTAAAATTATGATATTAATTAAAAACAATATAAAAGGGTTACATGGAATTTTTAACTTATTTACAAAAATTTCAAAATACAAACAAAATACTCTATCTGAATCTCTCTCTACCTCCAAAAAAATCAAAATAATTTATTATAATTTTGTAATACATTACGCTCTTAAATATAAATGTGTAAATTAGGCACTTTCACATATAAGTATATATGTAAAACTGTAAAATTATACATTTCTCAGAAAATTTAGACTATTGTCGTAAACATTTGCCGGTATTTATGCAGAGCCTGATTATCAATGGGGCACACTTCCACCAGGAAGAAAAAATAAAAAAAAATTCTTATTCAAGTCAGTAATTTTGAATGAAAAAGGTGTTTAAACAAGGCAAAAATTTCTATAACATTTTACTGGTGAGAGAGTGTCCCGTGAGTAATCAGGCCCTGTATTTAAGTATGTTTATTGGCATAATAAAGGTGTGAAATTCGTTATCTCTTCAAGAACTAAAATAAGTGTTTAACTGGAAGAAAATTTTACGGATTTACCCGAGTTGAAGAGTTTATGTAAATTTACAATCAATAATTTTGTATACTAAAATTATATTGAATCTAATACATATGCAGGGATCTCGAAAAAGCTATTTATTAAAATACGAGGGTAATGCGGAAAGTAACCTCCGTTTATGAATTAAAAAAAAATCTAATGAAAGGAAACATGTTTTATTACTCACGTATGAAAGACACGTTCTTCAGCTACTTCTCAACATAATTGCCATATTAATTAAAACAATTATCATAAAGGTAAATCAGCTTTGAAATTCCATCGTCACAGACTCCTGCCGCCGGCCTATTCAACAGCGATTATTTTTAAATTCAACTCGCACCATTCTTTCAATCCAAAGAATTTTAACATATTCTTTTATTCATACTGACAAATTCCGAATTGCTCTCGTAATAGTTTACTTGACCCACTATTTTTTAAAACATTTTTGGTAGAGCATTTATCAGAAAATTATGTAGAAAAATATGTTAAAATTCTTTGGATTGAAAGAGTGGTGCGAATTGAATTTTAAAATAATCGCAGTTGAATAGGCCGGCGGCAGAAGTCTGTGACGATGGAATTTCAAAGCTGATATACCGTTATGATAATTGTTTTAATTAATACGGCAATTATGCTGAGAAGTAGCTGAAGAACGTGTCTTTCATACGTAAGCAATAAAACATGTTTCCTTTTATTAGTTTTTTTTAATTCATAAACGGAGGTTACTTTCCGAATTACCCTCGTATATGTAAACTCGGCTAAGTCATTCGCTTACATGAAATGTTAGGTCGTTTTCATGTATACAAAGTTTAGAAATCTTTTGAAGAATTTAACAGATCCCAAAAATGATATGGTGTTTTTCGTAACTTCAGAAGTTAATCAGGCCCTGTACGCTGCATTTTGTAATCCTTTTCCTACATGATACTTTTTTTTCTGAAAAAATTAAATTTGTCTGAAGATGTGAGATTCTTTTCGCGATTACCTAGCATTATAAAGAGTGAATAAACAGAGAAATGAAGTTTCGCACAATACAATTTTATGACACTAAATTTCATTTGAAGTAAATCATATGCTAAAAAATATTATCATGGATATTTGTGGATAGTATGGATACTTGTATTAACTTTTAAATATTTATTGTAACTTGACTTAAAATTTTTGCAAAATTTCCAGGGTCTTCTCACGGCGGAGTACCACTGTGTGGTACTCCGGTTGAGAAAAACTGAGTTAAGGAATTTTGAAAAAATAAGTTGTGACTACAAGATATGATCTGAACACAAATCATCCAGTTTTTAATATTTCATCAAAAAAATTTTGTTCTCGAAAACAATTTATTCTATTTTTAAAATATTTGCGTCTCTCATATCCATTTTACATTATACATATTTCAAATGTCAGTGCATTATTTTTTCAGTTTTACCAAAGCAATAAAATTTCATGCATTATATTTATATAAAATATTTGAATTTTGTTTCTATGTTATGTAGAGTGAAAGTTACATATTTTAGCATTTTCTCAAAATGAGGTTTTTATAAATTACCTTATAACAAAGCATCCTTTTTAGGTGCGTTCGTAATTATGTAAATACGTAGCACCTATAGTGGTCGTTCGGTCCGTCCGTCTGTCCTCATGTAACAACGCAAAAACTATCCAATCGAATCGTTTGAAATTTAAAATACATATTTATTACATATTTTGTCGATTCATTTCAAATTTTATGAAAATCGGATGCATAGATCAATTACAGGGGCAATCAAAAGTATTCCATTACATTATGGCCAATGGGGAAAAAGTTTCAAATGCATTTTAATCATTTGAAGTTTAAAATACATAATTATTACGTAATTTTGTCGAGTTATTTCAAATTTTTTGATAATCGGGTGCATAGATCAATTACAGGGGCAATCAAAAGTATTCAGTTACACTATAGTCAATGAAGAAAATTTTCAAATGTATTTTATACGTTTGAAATTTAAAATACATAATTATTACATAATTTTGTCGAGTTATTTCAAATTTTATGAAAATCGGATGCATAGATCAGTTACAGGGACAATCAAAATATTCCGTTACATTACGGTCAATGGGGGAAAATGTTTCAAAAGAATTTTAATGGTGTTACACTCATTCGAACATAATAAAATTCATATGCAACTATAAAATACATATTATAATATACATTTTACATAATTTGTGGTGCAAAGAACATTTGTTATTGATTTACAAGGCCACACAAAAGTATTCCATTACATAATGGTATAGGGAGAACATTGTTTGATGAGCGTTTTAATTGTAATTCACTATTTACAATTTTATGCGATTGATATATGAGAGTAATATTTTTAAAATTTCGTTATCGTACGAACGCACCTCATCTGCTACGCTTCACGTGCAATTTCCAACTTGTTTATGTATAAAATTCGATCTGTTACAATTCAAAAATGGTTTGATACTGTTCTCTATCTTAAGTAGAAGCACATTTATATATGATAAAATATACTCTCAGTGGAGTTAGCATTTATTTTTGACTATACTTTTTCTCCAAATGTCGTTCGTATTGATTAATTTATCACAAAACATCATAATAATACTTTTTTTATTGCATGTAAAATGTAATCTATTGCGTTTCTGAAATGTTTTTAACTTTGTTTTTACACTCATGAGAAAGCAAAGTTATGTATGTTTAAAATTACTTGTTAATGAATTTAGCATTTGTTGTTAACGTTGCTTTTAGCATTTTCTAGAAAAGATTATTTTATAGAATAGTTTATCGCAAAGTATCGTAATTAAAAAACTTTTGCATATAACGACGTGACATTCTACATGAATGTTGTACTATTAAAAAGAACAGATAATGTTCATTAATATAAATGAATATATATTTTTTAATTTATATGCAGTTATTTTTATTTTAAATTTTCATCAAATTTCGGAACTTTTTCTGGAAGCAAATATTTAAACTTCTATAATAACGTATAAAAACATTTCATATTTATTTACTTAGAAGGTGTCACAAATAAAAATTAAATTAAAGAGTTGACATGTTTCAGTTCATTAATAAGAACCGTATTCATAACATATAAAATCAGTAGAAAATTAAATGACACTGGATATAAATATAATTTAAAAATCAAAACAAAACATTGCGCCCGCTATGATCGTGAATATAGCCATTGCCAACGCGGCATATAAATATAATAAATTTTGACCATATATTAAATTTAAAATGTATAAAATTAAAATTAAAAAAGTAGAAAAACTAAATGACTCTGGATATAAAGGTAATTTAAAACCCCCAAAACATAAAATATTGCGCCCTCTATGATCGTGAATAGCCAATGCCATCGCGGTTCCTCCTATTAGACTCATCCTTTAAATATTTATTAAGTAATTCTAACCACAAACTCGGAATGTCATAAGAATAAGAATCATTACAAACTCTATCCCTCCTAGAATATATCTCTATGGATTCACGGATGATTAATTTTCGGAATAAACTGGAAAATGAACACTATGTAATGATTCTTATTCTTATTCTTATGACATTCCGAGTTTGTGGTTAGAATTACTTAATAAATATTTAAAGGATGAGTCTAATAGGAGGAACCGCGATGGCATTGGCTATTCACGATCATAGAGGGCGCAATATTTTATGTTTTGGGGGTTTTAAATTACCTTTATATCCAGAGTCATTTAGTTTTTCTACTTTTTTAATTTTAATTTTATACATTTTAAATTTAATATATGGTCAAAATTTATTATATTTATATGCCGCGTTGGCAATGGCTATATTCACGATCATAGCGGGCGCAATGTTTTGTTTTGATTTTTAAATTATATTTATATCCAGTGTCATTTAATTTTCTACTGATTTTATATGTTATGAATACGGTTCTTATTAATGAACCGAAACATGTCAACTCTTTAATTTAATTTTTATTTGTGACACCTTCTAAGTAAATAAATATGAAATGTTTTTATACGTGAATGAAAAAAGGTGAAGTGATTTTGTTTTAGTTTTTGAAAAAACGAAAGCTAACAACAGTTTTAACATTCTATAATAACTCTCAAAATTAAAGTATTTTTTCCTGGACTTTACCCATGTTACGTCAGCCGCGGGTAAACAGAAGAAAAAACCAATAAGCGTGAAGGACATTTTAACTCTGCTTCTGCTTTGTCCAATTAAGGGTGTTCTTAAATCAAAAAGGGCAACTTTGTGACACATGCTTTAATTTATTTTTGTTCGGAAATGCATGAAAATAGCAGGTGTTGTTATTCAGAAACTGTCTAATTGCTCTCAGTTTTCTGTTTTTTAAAAAACACAATAGATTTTTTATAACAAGCCTTCAAAGTTGACACTTTTGAGCATATTTCCCGACGAAAGCAGAAAAACCGGTCGAAAAAGTTGAGAAAAACGGGTGATTACGTCATCGAAATAGCTTATAACTCGATAAGTAATTTAATTATCATAAAATGGAAAAATAAGTTCAATTCAAAATCGCTTCCATAGTCAGGCATTAAAATTTTATATCTTTCTGTTAAAAAATGAATTTGTAAATGTGTCAAGACGTTTTTCGCTTGTTGAGTGGATCAGTTAAGAACACCCTTAACAACCTTTTTTGGAGGGAATCTCCCCGCAGAAGCGTGGCTGTTACCATTCGTGGGTAAAGTCCATTAGAAAACAATAAAATTTTTATTTTTATTTCTATAAGGTTATCGTATTTAAAACAAATACCGTCAACTTTGGCCCACTTTTTCCTGGTTCCACTAACATTTCCGTTATTAAAAAATATTACATATGATTTTTTAACGTTGAAATTGAGTTTTAAACAATTAACAAGAAACAATGAAGCAAACTGTATGATTTTTAAGAGGCAATTATTTATTTTTTTTTTTTTAACTATCTTTAATTTTTAATAATTTTTAATTTAGCATAATTTACTAATTTTGCTTTAAAGATTTAGAAGAAAGAAGTCCTTACTGGGGACTACTAGGAACAAAGTAGTCTCTGCTGGCAGCTTTTTGGTCCATTCAATTAGTTTCTTCCAAATTGAATCCATTTCATATGTTGGACAACTGAAACCTTCTTTCGATAGGATCTACTAATGATGTAACGCTTTAAATTTAATAAACATTTTTTTTTTTTTTTTAACATAATAATTCAATTGCAAATATCAAAGACACGAGAAATTTTTTCTACATGTTATCCTGAGTAACTGGAACAAAACCAATTTTATTAATTTTGCTAAAGTAACATTTGAAAAAAAATGTTGCTTAAAACCTTTTCTAAGAGACTTGACTGTATAAAAGGCATTTCTAAGTAAATGGGGCTACTGCAGTCCAAATCAGGAAATAAAAAACACATGGGTTACAGGTTACTGAAGGTAATGCTTTGACACTTACCTTATTTGTAGCCGTCATCCAGATTGCTTCTTATAGAAAGTTTGGAGAATTAAAATCTACACACAAAAACGGTTATTTATAAACACATCCGGCGGTGCCACTAACAAAATTTTAAATTACTCAAAACTATTCAAATACCCTAATAATAGGGTATAAAATACTTTTCAAGGGCAAAAACTCTAAATTATCTCGTATTGATTATTCAATAGAAAGAATAAACATTTTTGTCATGAGATTGACCAAAGTACGCAAGGACAAAAGTAATTCCAGTCAACACGGAACTTTTTTTTTTTTTCAATTTTCGATTAAATCACCGCTTTTTCATGAATACTAATAATAAACTCAATAATAATTGTTATAGAATTTATTCTATAACTGATGGCATTTTTAGGTTCTTCACGTTCTTTTTTTATGCCTTCCATTAATTTGTTATAAAAAATAATCTTAGGATCTTCATCAGGGCCATAGCTAGAAATGAATAATAGAGGGGGGGGGGGGCTCATCTTCTCTATCTCTCTCTCTTTTTCTCAGAAAGATAAATGAGTGCATAATCACACTGTAGTGATTATGTTTCTCATTAAACTGTTGTAATAACTTCATTTTATGCTAAGAAAAGAATATGATGATGAAACATTCAAGTGTATAGCTAGTTAAATATTAAACATCATGATAGCTTCATATGTGCCGATGGGATGAGCAAGTGTTGAAATACTTATTTTAGCTGCAATTTAGTATTTCTGCAAAATTTTGAAAGCTCCTCAAAACTAAATTAGATTTTTGAACAGACTTTAATTTAGATATTCGGAACATAAATTCATTTAGTGATCCTGGAATCTTTCCCAGGGAAGGCAAAAATGTTTTAGGGTGTGGGGGCTGAGCCTCCACTATACCCCCTTAGCCATGGCCTCTGATCTTCATGCTGAAATTGTGCCAAACTCTGAATATTTTAACACTAGAATGCCGGGAAGTAGTAGATTCGACTCCGACCATACGATTAAATTTCAATTCGAGCCAGAAATTTTTTCTTGAAATAAACTCAATCTAAATCACGCAGATTTACCTTAAATAAATCAATTAAATAATTGTAAATAAAAATTCTGGTGTGAAATATTATTATCGAACTTGAGTAAAATTTGCGGGCATTCTAGTGTTAATCGAACGCCCAACTTCGACAGCATATTTGATTTTTTTTTTTTTTCAGTAAACCTTGCCTTGGGATAGCAAGCGGGAACTCATTTGGTCAAATAATTTAGAAATTGTAAATGTCTGGAACGCTTAATGTTAAATTTCTTTTCACTCCCGAAAAAATAAATATGTGAATTAGTCACTTTCACATAAGTACATGTGAAAAATTGTAAAATTAAATTTTTGTCAGAAAATTGGCAGCAATGTCGTAAACATTTACATGTATTTATGTGTGTTTATTTACTTAACTTTTTCCGACACGGGCAAAATCTGTTAGTAAAATGAAAAATTGTTGACTGACACCGGAATTCGCGAACGAGTTTTACAGATATTTTGAATCCCTTAATTTAAGCTTTTATTGTAAAAGCAAAATTTTACTAAAATATTATTGGTGCCGTTTGCAAGTTTGGAATTAAAATTAGGTATCCCAGACCGGGCACAGTGTGCCGGAAAGAGTTAAAGGAAGTGTATAATTTGTTATCCCTTCAAAAATTTGAAGATGTCGGTAAATGATAGAAAATTGTACGGATTTACCCGAGTCCTGAGTTGACATCTAATGTAAATTTACT
Organism: Maratus speculifer; assembly: GCA_964019185.1. Lineage (NCBI taxonomy): Eukaryota > Metazoa > Arthropoda > Arachnida > Araneae > Salticidae > Maratus > Maratus speculifer. The sequence goes on from OZ025293.1 coordinate 380,998,823, forward strand.
ATTTTTGTATATTATTGGATATATGCAAAAGTAAGTTCTGTTTTTGGTTATAATTATATGTTTATTTATGTTATTATATGTTTATTCCATATAGACGTTTACTCACAGCGGATTGATTATTTATCGATGCTTCTGCCATTTCTTGTTGCATTTGTGTGTTATCTTCTTCATCCAATAATGCTTGCAATTTCTACTTTCGAGTTCTACGTCATCAGCATCAAATAAACCTTCTTTAAATTGCAAGAGCAAATTTTTTATACATCTTTATAGAAAAACCATCTTCACCATAAGCTTCTACAAGTAAATGATAGCTTTTAGCAGCACTTTTCTGTAAGTTATTAAAGTAATAACAAAACTTCCCGCAAAGACAGTCATTTGGCACAAATCTATCCATTTTAAATCGAATAAAATACTATGTTGTTTATACTTTAATCAAATGTCGTGTACTACATTTTGAATGTTGCGAAGAGACCTTTTCAAAATCATATACTAGAGATTCATACAATACATATAAGAACACTTACGCAATCTATTATAAAAACGTCTACCACTATTAGAAATTATTTTTGCATATACCCAATGCACAAATATCTGTGTATTTTACGTATTACACCGAGGTATGTATAAGAACATTATATAGATATATACGTAAGAACAGGATAGATTTACCATATACGGCTAAAATGTCTTTTGTTGCTCCTTCTAATTTAACGCTGTTGCTCAGCCAGGAATTCCTCTATCAAAACATACGGTATAAAAATGGTAACATTTAGCCTAAATTTACGACGCGAATTAAAACGGCCATTTATAACTGTAACGTTAGTAAACCGCTTATTCTGCTGTTAAACATTGTCGCTTCATGCTGGAAAGTTGTAATTATACCTTATACACAGACCACAAACCACTTACTTATGCCTTTTCCCCAAAAAGTGACAAATTTTCCCCTCGACAATTACAGCGGCTGGATTTCATTAGCCAGTTCACCACCGATATTACACACGTTACGGGGTTGGACAACGTACCAGCCGACGCGCTCTCGGGAACCGAAGCTAGAACTTGCCCCACTCTAATTAACTATGAGCGGATGGCTGAGGATCAGACCATAGGCAGTGATTTACGTTTGCTTAGCAGATAATTCATCATCGCTTAAGCTCAGTCAATTCGTCATGCCCGATAGCTCTGTAGAACTTTATTGTGACACATCTACAGGAAAAATCAGACCTTTTATCTCGTTAACTCATCGAAAAAATGTTTTCGACGCTTTGCATAACATTTATCATCGCGGTCGTAAATCTACCATCAAACTTATCACTGATCGTTTTGTTCGGCCTAATATTAAAGCTGATTGGGCTAAATAGGCCAAGACGTGCATTCCATGCCAGCGAGTTAAAATGTTGACGCACACCCAAAGCTCCGATAAGCAATATTCCGGTCGAAAATCAGCGTTTTTCTCACGTCCATTTGGATTTAACCCTTTGAGCTCTGTTGGATAAATTTCTTAAAAATTCCAAATGCCACATTGGCACCAGTATTTCTCAAAGAAAAAAACCGGTTAACGATATCCGTGAGAAAAAAAAAATGCATTAAACCTTTTTCAAATAAATTTGGTCGAATTTTCTGGTGTCGTTGAGACATTTTGGAATTAAAATTATGTGGTAGAAAATTCTACCATCAGAGCTCAAAGGCTATCGGCCCTCTCTCAATTTCACAAAATTTCACGTATTGTCTAACAATTATTGTTCGATTTACTCGTTGGGTGGAGGAAGAACCTCTTAAGAATATCGAAGCAGAAGACTGTTGCTAGTGTATTTTATGAAATTTTGATTGCACGTTTTGGCGTACCCAAAATCATAACAACCCACCAAGGCCGTCAATTTGAATCTCGTCTTTTTCGCTCTTTGGACAACTTGTTAGGTTACAAACATATCCAGACTTGTTCTTTTCATTCTCAGGCAAACGATATGATTGAAAATTGGCATCGTACTTTAAAATCCGCCCTTAAAGCATACCAGACAGATCGGTGGACGGAGACACTCCCAACCGTTTTGTTGGTATTACGAGTCACATTCCGGCAAAATTTAATCTCTTACAGGCCAATGTTCCCAACTGGGAACATAAGATTAAAAATTTAGTAAAATTTAAATTTTCCTCAAAATTGACTTGAAAAAATTAGCAAAAAATAGTAAAAAGATGACTTGATTTTTTTTTCAAGAAGTTACATTTCTATTACTAATGAAGAAATGTACAGAAAATCATAAAAATGACCAATGACCACCGGAAAATGACAAGGTCAAAAAATGACTTTTTGAAGTAGATTTTTTCAAATGGCTAATTTTATTTTTTGAAATAGAAGTTATATGCCTATCATTATTAGGGAAATGTACAGAAAATCATAAAAATGATCAATGACTACTGGAAAATGATCACCGGAAGTGAACAATGTTTCCAATTGAGAAATTCTGAAAATTACATATAAAAAAATTTTCATAATATTAAGGACTAATATCCTTTAACTAAAGCATTAGAAGGCATAGTGTGCAAAAATAATAGTTTAAAATATACCTGGATCTGAATTTGACCTGTAAAAAGTTAAAATGCACACCTTCTGAACTAGTATACGGACAAGCGATACAGTTACCAGGTGAATTTTTTTCAACTGCTGACAATGATATGCATGCTTCAGACTTTCTTAAATCACTTAAAGATTTTATGGCTCAGCTACGTCCTACACCAACTAGGGTGCAAAAGCAGGCTTACTTCTTCCTTCCAATGGACTTGACAAAATGTACCCATGTTTTTATAAGCTACGATGTGCACCTCTGCAACCATCATATGATGGACCATTTTTGGTCATCGACAGGACAGATAAATACTTCAGAATCCAAAAAGACGGAAAAGATGTTGTAGTGTCAGTAGACAGGTTAAAGCCAGCCTTCACTCTCGTACAGCACGGTGACATTCCAAGCACAGTGACAGATGCCCATCAGGAGACCGAGATCCCAGTAGCGGAACCTCCACTTCAGATTCCAGTTTCCAGATCTGGATGCCCCATACGTCGCCCTGTTCGTTTCTCTTAGCAATTGTTAGGAGAGGGGGTAATGCAGCAGCTTCCATATATTGTGGACATTGTGCATACCTGGACTGGTTAGCCATAGCTTGGAAGCACAGACTTCTCATGTAAGTAGACGCCACATTCCATTGTTCTTTCGCGCAGATTTTTTAATCCAACATCATTCGCTTTCATCGCCAAAAGGGTGCCATTGTTTAGCGGTGATCCCTTTACTGGCAACATCCAGATTTCATCGAAGTAAAATAAATATAAACATAAAAGTGGGGAAAGATTCTGAGGCGATTTTGGCGGGAGAAAAACCGGTTTGGCGCTCTACATCTGCCCTCCGTCACTTGACGGAAGGCAAACATCCCGATGTCAAGAAAAGGTTACCAATGTGGAATCTACTTATGAGAAGTTTGTGCTTGGAATATTGGTGATCAAGCCAGTTAAGCTGCCGGCTATCTTGATGAGCGAACGATTGATCGCAGTGTCGCGAAACATGTAAATTGTAACTTCACTTACCTGTAAGCGCAACTTAATTGTATATAATATTTTTCAGTAAATAATTGTTTAAAATGCATCTTTAATTAATGGAAAGTGAAGTATCTTATTTTTGAATTATATTTACACAATTTTCTCGCCTATGAATTCCGATTACATGAAATATGTGGCAGCAGGGATGTAGTGGTGAGTATTCGGGGTATACGGCGTATACCTTCTGGATTTTTTAAAGGAACACCATATGCCCTCTGTTTCTCAAGAAAGCTATAGTATACACACTTTAGGGTATATCTTCTGCCTATTGGGTGTATGCACATGACGTCACGCGTCGTCTGCTGCGGAGTTCGACGTACAAACAAACCTATTGCACCAGTGTACAATTTACCAAAGTTCGTTTGTTTAATTAATTCAATTAGAAATCATGGTAATGTGTGCTGTTTTTGGCTGTGGAAAAAGAACTGTAAGAGATGTAGGCATATCTTTTTATCGATTTCCCAGGATAATAACAAACAAAGGGTCCAAATTTGAAGAGTTTACAAAAAAAAAGATTGAACACAATGGCTAACGCGAATAAACAGAGCTGATCTCACCGAAGCTAAGCTGAAGCACAGTAGAGTGTTTTTATCACATTTTTTTTTTTTTCTTTTGTAGTATTAAATTCTGTGCATTGTTTATTAACAATCAAACGATTACAATTAATAAATTGGTATATCCATTGATTTCTTTACTTACAATATTAGGCTTACCTGAACTGATTGTGTAAAATAATATAAATAAATATACATATTTAAATCATAATTGTGTATTTAGATCATATAAATCTTTCAAAAATATCTCGTAGAGTTTAACAATCAATTATTTGTTTTTGTATTATAATAGTCATTAATTACATTACAATTACATTCTAATAATTAATTTTATGTTATATGGTCTTTAAAACCTCTACAATATGACAGAAAAAAAAGAAAACGAAAAGAAAAGGTAAGAAAATTAAAGAAAAGAATTAAAGAAAACGTAACAATTAAAAAAAATAACAATAATAACGATAGCAGATAACAAAAGATGTATATGGCCCTGAAAAGGGCTTTTGGTAATAAACATAAACATAACAATAAAGGTTAAGGAACAAAAATAAGACAACATCAAAGTTTCGCTAAAGGATAACATGGAAGCAAAGCAACAAGTGCTATTTGTTTGTACGTCGCCGGCTCACGTGATCACAATCCGTGACGTCAGTGCATACTCCCAATAACATAAACACGGCTAACTTTATTAGAGGCCACATAAGCTTTTGCTTCTTTAGGCGGGTCTTAGGGCGAAATTAATGATGTAATATCCGTCTATCCAATCTCATGAGAAAGTTTCCTAGCAAAGGGCGTTACAAACAAGATCTGTCTTTGCCAATTGGTTACGCATGGTATGATGTCATGAATTCCGTCCTAACAACTAAGAACTTTCTAGGCCTCTAATGAAGTTGGCCAAGGCATAAACCCTCTGATTAGGTGGTATATCCCCTGTTATTTTTACGACTACACCTCTGTGTGGCAGAGGCGTGCAGCAACCTCCCCAATGGAATTGTGACACTTTTATCGAAGATTGTCATACGTTTTCTAAGTATAAACCAAGTCCGTCTTTCTTTGTAATTTTATTGTAGGTCAAACGTCGAATTCAATGTCTTGTTTACAAATATGGTCATGTACTGAAGTTAAAATTCTCATAATACGTTGAGTACCAAGTCTATTTTGTTTGTCTTTCCGTTTAGGCCGTGAAATAAGATTCCCTTTACGCAATCCCAATACTGTCAGTCACCGGTGACTGACGCGGCCTAAACGGAAAGTTCAATGTCAGTCCACGGTGACTGGCTTGGCACTCAAACGTGTTAAAAGTAGATTTAAATTAGGCCAATATGTCCGTGAAAAAAAATGTTCCTGAATCCATACGCTGTTAAAAATATCGTGAAAAATTATCTCGCCGGTGGAGTGTTCTCATTGGCCAGAAAATAGATAGTGTTTAAAAACAGAGGTAATTTTTCAGGATGTTTTTATCAGTGTAATGTAAGTTCTTTTGTCTTTTCCTTTCTTTGGCTTTCTGGCAAAATCCCGGCAGACAAAAGTCTGCCGAGATGCCTGACCAGATGTCTGCCGGCAGACAAAAGTCTGCCAATCAACATATATTCATGAATGTATCAATGTGAAAATAAGCAAATTTTTATTACAAGAAAAAGAAAATAAAGAAAAATCTGCAGAAAAGCACATTTGAGAAAGAAAAAACTTTTTTATTTCAGAGAAATTACGGATTCCGTAAACTCTCTTAACTCAAGTTACTCTCTCAAAGATAATCATCATATGCGAGAATGTTTTTTAAAAGGATGTCAGAATTTTATTTCCCCCAAAATGCGAAACGTTTCTTGACGACACATGAATTCAATTGTGCAAATATCATTAAAAGTTATAGATTTGGCAACAAGGTAATGTACAACTCTGCGACGGCTGTAAAATTTATTTACTGTTTTGGAAGCAGTAGCGAGGGAACTGTCAGTGTTGTGAAAGTCGTTCTCGGTGTTAAAGGTAAACAAATTGAAAGTCTACTCTCTTTCGTGAGTAATTCTCAAAATTAATGTATGATATTATAAATTACTCCCTTTCTATCTTATTTGATCATAAGTTTGTTATATCTATTTATTTATCGATTCTTTTCAATGAAATCTTCGCAATTTTATTATTAAATAAAAATTTTCTGATAGGTTTTATTTTCTTCTAATAGTAGTTATGAATATTTCATTAAGGATTTAAGTAGAATACCGATCTCGAATTCTTAATTCAGTTCTATCTATATTTTTATTTCCTTATTGATTGTTATAGTGCCCGCCGGTGTAGCCAGGTAGATTACATGTATTTTGCAAAATCTTTTTATTCGTATGAACCTTCTTGTACATTGAAGTGTACAAGAAGGTGCAAACATTTATTTGTGTTTTAAATGTGTTAATTCGTTCAGTGCATCATTTTTTTTTCCGTATTTATAAAAAGCGATTCTATTATTTGACCATGCTCACTTTTCTTTTAGCTCTCAGCTAACAAGTGTTTGTATAGTGTGTTGAGATAAATTCTTCTTGTGTGACTTATTACAAATGTTGGGGAAAATTAAGTTCCCTTTAAAAATAAGGGAAAAATACTTTTAGCTATACTTATAGCTTTATTTAACTATTCTTACAACTCCTTTAAAAGTTTTTATGTTTAAATGAGAAGGTACGAAATTCTGCCGGTTTATTTAAAATTCTTGCTTTTAAAATTGAATTTCAATCATCTAACTTGAATCAATTAAAACATTTTCAATTGAATCAATTAAAACATTTTTAATTGAATCCTTTAAAACAGGACTGAATTAAACTGACACATTCTGTAATATTTTTTTGCTTTGTTCCTAAGCAACTTAAATTCATGTTAGACAAAAATAAATTATAAATTTGCATCTCTGTCACTCTAAATTATTTTTTCTGAAAATCGCTTTAACTACATGAATACTGAGCGGGATGCAAAAAAATTAATAATGATGATAAAAATCAGAAACTTAAACATTTAAAAAAAGAGTTTTTATTATTTTCCACCCTTATTATTAGTTAATGAATATCCCCCAAGTATTGTACGTTTTTAAAGTACAGTCAATCAAGGTAACTTTGCTCCACTTTTACAAAACTTTGATCCATTGTGCCATGATGGAATCTTGATGAATTATTTCCAGTGAGTTCCCAAACTCACACTTGTAAACTATCTATGTTTTGAGACCAAAACTTTGCTTTAACTCAAGTGATTTTGCAGATTTAATCTTTTTTTCTCCCTTGGCGCAAAGTTACTCTGATTGACTATAATTAAACCTCTACTTAAATTATACTAAGAAATATAATAAACATTTGTAATGGATAATATTAATATTAATTCCTTACCTGTGTCGTTCATTTCTCCTGTCACAAGTATCATTATAATAATTATATATATAGAGTTAAATATTAAAATGTGTATATGAAAGGAAAATGAACTGAAATTGGCCTTCATGTAAAATAATTAAATACTGTACAAATCAAAATGAACTCAAACTATTGCAAATAGTACAAACTTTGTGTTTCCTGAACTGAGTTTGGATGACGCAAGTTAGGAATTAAATTATTAAAATAATAAGCAGAATATCAATTAGAAGCACAAATAACAAATCAACAATAAAATAACATGTAATTTTTCTGCTATCACAAATTTGTAAAATGACTTTAATCATGTAAATTCACAGACATGTGTAGGTTGCGAGACACTTTATTTGAAGAATTTTAAAGAATTATCATACAATTAATTTTTCCATTTAATACACAAGTACACTAAGACTGAGTATAAACATAAGAGCAACTGTTATATTCCACATTCATTAACAAATTATTAGATATTGCTCCCAAGAATGAAATCTGCAAAATTAACTAATATGTAGCAGGAAAATATTGTGAATTATGTATGACTACAGCAGCTATGAAACAGTTAATTTTATCAATTTCACAATTTTAAGAAAAATATCCCTAATTTTGTTAACTAATGACAGTTGCATATTTCATCCATCAGTCACAAGGAATGAATCTTTAATGGTTCAAAGAAACGTGGGTGCAAAATGTTGTGGAAAAAAATTTTGTGAAATGATAGTCAAAAAAGGTGTAAAATAACTGAAAAAAAAAAATTGGGTGATTTGCATTATGATCGTGGAAAAAAAATAAAAAAAAATAAAAATAATATTGACTCGTTAAACTGATGGCATTGAGCTCACGGGCTACACATACTAATTGTACGTTACAGCCTTATATATTCAAGGGTTAATGCTGTTCCAAAAAGCAAATTAAGGAGAGGAAATAGTTCCCTCCATTTCCCCTTTTTGTATTTAATCATTGAACCTCTTAAACTAATCAGGGATATCCTTTATCATAAAAAAAAAAAAAAATCTATATCCAAAATTCAGAGCAAAGTGCAAAATTCTTAATAAAAACCCATTTATATAATTTAAGAGGGGTTTTCCTCTTTTATACTTAACCATTAAACTTGCAAAACTATTCAGAGATTCGTCTTATCAGAAGGAACCTACATCTAAAATTAAAAGCAAATCAGATAATTCTGCAGAAAAACCCATTTATCAAATTTAAGAGGGGAGCGGGTAATCGCAAGTACACCCTTTATACTTAACAAAAGATACCCACAGTTAATTAGGGAAGCATCTTATAACTATGAATCTGTTCCAAAAAATGAAACAAATAGCAGAGTTTCCCCCAGGAGAAGGGCGCACAGGCCTTCGGGGAAACGTCCACCGGTAAATGTTAGCAGAAGGTTTTTTCTTATTTAAATTCTTAAAGATACAGAATTAATGCCAAAAATAAGGGGAACATTTCTTTTCAAAAATTTACTGGTCGAAGGCCTGTGCGCCCTTGTCCTGGGGGAAACTCTGCAAATAGGCTAATTCTGCAAGAAAAAACATTTACCTAAATTAAGAGGGGTAATACCACCGATTCTCCATTTATACTTATCCAATGAATTCCCAAAACCAATCAAGGAAGCACCTTATCAGAATGAACCTATATCCAAAATTTGAAGCAAATCAATAAATTCTGCATGAAAAACCCATTAACCTAAAATAAGTGGGGGCTACCTCCCATTTCTCCCCTCGACTTATCCAATGAACTTGCAAAATAAATCAGAGATGTCCTCATCAGAATGATCCTATGTCTAAAATTTGAATGAAATCGGATAAATTCTGCATGAAAAACCCATTTATATAAATCGAGGGGAGGGCCTTTAGCCTCCATTCCCCCTCTTTATACTTATCCAATGAACATCATAATATGAATTAATTTATCCATTACTTATCCAATGAACATAATACTGGTAACAGAGGTGCCTCATCAGAATGATCCTATATCTAAATTTTGCACAAAACTGATAATTCTGCATGAAAAAATCATTTATATAAATTAAGGGTAAGGAGCATTAGTCCCCAGTTCCTTCTCTTTATACTTATCCAATGAACACCCAAAAGTAATCATGGCAGTGCCCTCATCAGAGTGATCCTATGTCTAAAATTTGAATGAAATCTGATAAATTCTGCATGAAAAACCCATTTATATAAATAGAGGGGAGGGGCATTAGCCCCACATTCCCCATCTTTGCACTTATCCAATGAACATCAAATACTAGTAATGGAGGCACCCCATCAGAATGATCCTATATCTAAATTTTGAACAAAAACTGATAATTCTGGATGAAAAACCCATTATTATAAATGAAAGGGAGGGGCATTAGCTCCCCCTCCCCACTCCCTCTCTTTATACTTATCCAATGAACACCCAAAACTAATCGTGGCAGTGCCCTCATTAGAGTGATTCTATGTCTAAAATTTGAATGTAATCTGAAAAGTTCTGCGTAAAAAAAACATTTATATAAATTAAGGGGAGGGGCATTAGCCCCCCATTCTCTCTCTTTATACTTATCCAATACTAGTAATGGAGGTGCCTCATCAGAATAATCCTATATCTAAATTTTGAATAAAAACTGATAATTCTGCATGAAAAAACCATTTATATAAATTAAGGTTTGGTGCATTAGCCCCCGTTCCCCCTCTTATACATATTGAATGAACTCCAAAAACTAATCAGGGAAGCCCCTTATCAGAATATGCATATATCCTAAATCTCAAGTGAATTGGATATTTTTATCATGAGTTATCATATTACATATGTACGCACATACATACAGAACAGACGGACACATAAGCTCTCAGGCTTTGATAGCCTGTGAGGTAAAAAAAGTGGATTTCTGGAAACAATTGAGGAAAGAATTCTTGTACCTTTCCCACATTGATTATGAAAAGAAAGTATGAATTTCATCAAACAATCACAAAAAGAAAAAAATCAGGAATTTCAGCAAATAGTTGTATGGATTCAGCATTAATTTCAGGGTGTTCTCAACTGCTCCGTTCAACAAGCGGAAAATGTTTTAACACATTTACAAATTAATTTTTTAACGGAAAGATATAAAATTGGAATGCCTGATTATGGAAGTGATTTCGAATTGAACTTATTTTTCCATTTTATGATAATTAAATTACCTATCGAGTTATGAGCTATTTCTATCATGTGATCACCCATTTTTCTCCTGTTTTTCGACCGTTTTTTCTGCTTTTGTCGGGAAATGTGCTCAAAAGCGTCAACTTTGAAGGCTTGTTATGAAAGATCTATTGTGCTTTTAAAAAAACAGAAAAATGAATGCAATTAGACAGTTTCTGAATACCTGCTATTTTCATGCATTTCCGGACAAAAATAAATTAAAGCATATGTCATAAAGTTGCCCTTTTTAATTTAAGAACACCTTTAAGCGAACAAAATTTACTGCTTTGGGCTGAAAGATTAAAATCAGAATCCTTTTGCTAACGTGAAAAATTTGATGTAAAATGCAAAACAAAATAAGAAAATGCAATTAAAAAGATCTAAAACTGGCTACAAGGTCCATAACTTCAAACCTACAATGACCTTCCTGCCACATCTAACTTTGTTATTATAGATATTGTTTTAATCGAAATAAAATTTGTACTGAACTGACTTTTGAAAAATTGGATTAATCCCAACCTAATCTACAGGAATTAAAACTCAAGCTGAAAACAAAATAATAAATTTTATTAGAAAATTGCAGACACAAATCACAAATTTTCAAATGATCACGGAAAAAGCAAAAATAGCATTAAAAATAAATATTCTGAAATATCATTAACCCCTTTGCGACGGGAGACTTTTACGAAATTTTTAATGTTTTGTCACTGGTTTTTAAAAACAAAAATTTGTGCCTTATTAAATCGTTAAAATGCTCTGATTAAATGAGGCTATTTCTTCAGTAAAATTTTACTGGTGGGGATAAACAAGGATTCTTAAGCCTTTTTGCAGCACATATACATGTCGCTCGTCCTTAAGAAGTTAAGGAGTGAGTAAAATTTCCTTGCATTACATCAGTTATTCTACTTTTGCTGGTTGCCATATGTTATTATTATCATACTTATTGGGGCTATTTAATTTTAATTTGCTATAGGACTTAAAATTCAAATTCTTCTATGAGGGGAGCCTCCCTCCCATCATGTATAAATGGAGGGGAATTGAGGTGTTTGTGAAGGTAGGAAGAAAGTTTTAAAACCCACTAATTCATTTTCATGCAATCTAAGAATTACAGTAATATAAGTACAAACATGACAAAGTAACATTGAAGCAGTTTAAATCGCTAATTATTTTTGTTGGAGGTTGAATCAATTCTATTTTTGGTTTGTGTCACTTTCATGCTGAGTGTAGCATCCTGCAATTAAGATTGAGTTTAGGTTAAAAAAAATTTGTTTAAAAGATAGTTCCATATATTATTTCAAATTAAAAACAAATCTATAATAATAAACATAAGCATATATGCATGTGTTGTTTTTTAAGAAGAAACCACTGTATTTTTTTTCTGTGGCCCTTTGACAAAATTTGCTTTTTTTTTTTTTTTTTTTTGCAACCCTTTGAGAAAATTTGCTTGTTTTCCACGATCTTTTGATAAAATTCGTGTTCTTTTTGCAATTTTTTGATAAATTGTACTTTTTTATGATTCTTTGATGAAATTAATGTTTTACAGCACTCTTTGACTAACAAGGAAGGTCTCCATACTGGGCATACTCAGAATTTTTTGAAAAAAATACTAATTAAACTACTCATGTATGTAATAAAGGATCAGTAAAAATTAGCGGCAGAATTACAATAGAAAACCTGTAAAAAAATAAAATACTTTTGAATATTTGGCACAAAAAGATGAAAGTGTCACGCGATTTGGCGAGTAGCACTTTTCCCCGCCAAAAGCAAACGATTGTAATGAAACTGAAACTTTTTGGATTTTTCAAATGCGTTTAAATGGTATTTAATGAATTTAAACATAAATAATGAAAGAGTTTAATATATTATATACATATATCTGTGCCTTCCGGTAATAACCAGGTCAGGCACATTTTTAATATTTTGAGTAATTAACGTTTAAAGTTTTCAAATGTCTTTTTTTATCATTACTTTTATCAGGGTTGGTGAGTTTTACCGGAGGTGGAAAAAACCGCGGAAAAAACCTGGTAAAAACTGTCCCAGCAAAAATAGGTTTTTGCCAAAAAGGTGGCAAAAATAGGCTGTCCATTTAATTTTTTTCCCCAGAAAGAGAAAAAATATTTCACGAAAGAAAAAATAAACTGCATACTTAATTAAAAAATCAATATTATTCTAAATTTATTTTAACTTTTAAGTTAAATAATTATGCACTTTATGAAAGAAAACTAACTTTTATAACAAGATTATAAATGAAAAAAAATACCAATTTTATATAAATAAATAGAAACTTCATTTATTCATGTTTATACAGAACTGTTGAGACTGAGTAACGCATTTATGTTTATAGTTTATGTATGTCAGAAATTCGAAAAAACAGTTACAGTAACCTAAATTTAATTTAATATAAAATAATATTTAAAGCAGAAAACTATTAAATTTCAAATTTTTCAGCAATATCTTCCTCACAACCTAAATTTTGCTGTTTTAGCATGGCATAGCACTAAACAAGTTTTGAAAGAGTATCTGCTGATAGTTTATTTCGAATCTTAGTTTGCACAAATGAAAAATTTGAAAAAAATCTTTCAATAGCAGCACTACTTGCTGGATATATTTGAAGGTGTGCTACTAATGAACAGAAGTTTTTTTGAAATTGCACAAGCTTATTCAATACTTCTCCACTAATTACATGCACTGACATTAATAATCACTTCTGCAAAATATGAGCTACGAAAGGGTTTTTCTTTTAGCTTGAAATTAATAATATATAAAATCGGGACTGATTTTTGATAACCATGCTTTACAGCTTTCTTTTTGTTCATAATTTAGAAGTTCACCTCTGTACTTTCGATGTAACAAATACACTACAAGATGACATGGCAAAATCTCTTGTTCAAATATCTTTTTTACTTTTGAAAAATGTGGTTTTAACTCTTCATTTTTCAAAAGATTTAGCCATACATAACAAGCATCTGATGTTGGGGGAGGGGGAATATAGTACAAAAAGATAAAGTGACAACAGGCTACTTACTGAAAGTAAATCTAAATAATTTAACTTTTGTTCCTTTCTTGGAGTGTAAAAGGGACAGAAAAAAATCTAGTTTCTTAATAAGACATAGCAATTTTTCCAATATATAATTTTCAATTTAATTTACTTATTTTATCTTTAACAAACTAGCTTCATCAGATAAATAGTTATAAAATAGTACCATAGACTTATATATTTACATTTCTTAAGTCTCATGACATAAAACAAAAATAACAAAATTGTATAAAATATTTTGATAAATATAGTATATATATAATACCATTAAAAGTAGACAAGATTCACCAATGGATTTTATCAATAAAACAATAAACCAAAACGAAGAATTAGAATTGAATTGAATTATAATAAAATAAAAAAATAGTGTAACGAGTAAATCTGAAAAAATAAATAAGTAAAATGAATGCAAATAGAATTTGTAGCTCCAAAAGAGAATCATCAGGCCCCAAATGCTCTGGAACTACAAATGAAGTGTGCAGTTTCATCCACGTATTAGCCATGAAATAGCAAAATAATACGTATTTGGGGCTACCAACACACAAAAACCAAATTATTAAACAAGGAACAAAGATATTTTACAAAAAAGAGTTGAAAGTAAGTAAAAATAATAGTTATCCATAACAAACAAAAAAGATAAAGCTTATATATATATATAGTAATGACTGATAAAATACTTTACTTACAGGGGTCTGTCTAGACTTTTCTAATAGGGTCCTGCTTTTGTTAAATTGGGAAGTTTTTTTTGTCTTTGTGAAAATTCTAGACATAGTTTTGTGAATTTTAAATTATCAGTGTTTTCAGGTTTTACCCTTCACATATAGAGAAGCTAAGTAATATATTTTTTGGTGAGTTCAATTGTTTATTAATATGCCAGATTTTATTTTTAAATGATTAAATTTGTGAAAAGTTCAGTTTGAAGGTGAAATGTCTATTTGAGAGACAAATAATTTTATAAAGGGTCCTGTTTGAGGTTAAAGAATTTTGTGAAGGGTCCTTTAACCTTTTCACAGTCCAAGGGTTTTCTTGTATTTTTATAAGAATGCTTATAAATTGCAAGATATTTACATTAATTAATCACAGTTTGATGCTATAATATCTTTAATATCACTTCTTTCTATGTATGATTCAAAATAACATTCCATCTAGAATATTTTTGTCTGCAGCCATTTAAACATGATTTCTAGAAACAGAAAAAGCCAGGCAAGACAGTTAAAGGACCTAAAATTTTCCTAAACATATCCCTGACTTAAGATTTTTAAAAAAAATTAGGTATGTAATTTTTTATTTTGTTCTTAAATTCCTAAGTAAGACTAAATCCCACCTATTTTTTAAAGATTTAAAATATTTAATGTTAATTAATTAGCAAATTAAATTAAAATACTAAATAGTACACTGTTAAATTTAATTGTTTATACCATTACTATCCTTATTAGCATACAGATTTTATTACACATTAAAGTCAAATAGGTTTTTTCCATTTTTCCCCTGGTTTTTCCAGTTTTTGCCACTGTCCTGGCCAAAATACCTTTTTGCTGGCAAAAATGCCAACCCTGACTTTTATAAAATAGATTAGAACTTAATAATTTTCAGTACATTCAATTAGAATATAAAAACCTCCTTTTTCTTTTTTTTGACAAAATAGTTATATAAAAATGGTTTTTATTAATTGAGAACCAATTAAATTTTTTTTCAATTTTTAAATGAAAATTTATAGTCGCCCTATGACGAGAAGTATTCGATTTTCCTTTTTCAGTACTATGGCAGATGAAATTACTCTTTTAAAGTTACATTTTCCGAAATTATCTCTATTTTTTTCAAAAATGTGCCTTACCTGGTTATTACCGGAAGGCACAGATATATATTATCCTGCCTAAATATATTGTTTGTTGCTGTAGTTATTTCATTTACCTCTGGGAAAAATATTTTCATATATGAAAAATTCATATTCAGAAATTTTTTTTTATACATTTATGCGTATTCAAAAATAAACACTAGATGTTTCCCTAGCAACAAAATCGACTTGACAATGCTCAAATGGACTTTGAACTTGAAACATTTTTAATTAATTTAAATTTAAATTTCATTTTAAATCTCAAATTTTGATGGTTAAATTTCAATATAAATACAAATAAATATCGATATAGCAAAATTATACTTAAAACAAACTAAAACTGACAAAAACCAAAGTTATTTAATTTATCTAAACAAGTTGAACATGAAATTTTTGTCCTTTATAGTGTATTTGACATAAAAAACTATTTTTTGAAATTGCCATTCATCGCCAACCAATGATAAATCACCAAATAACAAAATTTTCATTATTTTTTACGGACGGTGTATGGAAGTTCTGCTGAAAATGTTTTTATAATCATATATATCCTTATGAGAAGATCATTCTGTATTTTTTTCAGAATTAGTGGAGTATGCTTGTATTAGAGGTCTGCACGGGCCCGGGCTTGGCCCGTGCCGGCTGAATCGTTTCAAAATTTCTAACGGGCCGGGCCGGAAAAAAAAATTGAACGGGCCATACGGGCTGGGCCGATAAAAATTTTTTCTGAAGATTTAAGCAGAAACGATAAAATATGATCTATTTTCATCGCAAATGATTTTAACAAGAATAAATATAAATGTGCGTCACGAGCCATACTAGTTTGACAGCATCAATATAAAAATGTAACTTGTACAGTGTGAGATCGGCATCGGACAGTTAAATTGTGTGTAACTTGTTTTAATATTTTTTTAGCTGACTCATACCGGGCCAAGATCAAGCTTGCATTATTTTTCTACATATAGACTTGCCGGACAGGAATAAGACTTAATTGTTTTCAAGATCTGTAGGGCAGACAACATGATTTGTAAAATTATTAACAGCGATAAAGAACTTATGTTAGATTAATCTTTGGATATATACTTCTTGATGGTTTTTAAATTAATTTCTCAATAACACGAAAATTTGACACATTTTCAGATTAATTTTTAATTGTAAAAATATAAAAGTGATAAGCCTGACTGTTGAAGGCATTTGGAATCGAACAGCATTTTTCATTTTTGATGAATAAAATACTTGCATAAATTTGTTCAGATACAGTAGTTTCTGAAATGGTTGCAGGTTTTTCTCCCTTCCCATGCTATCGCTTCCGGAAATTCTATTGAAAATGCTAACTATAACAATAATTTATTTCCTATCAGTATTCTTAAATTGCTTGTATAAAAAAACGGATAATGTCACTTGATTATATAGTTTCTGAATAAAGATACCTGCTGTGCGTTTCTGAAAAAAAAAATGAATTTAGAAATGTATCAGAAAGGCACATATTTGAGTTAACGAATGAATTTGGATTTAAAATCTTTAATAAAATGATATAGAAATATTTTTATAAATCTTCTTTTATTAAACAGCTTCAAAAGTTATGATGTTTTTAACTTTCTTTTATTCTAAGCCATATTAATTTTTTGATGAATCATTATTTGATTGTTGAAAGCCTAAGAATTTTAGTAATCGCTAATGTTGCTAATGTGTATTTCCTGTAAAATATACTGTAAAATCATTCCATAGATATGTATGCAGTATTCTTTAAAGAAATCTTAATTATATGAAAAAAATCGGATTTTTTTGGAAATCGTAGAAATTGTAACGGGCCAAAACGGGCCGGGCCTATTTTCACTGATTTCTGTATGGGCCGGGCCGGGCCTAAAATATAAAAATTTAAACAGGCCGGGCTGTGCCCGGGCCGAACTTTTGAGTTTTACAACGAGCCGAGTCGGGCCGAAAAAATTTTCCTACTGGCCGGGCCCGGGCCTGGAAATTCCGGCCCGTGCAGACCTCAAGCCTGTATGGAGACCTTCATTGTAAGCATTTTTTAAGTGATCCTTTCACAAAATTCACATTTTTCATGTTCATTTGACAAAATTTGTATCTGTTTTTCACATTCATTTGACAAAATTTGCAACCTTTATTTTTTGTGTGTGTTCATTTAATAAAATTTACATTTTTTTCGCAATTTGACAAAATTTGATTTTTTTTTTATTATTATTATTATTATTATTATTATTTGATGAAATTCACATTTTTGTGATTGTTTGACAAAATTCACAATAATTTCATGAAATTTGCATTTTTTGACGAAATGTATTTTTTATTATGTAAAAAAATTCACACTTTTATTTTGCTTTTATTTAATGAAATTTGCGGGGATTTTTTTTTTTTTTTTTTTTTTTTTCATAGTTTTTTGACAAAATTTATTTTTTTCAACAATTTTTAGTCAAAATACGTGGTTATTTTTGCGATCCTTTGACATTTTTTTTTTATGATCTTTTGATGAAATTTTTGTTTTACTGCAACTTTTTAAAATGAAATTTGCATTTCTTCTGCATTGTTTTGACAGAATTTGGCATTTTCTCCCACAATCATTTGAGGATTTTTTTTTTTTTTTTTTTTTTTTTTGCCATTCTATGACTAAATTTACATTTTTTTGCAATTCCTTGATGAAATATGCATGTTTTACATGATTTCTTGACAAAATTTGTTCTGCAAACAATTGGCAAAATTTGCTTTTTCAGGGGTAATTTGTTGAAATATGCAATATTTTTCCATTATATATTTCCTTTTCCAAACCTATTATTAATTTTTCATAGTTTTATGAACCAAATTCCTTTAATTTTCAGGTAATTCATAATAGAATTGCCCTTTATCTGCTAATCGGTCACAGAAAATGACATGAAATTTGTCAACAGATTGAGAGAGTAAAAATTGTGAAATTGATGTATTGGTCATGAATCGTGAATTTTAACTATCTTTTGTGCTAAAAATCTCACAAAGTGTGTCAATTGTTCATACAAAGTTATGAAATTCACAAGACAGTTGTGGGAACTAAACATAGTTATGAAATACAAAAACTTCCTGAAAATTGTGAAATTTTTTGTTTAGGAGCCTCTCATCCACGGTCTGTCCACTATTCTTTTGGACAGGATATCAAAATTTTGAGCCTTAATCCTGCCATCCCACCCTGAAATTCAAGCCCTGTGATACTATAAGAAATTTAAGAAAAAAAATATTGTTTAGCACTTTTAAATTTTAAAAATTGGCCACTTATAAAGGCTACTTATGAAATTTCTTATTTTTGGCCTTTCAGACTTGTTTAGTTTTATTATTAGTATAATGTAAATTCATAGATGTAAAGTTCATTTTACTGCTTAAGTTTTAAAAGTTATATCAGTTCCTTGCTTCTAAAGACAATATTTCATAAAATTAAAAACCATATTGTCTTTACTGCTCATTATTATTCTTCATTTTGCAAAATATCTTTGCATTTTTTAATGATTTTTTTTATATACTGCGAAGTTGTTTAGCGAACAATTTACTTCTCTCAGGATAAATTCTGGTGTGTAAATTCTTGTTCTAATCTTTATTGTATTAAAAAATAATTCTGAAAGTTTTCAGATTTCTATAATTTGTGTTGTAAAAATTTATGGGTCTAATCTATCCTTTAGACCTAGCCAGCCATAAGCCACAGCAATTCAACTGAGCTATGTCATCCACGACTTCATGACAGTTGGTAGGTTTATCCTTCCTTTTAAAGTGTTATACCAATTACCGTCTCCCTAACTCATCAAGTTTTCTTTGTTTTATAGTTTATATTTAGAAATAATTTTTTCACCTTTCCAATTCCAAAACTTTAGATTCAGATAAAATTTTTCATAGAAAACCTTGTGTTCTTCTTAATGCTCATTCAATATTTAGTCACTTTTTTTAACAAACCTGGTCGCAATACTTTAACAATCTAATATTACATGTTCTTTAATTTCAGATTGTTTTACTAAAAGTAGGTAATGTAAATTATTTATTCTTTATATGAGAGGTATGAGTATTTATTTGGATGTGTTTAATCATTTGCTTAAAGCTAGAATGGATTTTTTTGTAATTAATGCATTGTGAATCTGATTTTGACTAGCATTTTTGAAAAAAAAAAAAAAAAAAATCATTCAGATGTTTTTGGGAGAAGAATCAATGATGCTAGTGGCATTTGAAGTGTGTGTTTTAAATTAAAATATTTAAATATTGATACTAATTATTAAAAATAAAAAATAATCTTTTGATAGTTCAACAATTATCTACATTGCTTTAAATTTTCTGTGAAGACCAGTGTACCTGAACTATATATTATGTAATTACATTACAGAAATTACTTGGTTATTAAGGTTGGGATTATGGTGCCTACTGCCTAGCTATTTTAAACATTGCTCTTGATTGTAGGATGGACAGTCCTGACTTGATATTGTAATACAGTAGACTCCCTAAAATCTACAACTCTCTAAAATCTGCACATAATTTAAAGATGTAAACAATGAAACATTCAGTTCAGATGTAGAGACAATTTTTAACTTTCTATTTTTATATCAATTCCATATATTTTTTAACCCTTTAAGTGGCCTAACCAGGTTTTTCTGTCATGTAACTTTTGGAATCAAAGGCTGATTTAACACATGATCGATATTAAAACTAATTTTTTGAAGTGAAAGAGATAAACAAATATGTAAGGTTACCAAATAAAAATTCTCATGCCAATACTTTTCATAGCTACTATTTTATGAATCAATAAACATGATTGGAAAATTTAGCTAGACGCTTAAAGGGTTAATTGGTAATTTCCATTAATATTATTTAATTCATGTTTATTTATGAAGGAAGTATAACTTTATTTCTGAAAAAATTCGAGATATTGCTGATATCACTGGTAATCACAAACTTTCTACCAAATATATTTATGTATTAATCAAGCTTTTTCTGGTATTTAAGTCTGGCTAAATTTGAAATAAAACTTCCTTATTTTATGATTTTCATGTGAATTAATAATGTACCTTTATGAGGAAAGTTTCATTGAATAAATTTAGGAAAAAAAATTTCATCTTTATAATGAATATTTGATTATACATTATTATTTACTTGAATTTTGCATTTAATAATTTAATATAATTTTTAATTATCTTACTCTTTGTCATTTTAGTTTATTACTTAATTCTATTAATATTTTATTCTATTTCAAACAATTATTATAGTTTGAATTGCATTCAAATAACTTTTTAAAAAATGTAAACAAAACAATGACCATAAATCCACAAAATTCTAAAATCTGCACAACCTCTGGTCCCAAACTGTGCAGATTTGAGGGAGTCTACTGTACCTCCAGCCCAAGTTTTCCTGCAGTAGAAGTAATCATAGGCTATAGTTGGAATTGTGATTGTGTGCACACCCACTTGCATTTGATCTTAAGATGGCTGGCTTTCAGGTTATCAAAAGCTAGCTTACATTTTATATCATGAAACAGAATTTATGCTCTAGGTCAACCTTAAGAGCCTATATTAGTCACTCAAAAAGACCTGCATGATAATGTTAAGTCTATGAGGGTGTTATTTTCAAATATCTCGCTCAAATTTTAATATCTTTACAAGTTTGTTTTTTTTTTTTTGCGGGGGGGGGGGGGGGCATATGATAGCTGAGGATAATTTATAACCAGGCTAATTTTTACTTTTTTGATTTTGGCTTCAGATTTTCTTTTTTTTTAAATTACTTTAACTTTTGGAACCAGTTGGAAACAGTCCTGAAATTGAAACTATCATAATATTAAACTAGTTGGATGTGTCAATCCCAAAACTTTCTTCTATCTCATAAGTACATTTTAATATTTAAAAAAAAAAGTGGTGACCCCTAAGTTACCCACTATCGAATTTCCTCGAGCATTTGACTTAGCCTAATGAGATTCTGGTATCTGAAAAGCCTAAAACGCAAAATTTAATTAATATTCTGAGAAAATCAACTTAGTAGTGCCTCATGTTGGGTAATTTATACTAAAACCTAATAAGCATCTATTTATGTCAAGACCTAACAGAATCTGAAATTTGATGGAATTTCGTCCATTAGTTCTTGAGATATAGTTATAACAAAAAATTTGCAAAACGTAGCACAGCAACACCATATCTTGGACAATTTATGCCAAAACGTAAAAAAGCGTCTAATTATGTTATGGTGTAAAAGAATCTGAAGTTTGATGAAATTCTGTGCATTAGTTCTTGAGATATAGCTAGTTTTTAAAAAAAACCATGTAAAATATAGCACAGAAGCACCATCACTTGAAGGATTTATAACAAAACGTAATCATCGTGTGATTATGTTATGTGTCATTTTGTAGCAAAATCTGAAGTTTGATGAAATTCTGTGCGTTGGTTGTTGAGATATAGCTATCGGAAAAATCGTGCAAAATGCAGCATAGCTGCACCACCTGTTGCAAGGTTAATACCAAAATGTAATCAGCGTCTAATTATGTTATATATTCTTGTGTAACAGAATCTAAAATTTGATGAAATTCTCTGCATTAGTTCTTGAGATATTGCTATCGCAAAAATCGTGCAAAATGTAGCATAGCAGCGCCTCCTATAGGGCAGTTCACACCAAAACCTTATCAGTGGCTATGTATCTCAAGGTATCGCGGAATCTGAAATTTGGTGAAATTCTGTGCATTAGTTCTTGAGATATAGCTATCATGAAAAACGTCGCACAGCAGCGCCACCTGCTGGCCAATTTACACCAAAACTTAATCAGGGTCTATGTATATCAAGGGGTCACAGAATCTGAAGTTTGGTGAAATTTTGTGCATTAGTTCTTGAGATATAGCAATCTTGAAAATCATGAAAAATGTAGTATAGCAGTGCCACCTGCAGGCCAATTTTCACCAAAAACCAATAGGCACTAATTCATATCATGGTCTAACTGAATATAAAATTTTATAAAATTTCGAGCATTAGTTCTTGAGATAGAGCGCCCACAAATTTTTTGTCACATACAGACAGACACACAGACACAGACCGACAGACTCACAGACAGACATTTTCTAAAAATAGTCAAAACGTGTTCAGGACCTTCTAAAACGTATAAATCTGTCAAAAACCGGAAGTCGAAAATTTTCATGAATCCAATACTTTCTTGTAAAGATAGAAGAAAGTAAAAATATATAATCATAATCAAAAACATAAAAACTAGCCCTATTGTGGGTCGTCCTCAGCTATCATATGCAAAAAGAAAAATAAAAAAAAAAATAAAAAATATCATGTTAAAATATCAAAATGTGTGTGCGATATTTGAAAATAACACCCCCATAGACTTAACATTATCATCTGAGTCTTTTTGAGTAATTTTGAGTGGCCTCTTAAGTGAAGCATCACAATCCCAACCTACATGATTAATTAAATCATATATAAGACTTTATTTTTTTCTAAAATATCATTCTTCCCTCCCCTTTAAAGAAAACAGAATAATACATTGTGTATTTTCTGAGAAAGAGCAAAAGAATGGAATTCTTCCATATCCTGTTTGGGAGACAGCTTTCTCTAAATATTTCTGCTGTTTTATCAATTTATTATATCCTTAATGTAAAACAGCCAAGCTAATATGAAAATCTAGAATTTTTTGTTATTTTTAATCATAGTTTGTTTTAACAACTTACATATCAATAGCTATATATAGTATTTATACAAATGTTGTGCACAGAGCATTGTGTCAGTTTTTCGTGGAATGACCCTAAAATGGGCACAGATTACTTAGGTCTAGGATTTAAAATGTGGATATTTTTATTTTTTGCTTATTATTAAAAGCAAGCAGCTTGCTGAGTTTAAAAATGTGGGTATTTTTTAACTTATTAGAGGCCATTCCATGTCACATGTGTAGCTTTTCTATGTAAAACTGCTATTTTAACAATGCTATTGTATCCTCAAATTAAAGAAAAATATGAAAATTAGGATTTTTTTTGTTGTTGTTAATTTTAATGTTTAGTCTATATTTTTACAACTTATAGGTTAATAAACATTGGTATTTATGTAAGTGTCAGATGCAGAATATTGTGACCATTCTCATAGAATGACATTAATCGTGTTTAGGAACAAAAGAAAAATGTTTTATATGGGTCTCTTCTATTGTAGAATCTTTTAGTCATAGGGATGCTTTGATTCTATTTTTTTCTGGATGGTTTAAAATATTTAATTTATTTAAAAATGAGACTAAAGTCTTTCTTTAAAAAGCAATAGTACCATCAAGACTAACAACTGTTTGCACACATTACCAGTGTATAAACAGAAAATACTACCTCTGACAATAAAGTTCGGTGAATAGTTCTATAGTATTAATGTAGATGAAATATTAACGAAAGTTACCATACCATCCTTTAAAATAGTCATCTCCTATAACTATGCACTGCTGAGATCTGCTATACTTGTCCTGGCAAGTTCGCAAGAAGTCTTCTTTTGGGATGAAGTTCAAAAGCTTCATCACGTTTCATTGTATGTCAGCAATATGGTCAAATCTCTTTCAATGAGAGTTTGAGTCATAAAAATAGGAATAAGTCTGGAGGGTTGAGATCTGGCGAGTATGGTAGGTGTTCAATTTGCACCATCCCTCATGAATTTCTTTCAGAGTCTTACAAAGCTTAAAACCAAACTTTAAACTGATCTTTTATTCATTCATTTTCCTGTTCTCAGTTAAGAAGCAGCACTTAGTAAAACACGTCTTACACAGAACATAAACGATGCTCAAGTGAACAACGGTGGGGGAAGATGGTCTACACTTATCTCTATGTAGGTGCAGCGTTTTGTTTCCCTAGAGTTGCCAGATCGGTCATTCTGAATTCATTCACCAAACTTTATTGTCAGAGGTAGTATGTTGTTGATTTTGAAATCCCAAGACAAATGAAATTGCTAAATTCTGAATTTAAAAACAGATTTGATTAGCTTGATTCCCCCTCCCCTTTTTTGGAGGGGAGGACAGAATATTGTAAAGTTTTGAAGTGCTAAATGAAGAAATGTTAACATGCTTTGAATTAAAGGGCAAAATTAGTTGCAATATTAAATATTATTTGAATCATTAAACAATTTTAGAATGGATTAGAAATAAACATAAGCACTATGAACTGTGCTTATCCTTATGAGCAGAGTTTGCCCATTAGGGTTTCAGGAGGATACTACATTCTGCTTACCGTTTGATTTAAAAAATATCTTTCTTGTCCCTCATCCTAAAGAATTGCGCCCTTACCTTCATATATATATACAGTATAACATCTTTAATCCGGACATCTATAATCCAGAAACTTCTGTAATCCGGACACTTCAGAACTTGTAATCTATTTTTTTTCTTTTATTTTCCCTTTTTGATCACAGATGGCGCCACCACAGTATGCGAATACATTTCCAAAAAAAAATTAAAACAGCCAATCACATTACTCCGTTCCTTTGAAAGAAATCGCTAGAATA
This sequence comes from Maratus speculifer, assembly GCA_964019185.1. Taxonomy (NCBI): domain Eukaryota; kingdom Metazoa; phylum Arthropoda; class Arachnida; order Araneae; family Salticidae; genus Maratus; species Maratus speculifer. Next base: position 381,023,828 of record OZ025293.1, read on the forward strand.
AAGATCAAATTATGAAAAAATATTTGGCATCACTCTTTTAATTCTTTTTTTTTTTTACATCTTTTGTATGGCAACATTAGTTTATTGCTTTGCATTTACTCTACCGTGTGCGGGTTAGTGCGCCATTTTGATTGTTATTCGTAGTGTTCTGTTATCAAAGTCCGATATATTTGGAAAAAAAAACCCAGCATGAATTACCAGCGAATTGATAACTTAATTCCCGTGAAGGGGAAAAAAAGAAAACACGCTATCGATTGCAGAAAAAGTGGAACTGTTAAAAAAGCATAGTCAAGGGACTTCTGTTTGTAATTTATGTGACGAATATGCGATTGGAAAATCGACAGTGTATGACATCATAAAACAAAAGGAGGAAATTTTATCGTTTTTTGCGGACAGTGACTTGCCTATTGAAATGGCGAAATGTAAAACGATGAAAAATGCAAAAAATCCCGATCTGGATAAAGTTATGATTGACTGGTTTAAACAGAGGAGGAGCGAAAATGTGCCGCTGACCGGACCCATGATTATAGCACAGGCTAAAAGATTCCATCAAGAAATGGGTTTAAATACGCCATGCGAATATATAATTGGATGGCTAGATAAATTTAAAAAGCGTCATGGTATACGCCAAATTTGAATTTATGGTGAAAAAATAAGTGCGGATTACGAAGCAGCAGATCTTTTTGTTGATGATTTAACAAAAATTATTGAAGAAGAAAATTTAACTTTAGAGCAGATTTATAATGCGGATGAAACCGCACTCTTCTGGCGATATGTGCCTCGAAAAACACTGGCTACTCAAGCAGAAAAATCCACTACCGGCATCAAGAATTCTAAAGAAAGATTGACAATTTTGGCATGTGCAAATGCCGCTGGTTCACACAAGCTCAAATTGATGGTGATTGGAAAGAGGGCTCGACCCCATTCTTTTAAAGGTGTAACCTTTTCAGTACTATATCGGAGTAACCAACGTGCTTGGATGACAAAAGAAATTTTCGCCGATTGGTATGAAAATCATTTTTTACCAGAGGTCCGGAATCATTGTAATTCAATAAATTTACCAAATGATGCAAAAATATTGCTGATTTTAGATAATTGTTCCGCGCATGATATTGAAGAAAAAGAAAATTCTAAAATCGAATTCCTGCCACCAAATTGCACATCTATTTTGCAACCTATGGACTGTGGCGTATTTCAAGCATTCAAATGTCATTATAAAAATAATTTTTTACAGCGAATGCTTGATAGCATTAATAACGAAATCAGTATTTCCGATTTTGCAAAGTCATTCACGCCAAAAGATGCACTGTTAAATGCTGCTAGTGCATGGAATGCCATATCAAAAGAAACATTAAAAAATGCCTGGCACAGAGTGTTACCATACACACTATTTATCGATGATGACGACGATGATGCCACAGGATTCGATGGATTTAGAGTATCTAAAGAAAAAACTTTAATTTTTGAACTTGTGAACTATCCAAAAAATCGAAATATTGATTTAGAAGAATCCGATATTAGTATAGAAGTGTTTGAATGTGACAAAGATGCCCCGACAATCAATCAGTTGACTGATGGAGAAATCCTCAATAATGCTTTAAATATAGTCGATCCTAGCGATGAAGATGAGGAAACTGACAGTGAACAAAATGAAGAAAAAATTTCAACTGATAATTTAATCAGCCATCTTGATAATGTGATAAAAGGCCTTGAACAACGAAATTTTATCAGTGAACACGAAATGATGACAGTATATAAAATTCGTGAAAAACTAATTTTGCACAAACCTAAAATGAAACAACTTTCACTCATAGATATGCTTAAAAAATAATTATAACCAATATTTAATTTTGCTACTTTTTTTTCTATTTAAAATTGTAATTACTACCTTATTTTATAAATATAAAGTAATATAGATCATGTCTTTTTTGTTTTGTTTATTTGTTCTTAATATTGTATAATCTCGTCATTAATATTATATTATTCTTATCTTAATTATCTTATCATTAAGTGACAACAGATGGTGCCAAAAGAGCGCGAATTCAGATATCATTTTTTCATTTTATGTACTATTATATATGTACTATGCATTAAGTACTATTTCAAAATAATATTATTTTAATTGAATTTGTGATTGAATTTCACATTTCTAAGACTTATAGTTAAATTTTTCATAACAGTAACCTTACGTAGCACCATTTTAAATATGTCACTATTTTGAATGTAACTTTTTTTTTTTTTTAATGTCTGGTATATTTTATTTTTTTCTTTATAATATATTGTTTCTTTTTAGAAAATTAGTTTACTGGTTATTTTTACGTCATCACTTTAGTGATATATTTTATTTATTCCATAATTTATAAATCGGAAACATCGATTATAAAGAAAAAAAAAACATAGTTATTGTTTATCATAATTTACAACAGATGGCGACACCACGAATTTTATTCTATATTTCCGTGATTATTATTTCCTTTAAGGTATTTTTAATTGCAATTTCTCAGCATTTTTTAATTATTTTAAATTATCAAGTTATTAGCATTCTTACTTTGTCATATTAATGACTGATATTAGTATTATTATTTGTCAAAATGCATTCTAGTTTCAAAAGCATCTGTAATCCGGAATTTTCTATAGTCCGGAATCGCTGTGATCGGTACGATTCTGGATTAAAGAAGTTATACTATATATATATATATATATATATATATATATATATATATATATATAAGCCTGTACTATTTTTTGAATTATAAAAATTGCTTGTGCATAATAAAAACTGTCTTAAAAGTGTAATAAGAATTCCTTTTAAAAAAGTACCTTTAAGGGAAAAAAGTACCCTTTTCCCACCAGCAGCATGCAGCCCTGTTTTAGGTCTGGAAGTAACTCTGCCTATGAGATTTAACTTAAGTTTTATTATTGAAGGATTTTTTTTTTTTTTTAATTCTTAAAAACTCTTATTTTGGACTAAAATTTTACAAAAATCAATCTGAATCTTCAGGATGGGATTTCTGTTAAACATCAGCCACTATTTTGCTATTATCGCTTTATGAGAGTTACTTCATGGAAGGACTTTTGAAAAGAAATGGTCCTAACTGTTTTATATGGAAATATTTGCATAGCCACCAATTTCAGAACTGTGCTGTTTTGAATCAGCAAATATAAAACAAGCCTCACTTTGTGGCCATCATTTTAACCAGTGTTTTGAGTGCCCCCCAAACCTTCACCCAAATGCAAGTTTCACTAAGAGATGCATAAATTATGGTTTCAAAATTCCCATTATGTTCTTACAATTTCAAGTATTCAATTGAAGAGCTCCCAACAAAAAAAGCACATACATTCACAATTTTCTGAAAAAAAAGGAAAAATTCTAACGAGTGTTTTTCTATGGGGCAACCAAAAACTTTTTTTCTCATAACAGGAACATGGATTTTTTTTTCATATATATATTATTAAAACCAGATATTTAATATTTCAAATGAAAATCAAATTTCAAATTCTTTTAATTGCTTATAGGCGTTAGTGCCAACATAGTGAAAAAGATTCCATGCCGGGAGTCGAACCCGGGCCATCAGTATAGCGCACTGACGTTCTACCGACTAAACCACATGGAACGACAACCAGCCTGAAACCCTCTCACTATTGTGTGTTGGCAAGGCTACAATCGCAGCACAAGATGGAATATATTCTGAGAGCCACCGATTTTGGGGCAAACACAGAACTCAAATAGAACCAGCATCGTTGAATATATTAATGCATGGAAATTGATGTAGATTCAATCAAATTGCACAGTGGAATCTGAATGTAGTGGAAATGTAATCGTGGAAGACTTATTGAAAAGGCGTAAGTTTCAATAACAACAAACTTTAATGAAGAAACATGATTATACAGCAAAAACTTCAGCAGACTATGCCGAAAAATAAAAGATTAAAAACATAAATAATTAAAGTCTTAAAACTGAAGCAGCATCATATTTCAACTAACTACATGCCGTCATGACAAGGCATAGACAGACCAGCTGCTATCAAAAAGACAAAACGTGCTTCATACAATCATAACGAAAAACATGGGCGAAGAACAAAGCTGCATCTCTTCATTTTATACAAATCTGCTCTGAAATATTTACATATTTTCCACAAAGTCCATGTTGCCACTATCTGAGGAGAAAAACCTCTGAAAATACCAAAAGAACTACATACGCCAAGCGCCATTGGCTCATTAACTATGACGTCAAACATCGACCGCGGCAAGGCCGTGAACGGTGATTCACAGTGATCCAAAATCACAGTAAAACTAGCTCTACAGGATCACTCTATTTACTTCAGAACGATGTTTGAATCAATGGTGCCGTGCGTACTTTTCAAAACATTGTTTTGACTTGGGGATGATAAAAACACAGGTATGTCATGTTAAACAAAATTTAATAGACTAACAAGTTAAATATAACATGACATAACAAACAGCCCCCTTTTTAGCATCCCCAAGGCTTTACAAAACTTCAAAAAGACAGACATACAAATATTTCAAATATTTAAACTTCAAAAATACATAATTCAAAAAAGAGTCTGTCTAATCACTACCAAGTCGGGGAAAAACCTTTCAGATTCACCGGCAAAGTACTGACCAAAGTGACCAAAAATTGTATAAATCTTATTTACCCCTCAAAAATTCTAACTTACAAAAAAAAATTTAAATTTCCAAAAAAAAATGTTAGTCTCCTCAATGTCATGCCAAGACATGGCAAGGAAGAGAGTGACTAAAAAGTAATAATTTAGATTTCAAAAATTTCTCTACAAAATTTCATTAACTGCTCTCTGACCTGAGGTTTAGTGAAAGGATCGGCTAAATTTAGTTTACTTGAGATGTACTTTAATTTAAACATTTTATCATAGACTAAATTTCTTAAAAACAAATATTTAATATGAATATGTTTAGTTCTTTGATTTTCTACAGGGGAATTTGAAAAGGCTATTGCAGCTTGATTATCACAAAATAATAAACTTTCTGTTAAATTTAAATTCAAACTTTCATTTTCTAAAACATTTTTTATCCATATTAATTCTTTTGCAGCTTCAGTGAGGGTTACATACTCGGCTTCCATAGTTGAGAGGCTGATACATTTTTGTTTAAAAGTTTTCCAGGAAATTGGTGACTTATCTAAAAACAAAATAAAACCTCCTATGGAAACACGATCATCTCTATTAGCTGCAAAATCCGAGTCAGAATAACAAGAAAGTTTTAAATTATTGACTTTAGACAATTCTAATTTAAAGTTTTTAGTATATTGTAAGTAGCCAAGTAATCTCAGTAAACTTTGCCAGTGTTTCATACCTGGATTTGCTTGGAATTGAGATAACAAATTTACAGCATACATAATATCAGGTCGAGTACGACCAGCAATGAAATTTAAACAACCTATTAAATTTCTGTAAGGAAATTTAGACATTTCATCCATTTCAGTTTGATTACTAGGAGAGTCCATCTTTGACAAAACTAATCCCTTAGGTATTGGTACATTACTCATAGGAAAATTATATTTTGAATACAAGCTACAAACTTTTTCAATGTAATTACTTTGATGAATATACAACTTATCATTTATTTCCTCGAACTCAATACCCAAGAGCTTCTTTGTTTTTCCTAACATTTTCAGGTTGAAAAATTTCTTTAGCAGGTTTATTCCAAGCTCTAAATCCTTTTCTGCTTTTCCAAATATTACTATGTCATCTACATACAATAAAAGTACAAGTTTATTTTCATATACATAAACACAGTTACACCAGTTGAGCTTACAAAAATTCAATTTTAAAAGTACATCATCTATTTCAAAAAACCATTGCCTACCACTTTGGTGGAGGCCATATAGAGATTTATTCAATTTACAAACTTTATTTTCATCACCAATGAAACCCTCCGGCTGCTGCATATAAATTACTTTATCTAAATCTGCATATAAATAAGCATTATTGATATCTACTTGTACATTTAACCATTTAAAAAGACATACAAAAATTGTGAAAAACAGTCTTATAATTGAAAAACTTACAACCGGACTAAATACCTCTTCATAACTTAAACCTTTTATTTGACTAAATCCCTGTGCAACAAGGCGCGCTTTAAATCTTACAATTTCATCTTTTTCGTTTTTCTTAATTGTGTAAACCCATCTATTTCCTAAAATTTGAGCATCTTTAGGTGGTTCAACAAGATCCCACACTTTGCGGTCATACATGACCTGCATTTCTTGTTTCATTGCTTCTTCCCACTCTGATGCTTCGGGTGTTTTTAAAGCCTCTTTGTAATTTTTAGGGATTTTTATTTCTATTAAATTTACTTCAGAATTTGAAAAATTTGAAACTTTACCTGTTTGAGTATTATGTTTACTGAAATCAAAAAAATCATAATCATATTTTATATTGTTATCTGCACAGTATTTAATTGTATCATTTAAAGATCTTAATCTAACTTTAGTCCCCTCAATTCCATAGTAAATATCAGTCCTGGGCTCATTTTTTCTAGGAACAGCAGACCTAACCCAATTAATGGATTTACAAGGAATTTGATCTGAATCATTTAAATTTTGACTAGTTTCTACAGGACTGATTTGAACTTTTGTTTTAGATGGGCTATCACTTCTACTTTCTGACTCTATTAGGTCATCAATCATAGGAAAGATATCACCATCTGCTGGGAAATTTAAACAAGAAAAAAACCGAAAATTTTGTTTTGAATTTATTATGTCAACCCCCCTTTTACTTTCCTCAAATCTTACATTTATTGTTTCAATTATACGTTGCTCATCTAAAACCCAAATGCGGTACCCCTTAGTTAATTGTGCATAACCGCACATAATTCCAAGTTTGGCTCTATTATCGAGCTTTTTCCTTTTCTGTTTTGGTATACCTACATAGGCTAAACAGCCAAATTTCTTTAGATGAGCAACTAAAGGCTTTCTACCAGAATATAATTCCATAGGAGTTTTCTTAAATCCCTTGTGACAAACCCTGTTCCACACGTATGTGAAACATAACAAGGCTTCAGCCCAAAATTTCTGCGATAAGCCACTTGAATTTAAAAGAGTTTTGACACCATCAAGGGCGGTTAAATTAAAACGTTCCGCAGTCCCATTCATCTCAGGAGAATACGGGTTCGTTGTTTCATGGGAAATGCCTTGACTTTCTAGAAATTTATCAAACTATTCATTGCAAAATTCTAGCCCCCCATCTGTCCTAACAGAGATTATTTTCTTGTCTAAGAACCTTTCGGCTCGTTTTTGAAATCTAAGAAAAGTCTCAAAAGTGTCAGATTTAATTTTAAGGGCAAAAACAGTTACTTTTCTAGAAAAGTCATCAATAATAGATAAAAAATACCGACTTCCACCATGAGATGAAACAGGCAAAGGGCCACAAAGGTCCATATGCAGCAGCTGGAGGGGGGCATTAGAACGAATTTGACCTATTGGTTTAAAGGAAACTCTTTTTGATTTAGCCAATTTACATGAAATACAATCATCGGTCAACTTTGACAGCTCTGGAAGACCATTAACACAATTCAGTTTACTGGTGTTTACCAAATATTCACTGTTAATATGACAAAATCGGTCATGCCATAATTCGTTTACATTAAACTTATCTACTTGGTTAGCTGAAAAGTTGACCCGATTGTTATTTTCATTACTATTAGTTACATATTTAGATGGCTTCAAAAAATATAAATCATTTTTACGTAAAGCATAAAAGAGCTCGTTTCCTTTTTTATCAAAAACATGTACTTTTCCATTTTTACCCACAAAATTTATCCCCAACCTTTCAAGTTTAACACCAGACTATAAATTTCTTCTCAAGTTAGGATTGTATAAAACATCTTTTAAAATAATACGATTAAATTTACCATTTTTACAGCGTATCAAAAACTGAACTGTTCCTTTACCTTCAACTGGACATTCTTTCTCCCCAACTGCGAGAGACATGTGCAAGTCAGATACTGGCTCAAAAGTGAAAAATAAATTTCGATTGCTACAAAAATGCGCTGTAGCTGCAGTGTCAAAAACCCATTGGGTATTACTTAAGCCCAGATCTGATGAGTTCGCCTCGCACAGTTCGGGAGAAATTTCAATTAAACTGCATTCCAGTTCAGAAAAGGTACAGTTAAAAAAATGTTCACATTCAACATTACTTGTTTCCAAAGGCCCTGAAAATTTTTTATTTCTACTTTTAAAATTAGTTTTAGAACTTTTAGACTTATTAAAATTACTTTTAGCATTATCAAAATTATTTCTAGAATTATCAAATTTACTTTTAGAATTGTCAAAATTAGTTCTGGAATTATCAAATTTACTTTTATCATTAACTTCATTACTAAATTTACTCATTTTAAATTTACAATTAGAAATTAAATGGCCATAATTTTTACAAAAATAACAAGGGCCAATTTTACTTTTTTGCAAAACCTTTGGATTTAAATTTACCTGGAAAAAATTTCACAGACGATTCGCTGGCAAAAGCAACATTGGCAAGGTCTCTCTGGGACAACTTCAGCCGGTTTTCTTCCAGTAACAATTCAGCCTCGATTTTATCAGGTACAAATTCAGCATCACTCCAGCGGTAAATAGCTTGGACAGTTGCCTGGAACTCTTCTGGTAGACTCCGGATTAGCTGGTAGCCTTGATACAACGGTTGTAGCTCATGTCCCACTTCACGAAGACGTTCTGCTGCCTGCTTAACTCGGCACAAAAAAAGTCCTAGATCCTCTCCAGGTATATATCTGGTATTAAAAAAGACATCAAGGAGCTGGATTATCCTTGCTCGGGTAGTGGGCTGAAAATGTTCGTGTAAAATTTTCCAAGCTGCCGCACCATCTGTCGTACTTGAAACCAGGGGCTTGAATTCAGGGCTTAATGACTGGTAGATAATGGTATAAGCGCGATTTTTCCTTAGATTTATATCTTGTTTTTCTCTCCATGTCAAGTCAGTCACAGTAGCAGCAACTTCTGTAGCAGCAGGAACTTCTTTACCGTCATTGTTTACCGGTGTGCCGGTCGTAACTTCCTCAGACTTCTCAATAAATTCCCAAGCATTGTAGTGGAGCAGGAGAACCTTTACCTCATGTTTCCAAACTTCCCAATTGGCGCCGGTCAGTAGGGTGATATTCTGATTAATTTCCATCAGCCCCCTTCTTTTATTGACAGCAACACAAATTTCGGAAAAACAAAATTTTCAAACAGCAATTTCGGCAAACACAGTTCTCTGCAGCAACACTAACTTTCTGAACAGCAACTTCGGCAAAAAAAATTTCTATTCAATCTATAAGCAGAAAAGCTCTTAGGAACCGCCATTATCTTCAATTCCACATTTCCAAAAAAAAACAATCTTCGGGGTTACGAGCCTGGGCCCATAACCCACTGATGTAGATTCAATCAAATTGCACAGTGGAATCTGAATGTAGTGGAAATGTAATCGTGGAAGACTTATTGAAAAGGCGTAAGTTTCAATAACAACAAACTTTAATGAAGAAACATGATTATACAGCAAAAACTTCAGCAGACTATGCCGAAAAATAAAAGATTAAAAACATAAATAATTAAAGTCTTAAAACTGAAGCAGCATCATATTTCAACTAACTACATGCCGTCATGACAAGGCATAGACAGACCAGCTGCTATCAAAAAGACAAAACGTGCTTCATACAATCATAACGAAAAACATGGGCGAAGAACAAAGCTGCATCTCTTCATTTTATACAAATCTGCTCTGAAATATTTACATATTTTCCACAAAGTCCATGTTGCCACTATCTGAGGAGAAAAACCTCTGAAAATACCAAAAGAACTACATACGCCAAGCGCCATTGGCTCATTAACTATGACTTCAAACATCGACCGCGGCAAGGCCGTGAACGGTGATTCACAGTGATCCAAAATCACAGTAAAACTAGTTCTACAGGATCACTCTATTTACTTCAGAACGATGTTTGAATCAATGGCGCCGTGCGTACTTTTCAAAACATTGTTTTGACTTGGGGATGATAAAAACACAGATATGTCATGTTAAACAAAATTTAATAGACTAACAAGTTAAATATAACATGACATAACAGAAATTTTTCCAGCGAGAAAATTCGCCTTGAATACAATATTTCAAATAAAAATCAAATTTCAAATTCTTTTAATTGCTTATAGGCGTTAGTGCCAACATAGTGAAAAAGATTCCATGCCGGGAGTCGAACCCGGGCCATCAGTATAGCGCACTGACGTTCTACCGACTAAACCACATGGAACGACAACCAGCCTGAAACCCTCTCACTGTTGTGTGTTGGCAAGGCTACAATCGCAGCACAAGATGGAATATATTCTGAGAGCCACCGATTTTGGGGCAAACACAGAACTCAAATAGAACCAGCATCGTTGAATATATTAATGCATGGAAATTTTTCCAGCGAGAAAATTCGCCTTGAATACAATATTTCAAATAAAAATCAAATTTCAAATTCTTTTAATTGCTTATAGGCATTAGTGCCAATATAGTGAAAAAGATTCCATGCCGGGAGTCGAACCCGGGCCATCAGTATAGCGCACTGACGTTCTACCGACTAAACCACATGGAACGACAGCCAGCCTGAAACCCTCTTACTATTGTGTGTTGGCAAGGCTACAATCGCAGCACAAGATGGAATATATTCTGAGAGCCACCGATTTTGGGGCAAACACAGAACTCAAATAGAACCAGCATCGTTGAATATATTAATGCATGGAAATTTTTCCAGAGATAAAATTCGCCTTGAATACAATATTTCAAATGAAAATCAAATTTCAAATTCTTTTAATTGCTTATAGGCGTTAGTGCCAACATAGTGAAAAAGATTCCATGCCGGGAGTCGAACCCGGGCCATCAGTATAGCGCACTGACGTTCTACCGACTAAACCACATGGAACGACAACAAGCCTGAAACCCTCTCACTATTGTGTGTTGGCAAGGCTGCAATCGCAGCACAAGATGGAATATATTCTGAGAGCCACCGATTTTGGGGCAAACACAGAACTCAAATAGAACCAGCATCGTTGAATATATTAATGCATGGAAATTTTTCCAGAGAGAAAATTCGCCTTGAATACAATATTTCAAATGAAAATCAAATTTCAAATTCTTTTAATTGCTTATAGGCGTTAGTGCCAACATAGTGAAAAAGATTCCATGCCGGGAGTCGAACCCGGGCCATCAGTATAGCACACTGACGTTCTACCGACTAAACCACATGGAACGACAACCAGCCTGAAACCCTCTCACTATTGTGTGTTGGCAAGGCTACAATCGCAGCACAAGATGGAATATATTCTGAGAGCCACCGATTTTGGGGCAAACACAGAACTCAAATAGAACCAGCATCGTTGAATATATTAATGCATGGAAATTTTTCCAGAGAGAAAATTCGCCTTGAATACAATATTTCAAATGAAAATCAAATTTCAAATTCTTTTAATTGCTTATAGGCGTTAGTGCCAACATAGTGAAAAAGATTCCATGCCGGGAGTCGAACCCGGGCCATCAGCATAGCGCACTGACGTTCTACCGACTAAACCACATGGAACGACAACCAGCCTGAAACCCTCTCACTATTGTGTGTTGGCAAGGCTACAATCGCAGCACAACATGGAATATATTCTGAGAGCCCCCGATTTTGTGGCAAACACAGAACTCAAATAGAACCAGCATCATTGAATATATTAATGCATGGAAATTGATGTAGATTCAATCAAATTGCACAGTGGAATCTGAATGTAGTGGAAATGTAATCGTGGAAGACTTATTGAAAAGGCGTAAGTTTCAATAACAACAAACTTTAATGAAGAAACATGATTATACAGCAAAAACTTCAGCAGAATATGCCGAAAAATAAAAGATTAAAAACATAAATAATTAAAGTCTTAAAACTGAAGCAGCATCATATTTCAACTAACTACATGCCGTCATGACAAGGCATAGACAGACCAGCTGCTATCAAAAAGACAAAACGTGCTTCATACAATCATAACGAAAAACATGGGCGAAGAACAAAGCTGCATCTCTTCATTTTATACAAATCTGCTCTGAAATATTTACATATTTTCCACAAAGTCCATGTTGCCACTATCTGAGGAGAAAAACCTCTGAAAATACCAAAAGAACTACGTACGCTAAGCGCCATTGGCTCATTAACTATGACGTCAAACATCGACCGCGGCAAGGCCGTGAACGGTGATTCACAGTGATCCAAAATCACAGTAAAACTAGCTCTACAGGATCACTCTATTTACTTCAGAACGATGTTTGAATCAATGGTGCCATGCGTACTTTTCAAAACATTGTTTTGACTTGGGGATGATAAAAACACAGGTATGTCATGTTAAACAAAATTTAATAGACTAACAAGTTAAATATAACATGACATAACAGAAATTTTTCCAGCGAGAAAATTCGCCTTGAATACAATATTTCAAATAAAAATCAAATTTCAAATTCTTTTAATTGCTTATAGGCGTTAGTGCCAACATAGTGAAAAAGATTCCATGCCGGGAGTCGAACCCGGGCCATCAGTATAGCGCACTGACGTTCTACCGACTAAACCACATGGAACGACAACCAGCCTGAAACCCTCTCACTGTTGTGTGTTGGCAAGGCTACAATCACAGCACAAGATGGAATATATTCTGAGAGCCACCGATTTTGGGGCAAACACAGAACTCAAATAGAACCAGCATCGTTGAATATATTAATGCATGGAAATTTTTCCAGAGAGAAAATTCGCCTTGAATACAATATTTCAAATGAAAATCAAATTTCAAATTCTTTTAATTGCTTATAGGTGTTAGTGCCAACATAGTGAAAAAGATTCCATGCCAGGAGTCGAACCCGGGCCATCAGTATAGCGCACTGACGTTCTACCATCTAAACCACATGGAACGACAACCAGCCTGAAACCCTCTCACTATTGTGTGTTGGCAAGGCTACAATCGCAGCACAAGATGGAATATATTCTGAGAGCCACCGATTTTGGGGCAAACACAGAACTCAAATAGAACCAGCATCGTTGAATATATTAATGCATGGAAATTTTTCCAGAGAGAAAATTCGCCTTGAATACAATATTTCAAATGAAAATCAAATTTCAAATTCTTTTAATTGCTTATAGGCGTTAGTGCCTACATAGTGAAAAAGATTCCATGCCAGGAGTCGAACCCGGGCCATCAGTATAGCGAAATTGGAAAAATTTCCATGCATTAATGTATTCAACGATGATGGTTCTATTTGAGTTCTGTGTTTGCCCCAAAATCGGTGGCTCTCAGAATATATTCCATCTTGTGCTGCGATTGTAGCCTTGCCAACACACAATAGTGAGAGGGTTTCAAGCTGGTTGTCGTTCCATGTGGTTTAGTCGGTAGAACGTCAGTGCGCTATACTGATGGCCCGGGTTCGACTCCCGGCATGGAATCTTTTTCACTATGTTGGCACTAACGCCTATAAGCAATTAAAAGAATTTGAAATTTGATTTTCATTTGAAATATTGTATTCAAGGCGAATTTTCTCTCTGGAAAAATTTCCATGCAGATATTTAATAGTTTATTCTAAATTAAGTGTTGTACTTTGCATAACAATATGTTAATTAAAATTTAATAATTAATGTCTTTCCATATTGCTATAAGAGAGATGCCTTAATAGAAGACTTTTGCAGTGAAAGTGATTCTAATTATTGTCTTTATTGGTGGAAAACTCTGAAAAATTGACACAGTTACCCTTCTCAAAATTGTGTTGTTTCGAATCTGGGAACCCAACCAAGGCTTTTCATTTTTTGACCAGCATGCTAACCATTCAAGGATATTGGTCGATTTGAGGGGTTATAGTTTTCACAATGTTGTGGGTACCATTTAGAATCGCGATATTGCATTGTTAGTTCATTTTTGGAGCTTTGGGCAAGTGTTGTTTATGTTGAGAACAGTTCAGCTGTTATCTAACCCTTAACAATTGTAATACAAGATATGTTTTTGCTTTAGCTCTATATTTTCAAATATGCCTAATAAATAATGTAACAAGAATTTTTATAATTCTAAATTACAGAAATGTTTTTTTTATTTTCTTCTAGATTTGATAATCTTAATGAATTGCCATATTATTAAAAATTGAACAGTATGGCTAAAGACATTCAGGTGAGTTTTTAAAAATTACCTTATTTCCCATTTTACTATAATTTATGTTGCTGTTTAATGAGAATTTATACCCAACCTTTTATTGGCCATGCCCCACCAAAGCTTCATAAAATTACGACCCTTACCCCACCCTATTCTATGACATATATGTGTTTTATTTAACCCTTTGTAGCACAGAACACTTTCAATACTTAAGTATTAAGATTAATGATTGACACCAGAATTTGAAAACAACTTTATTTGTAAGTAAGAAAAAGCTATGATTCACACATGTAATATATCATTTTTTTTTTCATCTAAATTCTGGTATCAATGTGACCAAAGTGTTTTCATAGACATACCACTGCCCCTCAAGGGGTTAAGAGATGGATTCAATTTACACAGTGGAAGCATAACAGAGCCTTAACAATTTTATCCATTTTGAATTTTTTAATATATCAAAAAGGTTAATCTTCTGTCACAAATGTTTTTTGCCATAAATTCTATTAATGCAATGAGGCTATCAATAAATAATTGAATTATTTTTCAACCTATCTCAGTGTTATACAAAATTGTTATATGGCCTGCATATTTCTTTTCACAAAATGCCTTGAAGAGATTCTCAGATTTAACATTAAGATTTATAACACTGACACACTTTATAATTCACTTTTATAACTTATTAAGAAATAGAGGGAAAGCTTTGGATATTAAATTTTCTTTCTATGGATAACACAATGCACAAGAAGCATTCCAGATTCTAGTTTTTGACATTTTTCAAGAAGCATTATTTCTCATCACAGAACATTTTTCCTGTTTTCTTTCTTTTTTTCAATATTGTTAGTTGTCTATCTATGTTATGTTTTTAAAATTTAAAATATATTTGTCTTTGTCATGATGTAAATTTATTTACCATGCAGGATGCCTGCACTAAAGCCATAGATATTTACTACCTAGCTATTTTGTTTTTTAAGATTCATATATTTTATAAAATTGGTATTACCTTGTTTAGATAGGATCAGGTGGGGTAAAATGGGTAATCAAAAAATATTGTTTAGTTTTTTAAAATTTTCAAAATTATATATTCAGGAATGGGGAATTTTTCAAAAATCTTACCAGCCAAGGATTTATTTCACCAGCCCGCAAGATGCAACGCACATGCAGCTGAAAATAGTTATAACAAAATCGCATGCGATTACAGAGGAAATTACTATTACTACAATGCATTTTTGTATTTTTTTTTTTTTTTCTATAATACTAAGAAATATATAAAAGACAGACTTAAGCCTAATATAAGATAGAACTTAGTATCATATTTACACTGTAATAATTTGGAAAGTTAAAATATCTAGTTAAAAAACGTGTTTTTGATAATGTCTCTATTACCTACAGTTTTTCAAAAACTAAAAATTCACTCACCTGTCAGAAAATCCAATCTCCACTGGCAAGCAAAATCATGTATTTTCCCACCTCTGGATGGTAAAAAAGAAACTTAGAAATTCAATTCTCTCTCTCCCCCCCCCCCCACTCACACTTCTTGAAATTTTTTGTGTGTTATAAAACATCTGAAGTATTTTTTAATCAATGACTTGATTACTTTTATTATTTTGTTTTATTTATTTATTTTTTGCTGAAATTAATATTTGGAAATAGTGGTTACTACTATCATGCATATAAAGGGGACAATACATTCATTCTATATAGCCTGTGATAATAAATTAAACATAAAATAATGATAATTAGTGGAGAAACACTTAGATTTAAATAACGTGTCATGCAAAAGCATTTCTTTTTCGTTTTAAAAGGTGATTTTTGGAAAAATAAAAATTCTTAATCAATCGATGCTCCATACATATTTTTCAATGGCAAAATCTAAAAATTATATTTTTTGATTTGTGTCACTTTTCTTACTAGGGTGTGTTTTGTTTTTCATACACAGTAAAACTACAGTTATCTGAACCCAATAATCTACATCAGCAAATATTTGGATCAATATCAGGAAGTAAAAAATTACATTAAGAACTTTTAAATGCAAACTTCTAGTATTTGTTCATAGAATATAATTTCAATTTAAAACTGTTTAAAATTTGTTTAATTAAAAAAATTCAAAATGTACATTTAGATAACTAAGTAAACATGTCACTAATTTCAGAAATTATTCTAATATTTGAAGAAATCATTCTTATTTTAGAATTTGTACTGGATTTTTATGTGAAAAGTATGGAATGTTGAATCTTGTTAAAGATGTGATGAGGTCTGTGTCAAAACAATAAACATTGTTGGTCACATTCCACTAATATCTCTAAAGTATATAAGCACTGTCCTGTATTTTTTCTTTAATTGTTTGCAGAGACATCCTTTAGAAAGTCCTAGGAACCCAAATACATTTTAATATTGGGTGGGGTTTTTTGTTTTATATATATCTATACTAATAAAACAACAAAACGCTCAGTGTGTATCTGTGTGTGTGTGTGTGTATCCGTGTGTCTGCGATGATTAGCGAAATCTGGGGCACATACCAGGCTCAAAATTTTTTTGAAAGTAGCTCAAAGTCTGTCCTGATGCACCTGCTATTCGGAATTTCAAAATTCTAATTATTAATTGAGTAATTACTTAAAATCCAGAACTCACTCTCATCAAAAAATCATTTTTTTTTCCAGCTTTATTCCCTTTGCTTGGATACGATTGGTTGGTTGTATAAAACTTTCGACGCTATAATTAAAAAATCTGGGACAGAATTATAGAAACCAATTTAAAAAAGTAACTTTTTTTTTTCAAAGACTTTTAAAATTTATAGACCGGCAAACATCCAGTTTAACTGAGGATTTTGATCCCAGCTGTTATACGTCAGAATGTTGGCACTTTGTACATTAGAATGTATGTGGTTAGCTGTGTTGATGCAAAAAATAAAATAAAAACGTGGCTTTTCTAGGAGTTATTTTTTTAATCATCGATTAAATTTAAATGTATTTTATTTAATTTAAAATTTTATTATGGCTTTAATTTGTTTTTAAAACGAAAATAAAATGGCTGTTATGCGTGAATCATTTGAATCGGCAGATGATTAATACACCATAATAAATTATCAAATAGCAAAGCAAATTATACATCAGAAATAGTTACTAAAAGAATAGTAGCAAAACTGGTTACAATCATAATGTTTAGGCTTATTGACACATAACCCGATCCAAACCAGAAATAAATACAGACCATAATCTGATCTGAGCAAGACAAAAATTCTCACCAACCCAATCGCATAAACACGAACCGAATCAAAAAATAATATTATTTGAAAAAACTATGTATTTGACATCTGACCTGAACCAAAATTGCATTCCACAAAAATGTTCAAATAAAGCATAATCCAATCCGAACAAGGAAAAATAACTTTCTTGGAGGTGTAACCTGACCCGAACTTAAATATTTTCTTTTGAAAAAAAAAAAAAAAAATATGACCTGAACAAAATCTGAAATTGATAAAAATATTCCAAAGAAAACCCGATCCGAGAAAGACAAATTAATTTCTGTGGGCATCGCATAAAACAGATTCAAACCTAAAAAATAAAATTTGAAAAAAAAACTGAAATTTTATTCAAAGCTCATCTGAATCTGACCAAAATATTCGAAAGAACCATAACTGGATTCGAGTAAAACAAAATAATTTCCATAAACATGAACCCAATCCAAACCTAAAAATTGAATTTCAAAAAATACTTGGCATTTGAATGGAACCAAACCTGAACCTGCCAAATATATTCTAAAAAAACCATAACCGAGTCTGAAAAAGACATAAAATTTCTTTGAAAAGATCTCAAAATCTCAATTGACCCAAATCTGAACCTGACAAATATATTCCAATGAAGTATATACTTATTCGAACAAGACAGATCGATTTCTGTAAACACGCAACCCAAACTGAACATAAAAATTCCGTTTGATGAAAAACCCGAAATGGTAATTGCTCCGAATCTGTACACGACAAAAATATTCCAAGGAACCATAACCAGATCCGAGCAAGGCAAAATGATTTCCTTGGAAGCACAACCGAACCCGAATCATAGAATTTCACTTGAAAAAAATACCCGAAATCTGCATTGAACCAAATCTGAACCCGACAAAAATATTCCAAAGAACAATAACCAGATCCGGGCAAGGCAAAATAATTTTCGTGGAAGCACAACCCAACCCGAACCTAAAAAAAATGTTTGAAAAATCCTGAAATATGACCAAGGTGAAATCTGACAGACAAAAATATGCCAAAAAACAATAACCAGATCCGATATCGATTGAGAGTAATTTCCGTGGACATGAACCCGAACCGAACCTAAATATTACATTTGTAAAAAAAACCCGAAATATGACCCGAACAAAACCTGAGACTGATAAAAATAATCCAAAGAACCATAACTCAATCTTTATAATCATCAGAAATTTCTGATTAAAAAAGATTTATAACATAAAAAGAATATTCTTTATACTAATAAAAGTATATCTCCAATCAAAAACTCATTTTCTATAAGTGAGTTAATAATTTTAATTTGCTTCCTTTTGTATAATTTTAGGTCATATTTTAAAAATAAATTATTCTTTTATGTTAAAAAAATGCAAATTTTTTTTTTTATAACTAGCATTATAAATAGACACGAATATAGGTACGTTAGTGTTTCAAGATTGTAGCAGTTAAGGTTATTTTTGAATAAGGGCTGCTACTTTTTCACACATACATGCATTATTTTGTATTCGTAAGCTCAAAAGATTAACAGGCACTCTTATTCAAAAATCTAATGTATTTCTATTATTGGATAAAAGCAGACAATTATTAAAGTGATGTTGTCAAACTTGGCCTTTTGGACCCAATTTCCAGACGCGATAGACCAATGAAACAACATGACATGAGACAACAATCGTTTATAAATAGAGATTTTTTTTTAAATGAAATTTTTAGTTTCAGATTGGGTTCATGGTCATGGAAATTATTTTGTCCTGTTCGGATCCGGTTATAGTTATTTGGAATAGATTTGTCCGTTTTGGAATTAATTCAATTCAGATTTTGGAATTTTTCAAATTGAATTTTGTGTTCGGTTCTAATTACATGTATAGAGAAATCATTTTGTTGCAATCATATCGGGTTCATTGTAATATTTTTGTGCGGTTCAAATTTATATCGTGTTAGATTTCAGTTTTTTTTTTAATTAATTTTTTAGGTTTGGTTCGGGTTGCAATTTTTCTGGATGGGTTGCAATTATGTTTACAGTTAATCTTAACTTATATTTAATTTCCGGTTAGGTTATAGTTAGATCATGGTTAAATTACAGTTAGGTTAAGGTTAAGTTGCAGTTAGGTTATGGTTAGATTACGGATAAGTTTGCGATAAGATAACGGCTAGAGGTTACCTTTATGTTATATTTAAGTTACGGTTAGTTTACAGACAGGTTATAGTTACAGATAGGATTTTGACCATGGTTTGAACATTACGCAAGCTTTAATTAAAAATTTAGACTTTATTTTAACAATGGTTCTTAAATTATAATATTATATACATACATTTAGAGTACATTTTATAATCTTACATTCTTTTAGCTAATCATCAAGTATCGATTTCATTCACGATATAGTTGGATTTAAAAGTGATATAATTAGTTTGAAATTCAAAATATTTCACTTGGAATTTCTGTGTGAAAAAAGTATTTAGTTAGTTATGTGACTAAGCAGCTTTTTACGGATAAATATCAACACTTTAACTTGAAAATCACGCAATCGCTGCTCACATGTTCATTCCATGTTTCCCATTGCAGTCATCTTGAGAATTTTTACAGATAAATATAAGTTTTTTTTTTTTAAACTAATTTCTCACACAGTCAGTGCCACGCATTTCAGACAATATATTTAAACATATTTCGAGTTAAAGAGAAAATCATACAAATTTCAAGTTCATTTAACATTATTATTACGGGCCCGGGCATCACCGGGCGGGTCAGCTAGTATATATATTATATATTATATACACATATATGTATATATATGTATGTATATATAAGGTGTCCAGTAAATGACTGGCCCATTTTGAATGTAATTAACAAAAAAAAAAGGGCTTGAGATAAAAATGCACAGTTTGCTGAATTGTTATTAGAATATCAATAAATTTTTAAAAATGCACTTTCTTGAAATAGTTCAAATATCGGCCAACAGATGGCACTGGCGGCAACAGGTTGTCGAAATTCAAGCTTGCTCTAGGTTTCATACGCATGAGCTTTTCGGCTCATATTGTTGAGTTTAATTTCAGTCAACATGTTGAATGACTCTCGACTCACCTGCAGAAATAGTTTGTTGGATAGAAAGAGATTTAAAATAATATTTATGATTGAATAATGTCTATTATACTTAATAAAAACCAACAAAACATACTGTTTAATAAGCATTGACTTTTCACCCATTTACCATAAATAAATTGTATTCAAAAAATGTTTTTGTAACCAGTTAATTGATTCTCTTTTTACATACAATAAATTGAAAATATGGGATAAACACCACTTTTTTTAAGTTAAAAAAAAATCTTAATATTTAATCTAAGCATTTCTTCCATTAAATAGTATGAAATTGTATTTATAAAAAAAATAGTAGTGTCAAAAAGCTTTAGATGATGCCTGTATGTTGTTAACAGTCACCTGATACCCTAGATACATACAGTCACTGAAACACATATGAAAACCATAAAAGTGCTGTTATATGAGAGATTGAAAATTTTCGTGGGAGCAAAAGTTATGTTAAGATTGAATATTGACGGGGCAAAAGGTTTAATATATGGCAATATAGGTTTTATCGCAGAGATTATCTGGCCACATTTTTGACAAAATCAAGTATATGATGCAGATATACTGTCAGTTCTTATCAATTTCGGTTCAGATGGCATACATGTCATAAAACCAATATCGATGTGATTTCTTGCAAAATACAGCCATGGTACTGCTGAAAGAAGAATACTGCCGTTGATCCTGAGTTGGGCATCAACCATACATACAATGCAAGGCAGTACGGTTGATCATGCAGTCATTTATCTGGGTTCTTGGCTGTTTGCTGCTAGACAAGATTATGCACTTGTCTAGCACTCAGTCATGGAAAGTCTCTTGAGAGTATCCAAATCGAAGAACTTGATTGCTCAAAGTTAACAGGGAGAGAGCTCCATGTAACAGTAATACATTAGATGAAATGATCAAATTACGAGATAATTCATAAAACAGCCTGATGCGATGTATGATGTACCAAAAATTTGAGTCCTTAAGTGACTAAAATGTTTAGAATTCAATAAAGATTTTTAATAGTCTAATTGATTTTTTTAGTCTAACTGAACATTGAAATTCTAAGTAAAATTGATTTAGAAAATTCAACACTTAAAAATTTAGAAAATAAATAATAGTTTAAAAAACCAAAAAACATGCTTTTATAGCAATTCAAACTGAAAAGTTTAGAATAATTTTTAATCATTGAGAAGTTATCCAACAGTGATAGAAAGACTATGTAAAAATTAATACAGAAAGCGTGGGGTGCTCAATATAAATTGTTAGCGATATTTCATTAGTAGTTATTTCTAAAACTTGACTCAGTGTAAAATATATAATGATGTACTCCATGCTTTTTGTATTAATTTTTTCATGGCCTTTCTATTACTGAACTTCTCAATAATTAAAAATTATTCTAAACCTTTTTAGTTTGACCTGCTATAAAAATGTGTTTTTTGGTTTTAAACTATTTATTTTTATGGATCCTTTCTGCAAATGTTTGCTGAAATGATGTGCTATAAAAAGACATCTATGAACATCACTTGTTTGTAGTGAGCATGATCTTATTTTAAACATACATTATGATGTCAATTTTAGAGAAATTTTTATTTCAAATATAGCCTTTTATATGATTGTCTAATTTGTTTGAATTTTTCCATATCTGCTTTGTATATACAGAATGCATTAATATCCACATAATTAGTTTTACTGTATATAAATTACTGTAATGATTTAAAGTTGTACTTTTCAATTATTGTAAATAATGCTGCAACTTTTTTTTTTTTAATAATATTAGCTTTTATATTAAAAATATATGTAGAGAATCTGTTTTACTTGAAATTAAAATATTTTTTTAGGCAAAAGTTCTATATGACTTTCAATCTCAACCTGACTCCGGTGAATTAACTATTTGGACTGGTGAAATTGTAACTATAACTAGACAGGTATGCTTTATTTCATTGATATTGGTTATAGATTCAGTTGCTATTACTACTATTGTTATAAATTCTGGATGTCCAGCTTTATTTTGAACTTCTGTATTTAAGCGTGTCATTCCTTTATTATAGTACATTATCAACTAGAAGTTCTGATATTAATGCAATTCAAATTATTAAAAACATATTAAAATAAATTATTTATAAAATTGATTTCTCACCTTACTTTGAACCTTAAACATATTTAATTCTGATCAGTTGCAAGTGTTTTTAGTTTAAACACCTAATATACCCAAATCTCAAGTAAATTACAAAGGCATACAATGCAAAAATTTATTTTGAAAGTTGTTTTGCAATGTGTCCGTGTTACCTGTATCAAGTATTGTGATTGTGAAAATAGTTTACTTTAAAAAACTTATTTAAGAATCATCATTGGTATCTGCAAACCTTAATAATCTGATGCTTATCATGAACAAGGTTTTCATCCATCCAAAGCAACAAGCAATTTCAGTGGCGTAGCTAGCGGGGGGCGGAGGGGGCGGTCCGCCCCGGGTGTCACCCTTTAAGGGGTGACACCCAATCTTTATTTGCAAGTACATATGTATATCATCTTATAAAATTTTGGGAAAGAATTCTGGAAAAAAAAATGAAATTTATAGCTTATCAGACAAAAAAAAAATTATTTTTTTTACATATAAAGGCACCACATTGATTTATGAGAAGTATGGGATGAATTATGAATTGCCCCTGTAATTTCTTATATGGGAGGTAGAGGTCTGCACGGGCCGGAATTTCCAGGCCTGGGCCAGGCCCGGCCCGTACAAAAATCAGCGAAAACAGGCCCGACCCGGCCCGTTTTGGCCCGTTACAATTTCTACGATTTCTAAAAAATTCAGATTTTTATCATATAACTAAGATTCCTTAAAAGAATACTGCGTACCTATCTAAGGAATGATTTTACAGTATATTTTACAGCAAATACACATTAACAACATTAATGATTACTTAGATTCTTAGGCTTTCAACATTCGAATAAAGATTCATTAAAAAATTAATATGGCTTAGAATAAAAGAAAAAAGAAAGAAAGCTAAAAACATCGTTAATTTTGAAGCTGTTTAATAAAAGAAGATTTATAAATATATTTCTATATCATTTTATTATAGATTTCAAATCCAAATTTTTCTTAAATTCAAAGAAGCTCCTTTCTGATACATTTCTAAACTGATTTTTTTTTTTTTTTTTTCCTCAGAAACGCATAAGATTAGCAGATATCTTTATTCAGAAAATATATAATCGAATGGCGTTATCCATTTTTTGATACAAGCAATTTAAGAATATTGCAAACAAATAAAATACTGTCATAATTAGCGTTTTGAATAGAATTTCCAGAAGCAATAGCAAGGGAAGGGAGAAAAACCTGCAATCATTTGAGAAACTATTATATCTCAACAAGGTTATACAAGTATTTTATTTACCAAAAATGAAAAACGCTATTCGATTCCAAATCCCTTCAATAGTTAGGCTTATCACTTTTACACTTTTACAATTTAAAATTAATCAGAAAATGTGTCAAACTTTCGCATTATTGAGAAATTAATTTAAAAAACATCAAGAAGTATATATTCGAAGACTAAGCTAACATAAGTTTTTTATTGCTGTCAATAACTTTACAAATTATGTTTTCTGCCAATAATTAAGTCTAGTACCGGTCCGGCCAGTCTATATGTAGAAAAATAATGCAAGCGTGATCTCGGGCCGGCATGAGTCAGCTAAAAAAATATTAAAACGGGTTACACATAATGTAATTCTCCAATGCCGATACACTGTGCATTTTTATATTGATGCTGTCAAACTAGTATGGCCACATTTATACTTATTCTCGTTAAAACCATTTTTGTTGAAAATAGCTCATATTAAAAGTTCTGCTTAAATCTTCAGAACTGGCCGGCAGAAGATCTTTTATCGGCCCGGCCCGTCTGGCCCGTTCAATTTTTTTGCCGGCCCGGCCCGTTGAAAAAACTATTCTAAATCTGCCGGCCCGTTAGAAAATTTGAAACGATTCCGCCGGCCCGGGCCCGTGCAGACCTCTAATGGGAGGTCTGAAGATAAACTAAAAAAGGTTTCGTCATTTTCCATGTTATAGATGCCATGCATTCATTCCTCCCCCTCTTTTTAGGTGCGTTCGTAATTATGTAAATACGTAGCACCTATTGTTGTCGCTCAGTCCGTCCGTCTGTCTGTCCGTCTGTCTGTCCACATATAACAACGCAAAAACTACCCAACCGAATCGTTTGAAATTTAAAATACATAATTATAACATAATTTTGTCGAGTCATTTCAAATTTTATGAAAATCGGATGGATAGATCAATTACAGGGACAATCAAAAGGATTTCATTGCATTACAGTCAATGGGGAAAAAAGTTTCAGATGCATTTTAATCGTTTGAAATTTAAAACATATATTTATTGCGTAATTTTATCGAGTCATTTTAAATGTTATGACAATCGGATGTACAGATCAATTACAGGGACAATCAAAAGGATTCCGTTACATTACGATCAATGGGGGAAAAATTTCAAATGCATTTTAATCATTTGAAATTTAAAACATATAATTATTACGTAATTTTATCGAGTCCTTTTAAATGTTATGAAAGTCGGATGCATAGATCATTTACAGGGACAATCAAAGGTATTCCATTACATTACGGTCAATAGGAAAAAAGATTCAAATGCATTTTTATGATGTTACACTCATTCGAACATAATAGAATTGGCATGAATCTATGAAATATATACTAAAATATGCATTCTGTGCAATCTGTGATGCAAAGAATTTTTATTATTAAATTACAGGGCCACACAAATGTATTCCACTACATAATGCTATACTGGGAAACATTGTTTGGGGCGTGTTTTAATTATATTCAACTACACTGCTCAAAACAATTAAAGGATATTGCAGTTTTAGGTGGATTTTGTATCTGGGAAACTTTTTAGCTGATTGATACATGGTCGACAGACATAGTAGGTTATATGAGAATAAATTACACATGTTTGGCAGAAAAAAATGCATTTTATTGCACATTTGTGTACAAAAAGAAAAAACCACAATTTGTGCATATGAGAAAAAAAGAATAAGAAAAGGTGTTTTCTTCAAAGAAAATCATTTTCAGTAGGGGGTATGTTTTCCACGGGCGGCCAGCAACGTTGAACACCTTTGAGGCATGGACTCAATGAGGCTATTAATGACGAGTTGGGGTATTCTGCCCCACTCTTCCAGAAGAGCTCTTTCCAGTTCTTGGAGAGTTTGTGGGGGTTGTTGACGGCCAGAAACTCGTCTTCCTAGAGCGTCCCAAACGTGCTCGATTGGATTCATGTCTGGAGAACACGCTGGCCTTTCCATTCGAACGATTCCTTCCTCGAAAAGGAAATCCTCCACCAGGTTTGCACGATGTGGCCTGCAGTTATCGTCCATTAAAATGAAGTTATCTCCGATTGCTGCAGCGTAAGGGACTACAATAGGTCTGAGGATCTCATCCCTATATCGGCGACCAGTCAGAGCTCCATCTCGAATGATGTAGAGGTCAGTGCGCCTGTCAATGGAGATGCCACCATACACCAACACTCCTCCACCGCCAAATCTGACACTTTCGTGCACGAACGCAGGATTATTCCTACTGCCACGGTGCCTCCAGATGAAAATACGCCTATTATCCGGATGGCACAGGAAAACGGGACTCGTCATAAAACAGAATATTGCTCCATTCATTTGTCCTCCAGTTGACATGCTCGGTTGCCCACTCCCTGCGGTCGTGACGATGCCTTGATGTTAATCTAACACATACCATCGGTCGGCGAGCATACAGACCTACAGCATGGAGCCGGTTTCGGACAGTCTGAGTTGAAATCGTGGTGCCTGTAGCCGAGCGAAGTTGTTGTTGGAGAAGAGTAACGTTCATGTTTCAGTGTCTCCGAGCTGTTAACGCTAAATACCGATCTTCATTGGGCGTTTTTGCCCCTCTACGACCTTGCCCTGGTCTTCGGCCTGCACATCCACTCTCCAAAAAACGGTTCCAGATCCTGGAAATGACACTTTGTGACACTTCAATGGCTTGCGCTACTTCGGCTTGAGTTTAGCCCCCTTCTAACCTACCAACAATTCTCCAAGCTTCTGAATCTGTCAAATGACTTTGCTGAGACATCGTACTCATCGAAACAAAGCAATCACTGAATGCCGATCATCCTTGTCTTCATTCTCTTTTATCCAGTTGAATGTCAAATTCCATTCGCTGCCGCTGAAGCGACGTCTTTGACGTCGAACTCAAAATTTGCATACTCCACAGTTTGAAAACCAGAAAAATTTGCATTTGTGATTCTCTTCTTCTATTTTCGGCAAAAAAATTTCGTTTATATCTTTATTTTATATAAAACTTCAAATATCCTTTAATTGTTTTGAGCAGTGTATTTCACATTTTATGAATAAGATATATGTTTCTGAGGTGTAATAAAAATTACTTTCTGCATATTTACAGAAACACAAAGATTTCGACTACTATACTGTATCCAAAGTACACTCTACTATACCAGCAAGATCTGAATATTTTTAAAACTTCGTTATCGTACGAACGCACCCCATTTGCTACGTTCACGTGCAATTTCCAACTTGTTTTTCTTGGAGATTAAACTCGGATACAATATAATCCATATTAAAAGATAATAATAATCTATACTTTAGTCTGTGTCAGCACCCTTGACTTCCAAAAATGCATAAACTTTAGGTTGCAAACTATATTGCGTCTCAAAAGTATATTGACAGGTAACTTTTTGAAATAATTGTTCAAAAATAAACCAATAATCACGAAAAAAAAAAAGCAATGATAAGAATCGTAGCATAAGTTTATTCCGATAAAGAATACAGTAAAAGTTTACAGAAATTTTGTTAAAAAATCAAAATAGGCTTTCCTATAAATGTACGGATTTTTTTAGTTTTTTTATTTTTAAATTATAATTTTATATCCATTTCTTTGAATTATCTATAAAATCACATCAGGCATGAAAAAAATGTTGAAATTTTATTTGTAATAAAGTAGAATTGTGATTGAAAAATATGGCGGATTTGGGGTGTGTGTGTCTGTGGGAGGGGGGGGGGAGGGTGTGACACCATTTACATCCGCCCCGGCTGTCACCCATCCTAGCTACGCCACTGAGCAATTTGTATTTCAGTG
Source organism: Maratus speculifer (assembly GCA_964019185.1). Lineage (NCBI taxonomy): Eukaryota > Metazoa > Arthropoda > Arachnida > Araneae > Salticidae > Maratus > Maratus speculifer. The sequence goes on from OZ025293.1 coordinate 381,051,425, forward strand.
TTCAAACTAAAAGCATGGCAAGAAACAAGCACTGTGCTTTCTAAAATTAACTCATTCTCAACTGGTGTTCATGTTGTCATTGTTTGCACTTCATCCTGCATGGTGGGTATGATAGTTTGATACTAATGTACCATCTAACACTTACGTTAGCAGAGTTTGATTTAAAATCAACATGCAAATAAAAGCAATTTGCTGATTAAGTTTTCTAGGCCCTTTTTCACTATAGATGATACATTATCTGACAACACAAACGATACATTCTTTGCTACTTTAATTATTTGTAGGGAAAGGCATACACTGGAACAGTGGTTAAATCCATATTTATCTATTAATTTAAATAAATTCACTTTAACAATTAATTTCGTTTTTACTCTATTAGATTATTTAATTAAACTTATTTTAAACAATAAATACATTTAACCATATTAAAAAGACTAAATTTACTTTACACAATAATTTCATTTTAATAGTAATTTCACAGTTTTCATTTCATCATTTTCATTTTAATAGAAGGTTAGCTTTACCTTAAACTTTATATCATAAACTGTTAAAAATACATAATAAATTTAATGAAATAATCTGAATGAACTTAAAAAATGGATAGTGTAATTTAGACTAATTCATCTCCAGCACATCATAGTAAATAAAAAGACCATTGCTTTAATAAATAAAAAACAATGTTTTAGTATTGTTAGTTAATTAATGGTAGCTAACTAACGATACTGACTACTGGAAATAAGGTACTCACGAAATCTATTGAAATAACTTCCAACCTCCACATCGGTTCTGAAAGAGTGTCTTGTTATGTAGATATCTGTAAACAATTGGCAGCATTGTAAATAATAAGAAACTATCTCATCTTGGGATATTCTTAATAATAACACCATAAATTTTAATAGCACTTGAAGACTAAACAATAACAGCTCTTCTTAAAGAATGATGAGAAATATATTTAAACAGTCATTTCTTACATATGATTTATACTGAAGTCACTTAAGTTGAACAAAGAAAAAAATAAAGAATCACATCCTGTCTGGTTAACAACTGCTTAAGTAGTTACTTTAATATTTAAAATTACTAGGTGAGGAATATAACTTATATATCCAGCAAATTAACCTCCCCGTTCATCAAAAAGAAAAACAGTTTAATTTTAAAACTCGACTTAAAAGATGACACAAGACCAAATGATGTATGAAGCTCTCATTTATTCTGCAAAATGATTTAACTTTAGATATATATCAAATAAATAAAAAGAAATGAGTTTATTAAAGATATAGATTTATAAAAGAATGTAACAAAATATATTACATTTTTAATAAACTTTAATATATAATAAAGATAATACATGCTTTAATAAAGATAGTACATATTTTTAAACAAAAAGTACAATTAAATAAATGGGATTTATTAGAAATAAACTTTAATACTGAATTACTTCAATTAATTTTAAATTTTCACATTGGATAACTTTCAATATTTAATAACTTTAATTAAATTGAAATTTGAACTTTGAGAAATGAGAAGTGATAAGAAATGTTAATGTCCTACTGATGTCTATTCCTATTAGGGGGTGCTAGAGTTTTTGATACTCACATCCTGAGCAACCAGTAAGTGTGCTACACAGTTGGAATGTTTTATTTCAGATAGTTTAACTTACAAAAAATTTATCGTGATCATATTTGAATTTGTATTAGGAAAGAACACAATCCCTTCTAACTAGGAAAGCAAAGGGAATCAATGAATATTTTTTTATCCATGTCAATTTAATTTTTTCAAAAAAGTCTTCAGTGAAAATGAAGAAAAAGTGTTTATTTCATATGTATTAATGTTTCGGGAAATGTTAAAGCATCACAAGAAAAGTACCAAATTTGTCAAAGGATCGCTTCAAGGGTGATTCTGTGTGAAAAGAAGTCTGAAATTCACAGCAAATTTTCTGATAGGTTTGAACAGTGTGTGTGGGGGGGGGGGGGGGAATCCAGTTTAGACATAATGTGTTTTTTCCGCAGCTCTTTGATAAAATTTGTGAATTTTTTGAGATCTTTTGAGGAAATTTGTAGATTTTTTGCGATCTTTTCACGAAATTTGTAATTTTTTGACACTATTTTGACAAAATTTCTAGTTTTCTTGCAATATTTTGACGAAATTTGCGGTTTCTTCACAATTGTTAGTGTTTTTCATGATTCTCTAAAGATTTTTGCGTTTTTTCTATGATCCCTGAACAAAATTCAGTTTTTTGCAATCCTTTCATGTAATTTGTGTTTATTCACTATTCTTTGTCATAGAATAAATGTAAATCATTTAGTCAAAGGGCCGCAAAAAAAATGCAATTTCATCAAAGAATCGCTTAAAAAGACATGAATTTCACCAAAGGGTCAAGAAAAATGCAGCAGCCATTTTAAGAAACAACACAAACACAAATATATATGTTTATTATTGTATCAATAATTTTTAATCGGAAATAATATTAAACTAACTTTTGTCAAATTGGGTTTAACTGAACCCCAATTTGCTTACATTCAATCTAAAATCGAGATCAACCAAAATTAGAGTTCACTAGATCTGTAACAAAAATAACTAGCACCGGGAAGGAATTTACCCCTGTAAAGACTACATTGCATAAAAGCTTGGCTTTAAAAAAATGCATAATTAATCTGAGTTGTTGATAAAAATTCATTCAGTGGTATTTTGATATGTCTGTATTCTTGTATTTATTTAAATAGCACATGAAAAAATAGTGTGTTTTAAAGATTTTTTTCCTCTCTCCCAAACAACTAAGCTCCCTTCCGTTTATAAATGTTGGGAGGGAGACTCCCCTCCTTGGAAAAATCGAATTTCAAGCCCTGATATATATGTATTAGGGGTCTCTGCCCCCTGTAAGCTATCCCCGCCAACTCCCTTCAGACTTTAAAAACATGGTAATGCACTTTGTTTTAAAAATATTATCATGTTATAAAAGATTGAATATTATCAGTTTCAGCTAGCTGGGGGGGGCCTACCAAATGGCTTAAGCACAACAAGCCCTACTTAAAATGATATCATGAACAACAACTATTTTCTGTAATCATGTTGCCTTACTTTTTTGTTTGAATTAGGCATTTTTGGATTACCATGGTCTCATACTACACTGCTATCATGAAAGCTGACATTTGCTTTTTGAATTGATAAATAAAAATCAGGTATACATTTGAAAATCTGCTTAGTTAGATTTAAAATGTCCCTTGTCTTATACTTTTTTAATGACACTATAGACAATATTTTTTCTTTGGGTTCAAAAAGAAAACCTCCATCTACTTTATGTTGGTAATAACACTCAGAACATTTAAAATGCACTGTGCTCTGAAAATTTTCTCATATTTTATTTTTGATCAACTTTCACATATTTGCTGTAACACTTTTCATTTCTTTTCTCTATTTTAATGCAGTTGTACAGATTTTCATAAAATTTTAAAATGGAAATTGTGTATTTTATTTAATAAGTTGTATAATAATTTTCCAGTATGTATTTATTTAATAATAATTTGTACAAAATAAATCAAAAATATTTTGCTCGGGTAATTTACCTGCATTTATTTTGCATCAAGGGAGGAAATATTTAAACAAATTTGTTATCCACGCTACTTTTATATCATGCGATTCCCATTGTGACATGAAATGAATATTATCCAAAAGGAAATTATTTTCAATGTATGATCTTATTATATAATATAATTTTCACTCCAAATTTGTTGCATGTGTAATAATCTAGTTGTTTTAAATTTGTTTTCTCTTTGAGATTCATGTGTAAATATGTAATTCATTTACGTAAAGAAATAATATAATTCAATAATAATGCTATTGAAACATTAATTAGTTTTAAATTTTAATAGTATTTCGCTAACAGCACGCAGCATTTTTCTTTATACTGCGAATGAAACTTCTAGAATACATACAGTTGAACCTCGAAAATCCGGAACTGTTGGTACCGCGGCGATTCCGGATTTTCGATATTTCCGGATTTTGGAGGTTTCTTAAAAAATCTTTTTTTATGGCTATATAATACCGTAAAATCCCGTTAATCCACTCTTCCCGATCAAACACCCCTCCCCACTTTATAAAGAATTTGAAATTTTCAAAAAATCCCGAGAAAGCGCCCTCCCTCCCGATTCTCAAAGGCGATTGAGAGTGAGACGAATCATTATGAAATGAATGAATCATGAATCTTTGATGAAGTGCGTTTTTTCAAGATTTTTTAATTGATTTCATGCTTGTTTTGGCTTTTTTTTTTTTACAAATTTCTCCGTTTTTTCTGCATTTTTTCGACAGAATTTACGTTTTATTTTTTTAAACCCAAATTTTTTCAAGTATCAAAATTCATGATTAATTCAACGATTCATTCATTTCGTCATGATTCATTACTGTAAATTTTGTTGAACGCTTTTTAACTTTTTAATTTTTGTAATAATAAAGTCTTTAATTAACGGCAAGTCATTACAATATTAACCAGAATATATCTATATATATTTTTTTAGTATAGTTATCAGAATTTAACTGTAGTTGATGAAAATTACAGCTATGTCTTATTTTAAAAATTAATAAAACTGAAATCGGAAAAGTGTCCGGATTTTAGAGATTTCCGGATTTTGGAGGTCCGGATTTTCGAGGTTCAACTGTAATATTTTATATGTAAAGCATGAAACAACCCGGCACCTCAGCTGGGCTGTTGTATACAAAACTTATTTTCTTAATCTTTAAAGCATTAGAATTCAATTTCGTACATGAAAATCTTAATATTGTCTTTTTATGATTAAAGAATTGTGTGTGTGGAGGGGGGGGGGATGTCATATTTAGCTATCAACAGTAAGTTAGGAATTCTAAGATATATCATTGCATAGTAAAGAAGTAGAAGGATTTTAAATGTCGCATTATCTTGCAAGATTAGAAGTCCCAATAAAAAATAAAATCAACACCAAGATGTGTTGATCAAAAGGCAATCTAAACAAAATCAAAAACATCAGATCAATGATCAAAACAATTATGCAGCTGAAATATGTAAGAAGATGGTCTCTGAAAATGCACTCACAATGAGTAAGGACATCATAAGACGTTATCTGGATGCTGCTGGATTGTATGTATGGGTCCTTCCAAAATAACTTCCCACCCGGGCCCAAAACCAAATAGATTTATGAGGGTGACAAATTTTTGTGTAAAACCACAAGAAATATATTCAATTGAATGAAACTATAGGTTTTTGAGGCTGATCAAATAATCAAAATTTTAGTTTTGGTTTCATATTTGTGTGTAAATATTTGTTTGTAATATAATTTCTTTCAAAGATGATTTATTTTTATCTGGCACACATGACAGAAAATATTCCTTAAATTTAGGTAATATTGTAACTCTAAGTATGCTAATTCATCACCCGGCATTTTGGATCAAAACAAAAAACAAGAACGGTGATTGGTGTGAATGATTGGTGTTTGGTGATAGATCTGGATGAAAATTCTCACATTCACAAACTCGCCAAGCTGTTGCTGAAAATATTTCCTGGAGTGTCCATAATAGAGGTCTTATTATACCTAATTTCTTCATCTGAAGATATATTTTAGATTTCTTTTTCAAAAATCAGGTCAACCTGAACCTAATCTGAAAGTGTAAAACTCAACTGCAAGCAAACCAAAAAGTGTAAGACAAGCTGACCTGCAGTAAAAAAGTAAAAGTCAACCTGACCTGTAACAACAACAAAAAAATATGGTGCTCAAACTGACCTCACTCAATACTGAATCTGATTTGATCCTACATTATTTAAAGGGAGACAAACAATTTAATACTTTTTTTTAAACTTGAGTCAACAAGTATAAATCTCCAGAAGCAAACCTTTTTGATATCTTGTTAGAATTTTCTGTCACAAAAAATCATAACAAACCAGAAAACATTGTATAGGTGTAGATAAAAATAATATAGTACTAACAATGCTGCTGTAAATATTAATTATTATTATAACTTAAACAAAAATGTTATAAGAGTCAAAAAATGTTAATACATTGTGTTTTTTTAAATTACAATGGTTCTTTAATTAATGTAACTGTTGAGTTGATTATCTATTATTGTACTTACAGGATATTGGTGGTGGATGGTGGGAAGGTAGAAACAGTGATGGTGAATATGGATTGTTTCCATCATCTTATGTAGAGGTAATTATTTAGGTATTTTTAATTAGGTTTATATATACAGTAGACTTTCCCATTACTGAACTAATGTAGTATGGAGTAATCCAGATATGAGAAAAATTCACATGAGAAAGGGGTGTATATATATATACACACCCCTATATATATAATATATCTTTTTTTTTTTTTTTTTTTTTTTTTTTAAAGAGTCATGAATATACCTATTTGTCATATTAAAATATTTATTTTCACTTTTTATTATATTTACACATTATAATTGCAATTAGTTTGAAGTACATAAATATATATATATTTTTAATATTGCATTAAATTTGTTCATTTTCATCTAAACAGAGGAGCTTCCACATCACATCAATGTTTCATTATGATTACATCAGAGAAAGGTATTTGCTTTGCTGTTGCATGAATCACAAAGCAACCTTTATAAAATGGAATTAAGCATTTATAAAATTCTGTATCAGCTTTAAAAAGTTTTAAAAATTAGAGGTGAAATTTTTTACCTCTAATGCATCAAATGCTTCCTCTGAAGAAATGCATTTCTCTTCAAGAGGTACTTCATTGTCACTATTTATATCAATTTCTTTTCATTTACAAAATTTAAAATTTCCTCGTAAGTTAGGTGGTGATCTAAATCATTATTTACTCGGTCAGGAATTTCTGTTTTTGTGGTATTTTCCCAATTGGAAACTTTCCTTATTGTATTTGTTAAAACTAGGTCTTCTTCGGAATTTTCACTACTTTCTTTGATTACTAATAGTTTATATGAAATTGAGGAGCTAATGAGTTATGGCTGAATATTTTAGTGCTAATGCTACAAAGATGCAAAAGTTCTATTTGGATATCTTTCATGAACACGTCCAACAAAAAGGTCTAATTCTATTTTTTTTTTTTTTTTTTTAACTTTGAGTTTTTATTAGACCAGGTATGGGAGAGGCCAGATTTGAGATGGCAAATTTGTGAATGTCTATTGTACTAATAAAATATAAATGTATATATGTGTGTACACATGTCTCCATCTGTCTATCTACAATGTTTATTGAAATCTATTACATGTAAAAATCTGAAAATTTCCATGAGGATAGATGAAAGCTGATTCCAATGTATGTCAGATTGAAATTTTTTGTAGTTTTTAATAATTATCAAAGATATTAATTATAAACCTTCATTAAATGCTTATGAATGAGCTTTGATTCTCCTCTGTTCATTAGCATTGTGATTGCTGTCACACACACCCGGCAGAAAAAAAATATTTTTCTAGAGCTGAGTTAATAAGCAAGGGTAAAATTTTCTGTTTTTTCTAGAATTTAAAATTGCGATCACTCAATGTCAGAAGAAAATAATTAATAATAAAAAAAGAAATCTGCAAGTAGCTGGTTCCTTCTCCATACCAGTGGTACATTTCATTAATAAATATATGAATGTTTACTACTTCAAAAAAATAGTTATTTTCTGACGGTTTTTGTCATTTTTTCATTTTTGTTCATTTTAAATCACAAATGAAAGGACCTGAATAGTTATAAAATAACAAAACATATCCACAGATAGCCAGTACTATCATATTTTTTATTCATTCTGGTACTTTGTTATTTATTTTTTTTTTTTAAACATTAATATTTACTGTATTAAAATGTATATTTTCTGGAGGTCGTTTTTTACAGTTTTAAATTGCCATCCTTGTACCCCCAAATGGAAATACAATAATTACCTTTGGTTAGCAGACACTTTTATGCCTTCAATGATACTTTTTATTTTTAAAAATATTAGTATTTATGTGTGAAAAAGTTATTTTTCTGAAAGTCATTTTCATATTTATTTCTTTCAGTGATAGGCAAATGGTCAATTGCTAGATATTGAAACAAGCTTTTGTATATTATTTTACATTTAGGGTTTGAGGGAATTATTTCTCTTGATAATTCCCCCCCCCCCCCCAAAATAATAATAATAATAATTTATATGCACATTTAGATTATTATTACAAATATTTTGTTGCTCCAGTCTAATTTTCTTTTAAAAGACTTGGGCTGGGTCTGAGCTTATTGTTTCTTGACAGGCTTTAATCAGCCTTTTTTTATTCCATTTATTTACTTTATTCATTTTATTGTCATACATTCTTTCTTTTATTATTCCTACTTGACTGGGGATGGGCTCTGGCCCAGACTTAATTTTTCTCAGCAGATTTCAATGGAGAAAGGTTTAGATGATGCTGGGCAGGTTTACTAGTACAGTAGAATCTTGATTAATCGAACTTTCTGTTAACTGAGCCGATAATGAAGTGTGAGTTTTTTTTTTTACTGCACTTTATATTTCACTGTCCATGCTACTGTCTCTTCTGCCCCAAAAGCACTCGACTTCCCAGAAACATTGCACCCAGAGAAGTGAACAGGGAACAATGTTTTATTTCTAATGGCTGTGTAGCCCTATTGAACATCAGGTGCAATGTGTTATCAGGCCCCCACATTTGATTGGCGAACTATACAAGAATGATAATAAAATACAAGGTGATTCCGAATTTTTTTTTACAATAAAAGAGGGATGATAGTACACATCAAGACAAACAATATTAAATAGGAGACCAAGGGTCCAAAACGTTTTCCTGAGGAAACAGCCGCCATTAAAATTTAGGGACCAAAATTTCAAATAAACATAAAAAACGGAAAAATCGGTCGATTGATTTGCGGTTTTCACTAAAATTATTCTTTATGTCGGCATTTTCTTGAAATTAAATTTTAAAGATAAATTTCAAAAAATGCCGATAGAGGGCGCTTTAGACTTTGGAGTAACGAACAACTATTTTTTGCCAGTATTTTTTGCATCTCATTAAATGTTTTCGTAAGCTTAGACTTAAACTTAAATTTTGAGCTCAAAATTTGTAGTTGGGAGTGGTTAAGTAACACAAACTGAGCTGTGTTCAGAGGGTTCAAATTTCAAATGATTATAAAAAATGGAAAAAATTGTCGATTGATTTGCGGTTTTCACTAAAACTATTCTTTATTTAGGTATTTTCTTGAAAATAAATTATAAAGATAAATTTCAAAAAATGACGATAGAGGGCGCTTTAGACTTTGGAGTAACGAAACACTCTTTTTTGCGTTATTTTTTGCAACTTATTAAATGCTTTCGTAAGCTTAGACTTGAACTTAAGTTTTGAGCTCAAAATCTGAATAGCTGGGAGTGATTAAGTAGGCAAACTTAGCTGTGTTCAGAGGGTTAAAATTTCAAATAATTGTAAAAAGTGGAAAAATTGGTCGATTCGGTTCCAGTTTTTGCTAAAACTAATTTTTAAATCAGCAGTTTTCTTGATCAATCAGTGTTTTCTTGAAAATAATTTTTAAAGATAAATTTCACAAAATGCCGATAGAGGGCGCCTTAGACTTTGGAGTAGCGTACAACTATTTTTAACTGTTATTTTTTTAATCTCATTAAATGCTATCAAATGCATAGACTTAAATTTTGGGCTGAAATTCTGAATCGTTGGGAGTGTTTAAGTAGCGAAAAATTGAATTGTGCTCGAGGAGGATTGAGGGTTAAATTTTAACTCCTGAACACACTTCAGTTTGCGCTTCTTAACTCCTCATAACGATTCAGGATTTGAGCTCAAAATTTAAGTTTAAATCTAAGCTTCCGAGAACATTTAAATGCTTTTGCAAGCATTTAATTAGAACCAAAAAATAATAGTTAAAATGAATTGTTGGTTACTCTGAAGTTTAAGGCGCCCTCTGACGGAATTTTTTGAGATTTATCTTTAAAAATTATTTTCAAGAAGATACTGACTTAAAGAATAATTTTATTTTAAACCGCAAACGAATCGACCAATTTTTCCATTTTCTATAATTACTTTAAATTTGACCCTCCCCCTCCCCCTTGAACACAGTTCAGTTTGTGCTACTTAACCACTCCCTACTATTCAGATTTTCAGCTCAAAATTTAAGTTTAAGTCTAACCTTCCTAAATCATTTAAAGAGATGCAAACAATAACAGCAAAAAATAGTTGTTCGTTACTCCAAAGTCTAAAGCGCCCTCTATCGGCATTTTTTGAAATTTATCTTTATAATTTATTTTCACGAAAATACCTAAATAAAGAATAGTTTTAGTGAAAACCGCAAATTAATTGACCAGTTTTTCTTTTTTTTTAATCATTTGAAATTTGAACCCTCTGAACACAGCTTAGTTTGTGTTACTTAACTACTCCCACTTTCAGGTTTTGAGCTCAAAATTTAAGTTTGAGTCTAAGCTTATGAAAACATTTAATGAGATGCAAAAAATACCGGCAAAAGATAGTTGTTCGTTACTCCAAAGTCTAAAGCGCCCTCTATCAGCATTTTTTGAAATTTATCTTTATAATTTAATTTCAAGAAAATGCCGACATAAAGAATAATTTTAGGTAAAACCGCAAATCAATCGACCGATTTTTCCGTTTTTTATGTTTATTTGAAATTTTGGTCCCTAAATTTTAATGGCGGCTATCTCCTTAGGAAAACGTTTTGGACCCTTGGTCTCCTATTTAATATTGTTTGTCTGGATGTGTACTATTACCCCTCTTTTATTGTAAAAAAAATTTGGAATCACTCTGTATATTGAATGATATTTAGGGAATGATATTAAAATCTAAAAGGGCTACTTAATGACATAAGTTTTAATTTATTTTTGCTCGGAAATGCATGAAACTAGCAGGTGGTGTTGTTCAGAAACTATCTAATCGCACTCGTTTTCCTGTTTTTCTGCAAGTGCAAATAGATGTTTCAAGAAATACTGTCAAAATTGGCGTTCTGAACCAAATTTTCTGATGAAAGCAGAAAAGAACAGTCAATAGAGGGAGAAAAGCACTATGTTATATGATTAAAAACACTTATACTCAAAAGATAAATTATTAATTAAAAAAAAAAAGTTCAATTTCAAATTACTTCCATAGTCAAGTTTTACAATTTTGTATCTTTCTGTTGAAAAATGAATTTGTAAATGTATCAAAACATTTCGCTTTTGTTGAGCAGAGCACTTGAAAACAGCCTTAACCACTAACAAATGTCCTAAAATATTTGTAGGAAAGAAGCAATATTTCACCAAAAGGCTTTCTGTTGTTCAAAAATTGGTGTGCTTAGGCAGCCATTGATAAAAAATTTAGACTTTTTTAATGTAAGGTAAAAACTTTAAAAAATAATGTAAATTTAACAAATTGATGTAATTAAATAATCATATGTATACATATATATATTAAGATTTGTTTTATTTCTGAAATGCATCTTTTGATGTTTAACATAGTATAGTTAAAAATTTTTAAATTGGCTTTTTAAAATTTATTAATAGTAATTGACTTCCTTCTTTAATTTGATGTGCTGTGAAACATAACTTTATATATATATATATTGTTATCATTTTAAAAATGTCCATTTGTTTGTTATTCTGAGAGATGTTAAATTTGCGAGTATGCCTAGTTTTTATACAAAATTTCTATTCACTAAGATTTCTAATATCTGAGGTATTGGCAGACCCAATTAGCTCAGATAATTGAGGTTGCACTGTACATTATAAATTGTTAAAAACTAATTTTAGTGCAACTAAACACAATTTTAGTGCAAGTATTTTTTTTACAGTTAAACTGAGATTTCTAATATCTGAGGTATTGGCAGACCCAATTAGCTCAGATAATCAAGGTTGCACTGTACATTATAAATTGTTAAAAACTAATTTTAGTGCAACTTTATAATTTAAAAACTAGATCATATTTAAGCAGTTTTGTCAATTTTTTTAGCCATTTTGATTCCCCAAAGAAAAAATTATTTTGAAAATATCTTTGTATTACAATCAATTATCAGTGCATATGACAATCCTTAATTTATGAATAATTGTTGAAATATGTTTATTGTTTTGAATTTTATTCTAACTGATCATGGTAAGTATGTAAATTTTGAGTTTTAAATTTAACAAAAATCAATAAAATAAAAAATTCATAGTATTCAATATGATTGCCTGAACTTGGACTATACATCACTAATTAATTGCATACAGCAGTTCATTTAATTCATACTGAAGAATATTAACTGTAAAACAAATATTAACCGTATTTTTAAAAAGCTTTTAACTGTTAAGCACTATTGTTCTGGTTAGAAAACTTCCAATCAAACAACCATTTCTTTTTCTATTTTGGCATGTTTTTGCATTTTAATCTTCTGACTCTCTAGAAAATAGGCAAATATGTAATGTAGTTTTCATGGTATATTTTTTTAATGGTTAAAAAAAAATGGAACATGATATCAAAAACATAATTGAGTATATGAAGATAATGCTTGTGAGTTTTCACCGTGACTCAATAATTGAAAAGACAGCAAAATTTATGAAATTATATGAAATAGTGTATGCACTGCAGTGAATACTGCAGTCAGGGAACGTGTGAATGTGAGCTTGCCAATGGGATTAAAAGCATTGGAAAATGCAGCATTTTTGCATTACTTGAACGCCTTCTTTTCAACATTTTCCCTCAAAATATTTCATAAATATTTGTTAGGTAATAGTGATAATTTTTTTATTCATTGCATTTATTTTATAAATGTAAAAATCTTATTCTATTACACAGATATTTTTAATCATTTTTCAATAATCATTATAATTATTCAATAAATATGAATAATAAATATACTATTTAGCTAAGAAAATTTTAATTTCCATCAGTTTTTTAAAAAATGCATTCTTAAAATATGTTTTATTAAATCTGAAGCTCAGAAAAATATTTTATGTAGTGTACTCTCATTAATGTGGCTCCACTTAAGGTATATCAGTAGATATTGAGGACAATTTTGTTTTCCCCATCATTTTCTATTTCAAATTAATGTTTAGGACGTTGCTTACTGCTCACTGGATAATGCTAATATATTTTTCTCATTAACCAGACAGAATTTAAGAAAGAAAAGGTTGTATATATTATTTCTTCAAAACCAATTTTGGTGTAATATTTGTTATTCAGTGATCAAGAATTTCTCGATGACAGTGATAAAGGAAAAAAAAAAACATTTTGTCACCAAAAGTTCAAGAGATTCAAACATAGTTAATGATTTCACTGTTTGTACTGAACAAAATGTGATGTAATGCATCAAATTTTTTGATTGTATCAGAAAACTGGAAAATGATGTGATAAACAGATAGTTTGTTCAACTATCGCAAATAAATGCGAGATATTATTTGAAAGTACCAAACAAAATGTCATGTAATAAATAAATCAAATTTTTGAATGTGTTACAAAACTGGAAAGTAGTGTGGTAAAAAAAAATTATTTGTTCAATTATCACAAACAAATATCAGAGATAATTATGTAAGTGCAGCTGTTTCTGTAAATAGTTTGTTTGTTCTGAACAATGTGTTATTTTATGTTAAAAAATTGCCATAAATGTAGTCATGTAACAGATCAAATTTTCGAATGTGTCACATAACTGGAATTTAGAGTAATAAAATAATTAATAGTTCAACTACATAAACAAATGTGAGAGATATTTATGTAAGTTCAGCTGTTTCTTTGCATAGTTTGTTTGTCTTAAGCAATGTTTTATTTATATTAATAAATTGCGATAGTTTAGTTAACTAAAATTGTAAATTAAAGAAGCTCTTGCTTCTTTTAGCTTAAAGTTGGTAACCTATTTAATTTTTGTTATAATTGAATTCAATTTATTCACTATTGAGATGATTTGCTTTGAATGACTTTGAATAGTGTGAATGAGAAATGACCTCCCTTGGAAATCTGCACTAATAAGAGTTTACTGTATATCCAGTTACTCTTAATTTCATTATTTAACATTATGTTTGTGCATTGTATTTTAAAGGTATATGTCTCATTTCATTTTGCAAAATTTCACTCACATATTGATTTTATTACACAGCTGCTTGAAACTTCAGAATCATCTGAAACGGGAGGAGGTGGAGGGGGAAGTGGTGGTGGATTTGGATTTCGTTCTTCTGAATATTCAGCTGATGATATGCAAGTATTAACACGACAACAAGACAATGAAGCTGCTCAAGACTGGGAAGACAGCTGGGATGAAGATGCTGGCTCTAATCAAGTAATTATCTTTATCTATTCATCTAAAGCTATTTCAGAATGAAAATATCATTATCTGTGATATGCTAATCAGCTCATTTTTATAATAGAGTAGACTCTCTCAAATCTAGACAGGTTGGAACTAAAATTGTGCGGATTTTAGAATTTTGCAGATCTCTGGACATTGCCTTCTTTATGTTTTTTAAGCATTAATTTGAATGCAACAATGCAATCAAAATTATAATGAATATTTGTAATATATTAAAATATTAAAAGTAAAGGTCAAATAAATAATTAATAATGCATATTTGAATATGCGTAAAAAAGAAGGGACACATTTTGTTTGAATTATTCAGTGAAACTATCCTTAAAGTAATCTATTAATTCACATCAAAAATATTGTAATATCCAAAAAAGCTTGTTTAATACATAAATATATTTTATAAAAAGATTATGATTACCAGTGTTACAGTGTGAGTGGGCTTGATGAGAAATTTAACATCAATTCCTGTAAAATTCATCATACCTCAAGTATACATCATAAATCTCATAAATAAATACATACTCAAAACAGGAAGCAATAAAGCATTTCCATCATTTAACCCTTTAAGCATCCTAACCTGTTTTTCTGTCAGATAATCTTTGAATTCAAGGGCTAATTTACACAAAACTGATGTTTTTTTTTTCCTGTATGTATGTTAAATAAATATGGAAGGTAATCATAATTAAATCCTCATGCAAATAATTTTTATAGCTATTATTTTATGTCATTAAGTGTAAATAAAATAATATGCCAGACACTTAAAGGGTTAAATCTCTTAATTTTCTTCAAGGCGTATGCCACATGACCTTGTTTTCATTATTAGAAAATTACTACACCCTCACACTTGATCTGTCTGAACTGGATACAAACCAAGATATGTTGATCAATGCTTAGATAATAAATGAATACAGAAATCTTAGATATGTAACACCATCTAATATTGTTTAAAGTTACAAATAAACTGTTCCAATTCTAAAAATCATATATGAACCTGTGGGCTGCGGAGAAGAACTTATTCTGCTTCATATGTGATGCAATGGTCCTTCATAGTTTAAATCCTTTTTTTTTTTTTTTTTTTTCTTTTTTTAAATTCAGATATTGAATAGCTACCAAGAATTGTAAGTTTCTATTATAAACCACTAATAAGATTTGATTATGAAGCATAATTTAAATTTTTACTTTATAAATAATGAAATCATATTTAATAAGTAAAGAGAACTGTAAATAAGCAATTCCCTTTTCAAGTTATAAAAATAACAAACAATATTACAGCAGCTGATTTGGCTTTTAAAATTACTTTAATCATATAGATCTAAACTTATACATACTAAGTAAAAAATACTCTGTTAGTTACATCCTTTAATGAATATGCACATAAAGTAAATAATCATTTAAAAAAAAAAAAAAAAAAAAAAAAAAAAGACTGGGAAGAACTACATTAACATGCATTCAGTAGACATATTATCTTTAAAAAATTAAATAATTGTCAATTAGATTTTAATACTTTTCATATCATTTTATAAGTTAAGAGAACATATGACTTTAATCAAAGATTTTGAAAAAATAAGTTGGTAAAGATCATGATTTAAATAACTAATTTTAATCATCTGATTAAAATTGTTGCCACCCTGATTAATTTGATCTTTCTCTTCTGTTTATAATTTATTTTTCATTTAAACATTTAAATATTATCTGCCCATAAATATGTACACTTACAACTTATGCGCTAATTAAAGCTTTGTTTAAATATAGAAATCTGATGATAGTAAAAAGGATTCAAAATCATTCCTAATTGTCCCTGCATTAGAAAAGAAAAGCAGTAGCACTGGAGATTTATCTGTTATAGCAAGAGGAGATGCAAGTGCCAAACTTGGAATTAAGAAAAGTTTTAACAGGTACATCAACATAATTTATTAATTTTGTATACATTAGTTTAATGTACTATGCAAGAGTAGGAAGTTTTTTAGGTATATCTATAATAAAAATGACAGATTTATCTTTTACTGTTTTTAATGTTTGTCTGTATCATTGTATGAAGCCAACTCTACTTAGAAATAAGGTTTGAAATATCCTGTTCATAAAAAAGTATGTCTTGCATAAAAAAGAACTGATTTATTTTGGCTTCTTCTCTGATTGATTAGTGAAAATGCCTTACTCTAAGAGCTTTCTTTAATGCTGGAAGTTGTTTGGTATCATGTTGGGAATACAGATTCACTTTGAGGAAAGTGCTCTCAACCAAGAGTGGCAGTGGCCATTTCTGTCACTATGTATGGTCATTGATTGTTTTACTGAAGGAAGATACAATATAACAGAATGCTGGACCATCTCCTACAGATTACAATGTTCACTCATCTGCTTTCCATACTTACCAGATACTGAATGCCTTTCATGTATGGTGTTTCTGTTAGCCCTATCTTACTTAGCAATATATGCCTGATCTATATCATATAGCACCTAATTACAGTAAAATGACTCTCATATAAAACCGGCATCTTATTTGATCTACTGTTTTATGATTATTTTTTAATGTGAAAAATTTTCTTTTTGACTTACACGTATACAAAGAATAAAGATGACTTTTCCTGTTCTTTAGCATATGCTTCAATGATATAAAAGTTGATTTTTCGAGTACTGTGTATTTTATTTTTGGATGTATGCATGATATAAGAAAGATCACTTTCTGTGAGTTTGCAGCCACTCTTTTGTATGCTCTTCCCCCCTCCCTGCTGCTGAATGAGTCTTGACACATTTTGTTGTATATGTTGAACTAAAATCAAGAAACTTTAGAGTATTGTTGGTCTCAGGGTACTAGTATTACATAATACCCTGTTTGAATCCCTCATTTCAGAAAATGCATTTCGATTGAATAAAATGATTCCCTATATTTTTCAAAACCACAGAAATAGTAGGAAAATAAAAATTGATAAAATTAATGTATTTTAAACAATCAAATTGATTTCTATCATTTGAAGTTTAACTCACTGATGAAATGTCATAAGCAGCTAATAGCATTTTTTTTTCTTTTTCACACATGTTTGGAGCACATTTTTTTATGTTATTGTGACCACTAACTTGAAAAAAAAAAATTATTTCATTGTTGAGCAAAAAGTTTAAAGTGACAATTCAGATTTTTGATGAAATAATTTCTTCATTCAATTTTTTTTTTTTTGTGTGTGTGTGTGTGTGTATAAAAAAAAAAATCAAAAACAAATTGATACAATAATATCTAAAATATCTAAAAAATGTGTTTTCCAAAAATAATGATAATTCTAAATTATGTATGCATTAAATTTTTATAATTTATCATATACACGATGCCCATATTGTAAAATGCAGGTAAATGTATGTGACATGCAGAAGTTCATTAATAAACTACTGACGTCTTTCTCTTTTATTGTTCATATGTCCTGCTTATTTGCTCATCCATTTACATCTTTCTCCATCTGCACATTCACCTCTTTGCCATATTCATTTTCTTTTACTCACTGTATGTGTAGTGCTAAAATTTTGAATTTTTTATAATACATAAGTATAATATTCTAAATAACAATCACTTAAGTTGACTATTTTCCTCTGTTAAAATTATAAATTTAAAGTTAAGTAGAATCTTTCATCTAAAATACAATAATTTTGCAACCACAGTATGATAGTAACTTCCAAAATCTATTGACATTTCTATTACCTTTCATGTTATTTTATTATCGTTGCCACTGTTCTCGCTGATTTTGACCAATGTTAGTAATTTGGCTAATTAAAAATAACAAACATTCACAAAATGAAAAAAGTATTAATGAAATATTTTTCCATGTAGCACAAAAAAAATTATCTTTAATCCTTTAATGTACCCCCTTTTTTCAATATGTTTTAAAATAACCTAGGTTTTTATAACTGTGACAATGATTGTTATTTATCTAATTTGAACTATCTGCTACAAATATATTTAAAATATGTATATATGCATATGTATGAAAAATGAAAAAGAAATATTGAGCACTAGTAATTTAGTGAATCTAATTGTTTGTTTACTCACCAAATGAAGAATTTAATCACAATTTGGTGCAGTGGTGAGCAACACCAAGAACCCTGATTGTTGCCCTATTCACATGGACTTAGTTTTTTTTTTTTTTGCCTGAACAGGTACTTGTGATATTTTTTGTTCATTCCTCTATTGGAAATCAATATATACCATAACAGTAATAAGAGACATGTTAATAAATAGTTTTGTATATTAGTAGTAAAAAGTTTATTTTAATTTCTGTGTCATTTGTATGTATAAGATTTTGGAAAAATCACATTTGTCATAAAGATACAGTAGACTCCCTCAAATCCGCACAGCTTGGGACCAGAGGTTTTGCGGATTTTAGAATTTTGTGGATTTCTGGTCATTGCTTTGTTTACATTTTTAAAAAAGTAATTTGAATGTAATTAATAATGAAATCAAAGGTATAATAAATGCTTACAATATGCTAAAATATTAAAATAAGTAATAAACTAAAATAATAAAATTTAGATAGTTTTTAAAATGATAAAAATACTAAAAGCAAAGGTCAAATTAATAATCAATAATGTACAATTAAATAATCATTATAAAGATGAAATGTGTTTTTCCTAAATTATTCAATGAAACTTTCCTCATAAAGGTACATTACTAATTCATATCAAGATCATAAAATAATAAAGCTTTATTTCAGGTTTAGCCAGACTTAATAACTAAAAAAAGCTTGATTAATACATAATTATATTTGGTAAGATTGTGAATACCAATGATATCAGCAATATCTTTATTTTTTCAGAAATAAATTATTCTTTCTTTATGAAAAAACATGAATTCAATAATCTTAACAAAAATTACAAATTAAAAAATATATGGAATTGCTATGAAACTAAAAAAGTCAAATTTTGCACCTACATCTGAACTGAATGTTTCATTGTTTACATCCATAAAATATGTGCGGATTTTAGAGAGTTGCGGATTTTAGGAGTGCAGATTTGAGGGAGTCTACTGTATGTGCTTTTTAGAAATCTTGTACAATGTTTTATGGCACATTTTTATTTTAAACTTCTGTATTTTTTACACTGTCTAAATTATAAAATACTTATATAAAAAAGTTACATTTATAATTAATTTTATGCAAGTTAGAATAATATCCTCAGCAAGGAAAATTAATGAACTCAAGGGTTTCATTTATCAAGGCGTAAGGTTAAAAAAAAAATGTGGAGAAAACATCTCAGGTGGAAAAAAAATAGAATACAGTAGAGTCTCAAAAATCTGCACAGCTTGCCACCAGAGGCTGTGTGGATTTTAGAATTTTGCAGATTTTAAAGTTTTGTAGATTCTGAATTAAAGGATTTATTATTTTCTACTTGCCTTTTTTTATTTCCCGAAGAGCATGTAATAATTCAATTTAAGCAAATCAAAACTTCAATCTGTTTTCATTTACCTGTACATAATCATTTTAATGCCCAAAATTATTTTACTTAAATACTTTGTAAACATTTCGTAAGTCCTGTTATTGAAAACTTCTATTTTTTCTTGTTGAAGTTTTCTTGTCTTTTCTTTCTTTTTTTTTTCTTTCTTTTTTTTTTATTATTCTTTAAATAGTCATTATTTCCCGTGAGTCTATATAACCCTGCTGTTCCAAGAACTTCAAAGTTTTCACCTAAAACCAAACCTTTTTAAATAAAAAAAAATTCTAACATTCACTATCAGATTCAGTTTCAGTAGGTTCATGATTTAAAAAATAATTTCTTTTTCTGCAACACGATTTTAAGACTTTATTTTTATTATTCATCCATTCAACAATTTCTTCTTTAAAAGCTTTTATGAACCTCAGTTGGAATTTTTTGCATAATTCAACAGAGTTCAGTTGTACTTCAGCTTGTGGTAAGATTCAATTAACAATCTTTATATTCTTTTACTTTGGATAAATAAAGAGCCAGGCTATGTTTTATGTCATGTATTAATTAAAAACTTGCATGAAATATAAAATAAATTTATTTATTTATTTAGAAGCCAATAGATGGTGCCATTAATAAAACTTATCTAATTTTTTTAATTTCATGTTGATTTCTATTATTTTACATTTTTTTTGCATGTAAATTTTGTAAAATATAAGCATTTTATTTGTATAATATCCTGTATCACTACTATTTTCTCATAAATTTATGTTAAGAACTGTTTTATTTTTATTCAAAGCTATTTGCAATAAAGATTATAAAGAATTATTTTTAGTTGTAAATTTCTTTGATTACATTTTGAAATATATGCAGATTTTAGAAGTGTGGTTTTTTGAGACTGTGCTGTAAAAAGAAAATGAGATATGCCAGGAGAGGTTTAAAAATAGAAAAGTAAGCATAATGAATACTAGTAAGTGTAATAAGCGCAAATGAATACAACTAAAAATTTCAAATGTGTGAACAATACATCAGATGAAAATAATGGAAAGGTCTCGTGAAGAAAAATGAAATACAATTAATTAGTAAGAAAAAATTAATGAAAGAAATGAAGTTTTACGATTAGTGTGAATGAACAAGCTGAAAGAAAAACACAAATTACATTTGTATAATAAAGAAAATAATGAAATAATAAATTAACTGAAAATAACTATTCAAACAATTTCTTGAAAGAAACGGCCAACCTTACAGAAGAAAACATGCAAAATTTTAGAGAGTTATTGGAGGAAGAATATAAAAAGCATCTTATAGATATTAGAGAAAGTTTAAGAGAAGTAAAAAGAAATGTTTTAAAGATACAAGAGGAAAATGTAAAGCAATTCAATAAGAAGAGAAATGAGCCAAGAACATATAAAATTGGAGAACTTGTTGCTTTTAAGAGAACACAGTATAGAATGGGTATCGAACCAGGGTTGGCATTTTTGCCGGCAAAAAGGTATTTTTGCCAGGACAGTGGAAAAAACTGGAAAAAACCAGGGAAAAAATGGAAAAAACCGGCAAAAGTGGAAAAAACCAATATGTCTTTAATGTGTAATAAAATCTGCACGCTAATAAGGATAGTAATGGTATAAACAATTAAATTTAACAGTGTATTATTTAATATTTTAATTTCATTTGCTAATTAATTAATATTAAATATTTTAAATATTTAAAAAATAGGTGGGATTCAGTTTTACTTAGGAATTTAAGAACAAAATAAAAAATTACATATCTAATTTTTTTTACTTTAAGTCAGGGATATGTTTAGGAAAATTTTAGGCCCTTTAAAGGACCCTTCACAAAATTCTTTAACCTCAAACAGGATTCTTCATAAAATTATTTGTCTCTCAAATCGACATTTCACCTTTAAACTGAACTTTTCACAAATTTAATCATTTTAAAATAAAATCTGGCCTGTTAATAAACATTTGAACTCACCAAAAAATATATTACTTAGCTTCTCTATATGTAAAGGATAGAACCTGAAAACCTGATAATTTAAAATTCACAAAACTGTCTAGAATTTTCACAAAAACAAGAAAAGTCTAGCCAGACCCCTGTAAGTAAAGTATTTTATCAGTCATTAACATACATATTTTTTTTATTATCAAAAGATTTTCACTTTCAAATATGTCTAGCAAGCAGTGCTACTATTAAAAGATTTTTTTCAAATTTTTCATTTGTGCAAACTGAGATTCGAAATACTTCAACAGATACTCTTTCAAAACTTGTTTACTGTTAATCCCATGCTAAAACAGCAAAATTTAGGTTGTGAGGAAGATATTGCTAAAATATTTGAAATTTAATAGTTTTCTGCTTTAAATATAATTTTATATTAAATTAAATTTAGGTTACTATAACTGTTTCTTCGAATTTCTAACATATATAAACTATAAATATAAATGCTTTACTCAGTCTCAACAGTTCTATTATGTGAATTAATAATTGTATAAACATGAATAAATGAAGTTTCTATTTATTTATATTAAAATTGGTATTTTTTTCATTTATAATCTTGTTATAAAAGTTAATATTCTTTCATAAAGTGCATAATTATACTTATTTAACTTAAAAGTTAAAATAAATTTAGAATAATATTGATTTTTTAATTAAGTATGCAGTTTATTTTTTCTTTTGTGAAATATTTTTCTCTTTCTGGGGGAAAAATTTAAATGGACAGCCTATTTTTGCCACTTCTTTGGCAAAAACCTATTTTTGCCGGGACGGTTTTTACCAGGTTTTTTCCGTGGTTTTTTCCACCTTCGGCAAAAACTCGCCAACCCTGTATCGAACTGCATGAAAAGTTTATAGATCCTTATAAAGTTGCAGCGGTAAAATCAAACAACAGATATGACATGAAAAAAAATACCGGAACATGAAGGGCCAAATCAAATATCTTCATCTGCTGAATATATGAATCCATGGCTAATGAATTAAATAGCTCATGTTATGTTTTTAATCATTTTTGTAATCTCGTTTTGTACAAAATTATGTGTGTGAAATGAAATAATTGTGATGATTAAAACATAAATGCATTTTTATGTATGTGTAGCAAAATATGAAGAAACAATTCCATTTAGTCACCAGACTGTCAGAATGACCAAATGTGGGTTAGAAAAACCCCCTCAACAAAATACAACTAAAAGAAATTACTTAGAGTTTTTATCCTTCATCTTAACATATAAAACTATGGAACTCAAGGGTTTCATTTATCGATGTGTAAGATAAAAAGAACCTAGAGAAAACATCTCAGGTGGAAAAAATAAAATAACACTGATAAACAAGGTTTCTGTTTCTAACTAAGTATGTGGTGACTTTTATATTTTAGGTGGTGCTGTGAAAGAATATGCCATTAAAAAGTTTCCATCACCCACAGATTTTTAAAAATTCACAATCTTGAAAATCTGAATTTTGTAGTACTTATTCATCACATATACCTTGTGAAATTTATCATTTGGTATTTTAGTAATGAGAAACTTTTAAATAAACACCAATAAAGCTTAAAATTAATATTTAAAACACTGAAAGTATGATTGTTTATAAAGTTTCAGAAAATATAGAAGAATTTTTGCAAAAAGAAATGATATTAATAAGAAATTTCATACTTTATGTAACTGTCTTAATGTAAATGTCTTATCTTTGGCTGCTGTCTTATAGGCTATTGTTTTGAGTTATATTGACAATTTAAAGTAAATATTAAGCCACTTATATCATTGCAATAACATAAATCATCTTTTCTTGAAAAAAATGTCGAATATTTCTTAAAGCAGTCTCTATAAATAGATATCTTTGTATTGTTTTTCAGGAGATTCCTACCTTGCAATCTTGATCCAAGTAATTCTGAGTTTTTCTTTGATAAATTTATCATAAAATCATTTTCTTGAGTAATTAGGTGTGGTTCTTCATTTATGCCTGGAGAATAGTTCTTATCAGATGTAGAGGAAGTTTCAGTTTCATCAATTTCCATTTCTACTGCTGCATCGTCATATGTAAAATTCTCTGGAGGTTTCGGTATTTGTAAATCATCATTATGTAATGTTGGTCACATTGCTGAATTTAAGTTCGAGTACTTAATTTTATGTTTACTTGTTGCAGAGAATCCTTTAATTTTTGTAATACATTAGTAGCAGTCAGTTATACGATCCTTCGGCATGCGCCATATGCGTATAGCAAAGGACATACCCTTTTTCGTATGTTTCATTCCCGCCCGGAGTTTTGCAGCACATTGTGTACAACAAGAATGAGGCGCCCATTTCTTATCTTGTTCACCTACTATATATCCAAAGTACATATGATAGGCAGTCTTTATTAACGGCGTGAAAGCGCATCGATGCTATTTCAAAGTTAGCTCCCCACACACATAGCAAAAAAATCTGGTTCATTAACGCATCCTTTAGATATGTTTTACATATTGTAGAGGAAAACAGGATAATTATAATCAAAATTTATTTAAAAAGTCTTACTGAACAAAGAAATAGTAGTAAACTCGCCCCAAAAGTTTCAACTGTGATGGATTTGCGTTAAAGTCAAATACTGTGGGGGTGGCTAGAGCTGTCTGTTCAAGATCGCTAACATAAAATTTATTAGGGGGACATCTGTTTCTACTCTCTTGCAGTATCTTCTATCGTTGTAATAAGAAAAATGAATGTTTGTCTGAATCAAATACATAAAAGAGAACAATGTAATATAATTATAATGCCTATACGATGCCTACGTACTCCAAAACGTATAAATAAAATTTCTCTAAATTGGAGGGTGATAGAAACTTTTTACAAATATATTCTTTTTCAGTAACTTGAAACCTATAAGAAACACCTAACATATATAGAGAAATAGAAAATTCGTTAAAATTTGTTTATCAGTGTAATAAAGAAATAGAATATGCCAGGAAAATAGAAAAGTTCCTTACTTTTATATGTTAAGATGAAGAATAAAAACTCTAAGTAATTTCTTTTAATGTACAAGTTGTGTATTCTTTTATTAGTGTAATTGTATTGTAGACTGTATATTTGTCCATACCAACATTAAATGTTGTTTAATATTAAAGTCAAGTTATGTATAGCTTTAAAACGAAGAATACTGAGTAGATAGAATACAAAATTCTACATTTATGTTTTATGTTTCAATTATAGATTTTCTGCCTTTGTAAAATCTGGTGGAGAAATGTTTATTTTAGGCGAAACAAGTGTTAATGTATCACCAGAGGACTATGTTGAAATTATTGTAAGTTTTCTATCTTTTTGTTATAAATTTTATAAACTTTATAAATTTTAAGTACAAATTTCTATTTATATATATTTTTTAAAATCTCATTTCTAGGAAGAAAATGGTATCATTAAGTGGCTTAATGCAAAAGAGCCTTACCATTGTACTGTGTCTAAGCCTAAAAAGGAAAGCAAATTGAGAGGACTGAAAAGTTACATTGCATATCAAATAACTCCTTCAGTAAGTTTTATTTGTTTATTTCACTTATTTATATGATATATATATACATATAAACTTGACATAATATGTATTTGGGTGCACTTGTAATGGTTAAAAGTCTTTATTTCTTCACAATTTGTCTCCTGATCATAGTTTTTTTTTTCATTTGTAGTTAATTTCATAATGTTTTATTATTATTATTTGTGGAGAAATAGTGAATTGTTAATAACATTTTAATGCAATTTATAGAAAGAATGTATATAGTTTAGTTCATCTCTTCATTGCTAACTTTTTAATACATGAAACTTACATTTAAAATTTTTAATGCAAAAGTCTTATAAAATGAAACATGCATTAGTACATATTTTAAAAGTAATTAAAGTGAAAGGATGTAGGTTAGTTGCAACTTTCCTTGTTCTGTCAAAAGTTATTACAATAAAAATAAAAATTTGTTTTTAAGAAGATTCTTTTTTTTCTTTTTTTTTTCAAAATAGCTATTATGTTTAACTATTAAATCTTTTTCAAGCACCCCACTTTCACCTGCCAAAACATTTCTATCTAACAATAAATTAGGCATAAGATAATCCTTCTCTTTTTTTCAATTTTTTTAATCCATATTGCTACATTAGAAAAGATAAGAAAAAGAATTTCCCCTTCCCTCCCTCTATATATTTTTAGTTGTAATATTTCAGTGATTTTTTAGCACTAAACTGTTTCTTTATATCTTTTATATCAATTGAATGTTATTTATTTTTATAAATATATTAAAATTTCAATATAAATGAATTACAATTAAAATATACCTCAAAATATATATGCATTAAAATACACATTTTTAAAATGTAGTTCATTTCAAGTGATTCATCCATAGTTTTTCTTTTCGATTCATTTAATCCTATTTGTATATCAAGATTAATTCTGAGGCCATGACTCTAGACAGATTTGTAAATCATTGTTATTTCCAAAAGTGATGACCAAAAGCTACAATGATTTTTCTTTTTTATGGTGCTAGCTTTTTAATACATGAAGCTTACATTTAAAACTTTTAATGTGAAAGTCTTATAACATGAAACATGTGTTAACAAGAAATTTTAATGCTGCCTAATTTACTTATATAATATTATCACCTGTTTGTTTTTTATACCTTCTATTTTTCATGAGATATAGCCATTTCATGAAAAGAAAAGGAATCAATTTGGCTCAGAGAAGTGGAATTTCAAAATATTGTTTTGGTGCAATCATTGGCAATTAATATGAATGAAGAAACTTTTGTTTGGAATCAGTTTTTAAGTAAAAGGAAGGACACATTCATTTAATCTCAGATCAATTTTTTAAAGTTTTGGCTACATATATTTTAAAAATTTCATGCAATATAAATAAGATAAAGAAAATTATGAAGATGATTTCTTTCATAGAATTTAAATTTAGTTTTATATTTTTTTAAAGCTTTTTTTTTTTTACCTGTTTAGTTTTTTTTATTTTGTCTGCATTATAAATTTAAATACAATGAGATTTTTTTTTTCAAATTTAATTAAAATATGAGATGATGTAATGATTAGATTAGTATGACAGAAGATTATTATTATTATTATTATTTTAGTTTCTTATTAAACTCCAATTTTGTTTTCACTACAAAGTTATATTCAAAAATTTCTGTTAGAAATAAAATTTTTATGTACATTGATATAATTAATATATGCAGTACTTGATATTATATAATCCTTATATTTTAATTACATTTGATAAGAAATATTAATTTTATTTACAATGAAAGGAAATTTTAAGTAGGTGTGAGCTAAACTCATAAAAATTGTTAAAATTTCATGAGAGAAATGATAATCTTTATTTTATTCATCTTGATTAATTCAATGCAACCTGCATTTTTCCTTTTAAAAACTATAATTTTAGCAAACATTCTCTTTGTTTATTACTTTAATTTGGTTTATTACTGTTAAAAAAATTTAAAATATCGTGCACAAGCACTAACTTTTTTTTTTTTTTTTTTTTCAGCAAAACTATAATTATTGTTATTTATTATGATGATAATTATCAAGTTTATTGATACTGGGAACTAGAGATGAGCCTAATGAGTTAAAATAAAACTATAGAAGTATAATAACTAGAACGTAATTATGATTGTTAAATTTAACCATTATAGTCGTTTCTGTCTTGAAAAAAGTCTGTCTTTGTCTAAATGCTTTAAATTGGATTTTGGCTTAGTGAAAATCCGGTACCATCTACTCTAAGAAAAAATAAGTTCCCACAAACATTTTTTTTCCAACTACAGCACTGCTTCTGGACACAGTATCTTTGGATTCATACTGATCCCAGAGTCATTGGACTACACTGTGAGACACATTGAGCCGTCTAGCAGTATCAGCTGTGACAACCCCATTTCCATCCATTCTACTGCCCTCCACTTTAATGAATCGGGCAAATGGCTTTTTCTTGTCATTTCTAGACTCTACTAGTTGTTGTGAACAAAACTGACAACAATAGTTCAAATACAACAAACTTATGCAAAATTACGAAAGCTTCGCAATTGCATATTTTTCTCTTATTCACAAATACCTATTCTTTTCTATAAAATAAAAGTGGTAGCTGTAATTTTTTTTAAAGCTAATTGTCATTCATATAAACTATGAAGTTTAATCTGACTGCCATTTTTTTCTGGTGAGCTTCGAAAAACATGTACATTAACTTCTGGAGGCCAGTGTATTTTTAAGTCTAGCATTTTAGAGTTATCATCCATCACTGGCAACCATATTTATCTACATTTGTATTCTGTTGCCGCATCAATTGCAGGTTAAACTTACAATTACATTAAATTTACTTTAATAAGTGTACTGCATAATTTGTTTTATGAAAACTTTAACTGTTAAGACTTTAAAACAATTTATGAAACTTCATTAATTTATAAAATAACTTTGAAACAAAATAGCATGTTTTAAGTAAACAAGAGCATATCTCAAATACATGTTTGCTAATTGATTATTGAGAGAGCTGGGAAAACTAACTGGGATGACCATGAACTTTACTGTATAATAATGAAAATAAATTGAAAAATTTAATAAAACATAACACTGAAGATGTAGGGTCCCTAACATTAAATTTGTCTAGAAATATTTTTATTTAAAAATATAAAATTATACAAATTAGAGGATCGTTTGTGAAAATAGACCGGGACATGTGTAGCCGCCTAAGTATATACTGCCAAAGGAATTTTGGCTTTAATTCTAGGTTCCTTTAGGTAAATCTTCATACACAAACATACAAATATGAGAGTAAGCACTACTGAAGGCAGTGTTTCTTTTGGCATTAGATTCATCTAGGAAGATTTTCATTTAAAAATATAAAACCATATGTATTCAAGGGTCATGTGCAAAAATAGATGGGCCTTTATAGCATCCCCCAGTGTACATTACCAAAGATAGTGTGACCCTCAACTTTAGACTCATTTGAATATATAATTAAAAAATATAATATCAAACAGTAGGATGTATCCTGTTGAAGGCAGCAATGCTCCCAGCACTAAATCCCCCTCTCTCCCTCTTGGAGAAAAATGCCTGAATTCAACACTTTTTTAAATATATTTAAGTTTATTACCCCAATCTGGTCAATACCAGGCAGGTCATCTAATGAATTTCATTTTAACAGGGTCTTTTTTTCTTTTTTTAAAATCTGCTTTCTCATTCAAAAATAACTTTTTTGTAGCACATAACCCCAAAATAAAATCCATATAAATGTATATTAGTTGATCTGATTTAAAAAGTTTGTTCCATCTCTTATGCATAATTCATGGAACAAAAGTATGTTGCTTAGATTATATGAATTTAATTTTCCAGTTTTCTAACATTGAAGTTAGCCGCCGTTTCAAACATTTTGACTGGTTACATGAAAGGCTAGAAGCCAAGTATGCACTTATTCCAATACCACCTCTTCCAGGCAAGCAGTTCTCAGGTAATTTTCTGTTAATATCATCTGTGCTAACTTTAAATATTTTGATCTACTATGTCAAACACTGCATTCCATAATTATTAAGAACAGAAAAGTTAATATTGGGTTAAATTTCCAGTTGTATCATAGCTCATAGAAGATCGTGTTATTTAATATTGACAAGTTTTATGTCTTACATTAAAGCTATATGTTTTTCACATTCTGATATTTATACAATCATTTTTAATATTTATATTATATAATTATATATCATATAATTTTAGGCATTCTTGACTTACTAATAAATCTGAATTTTTCTCAAATATAAGTCAATAGAAATCAATATATAATGCATATCCCAAGAGCAATTTTACTCTGATTTATTAATTCAGTTAAAAATCATTCAGCTAAGGTACTATTAGGATTCTATTTATGTATATCTTATCTTTATGTATACAATCAACTTCTAAATCACAAAGTTTGTACAAATTATAGAATTTTGCACATTGCAGGCCATGGTTTGCTTTCATTTTGAGAATACAAAATAAGTTATCACAATTA
This sequence comes from Maratus speculifer, assembly GCA_964019185.1. NCBI lineage: Eukaryota > Metazoa > Arthropoda > Arachnida > Araneae > Salticidae > Maratus > Maratus speculifer. The sequence continues at coordinate 381,081,009 of OZ025293.1, forward strand.
AGACATTAATGAATGTTAAAGTAAATGGATAATGATTTCAAATAAGTGTTGCAATAAAAATACCTCTTCAACAACAACAAAAAAAACCTTATTAATTTTTATAAAAGTAAATAATGTAACCATAATCAAACAATACATTTTGTTCACAAATCAGCATTTGTAAATAGCTTTAATTTGTAAAGTTTTATTTATTGGAAGTATGAAAACTCTATGATGGTTCAAAGGTATGAAAAAAGATAGCATCAGTATATTACATGGCAGAATAAGAACAGAATCTTTTTTAAAGTTAACTATAACTAGCATTTTGTTCTGAATCATATAAAAGCTATTTAATATTCCATAAATATAAAAGTATAGTAATTAAGTTGTAATAATCTGTTATATTTCCTTATTACTTATCAGAGATTTACACACATTTAGATCAATTTTCCTTATTAGTGTATTAACAGGGGTCGGAGTTGTCCTATATTTCCTATATTTGTAAAAAAAAACTTAAAATGTCCTATATTGTCCTATATTTCTCAAACTGTCCTAAATTTCCTATATTTTTCACATATTTGGTATAATATTGCCACTTTGTATCATTTATTATTGTTTTTACCATTTTATTTTCGTTGTATTTCGCTGTATGGAGCAGTAGCTTAATCCTGCACATGATGCTCATGTTTTTAGCCAATTACAAATGAGAGTAGAGTGTGGCGTAAATTGCTGAATTTTTAAACATGCCTTCGGATCGGGAGGCGAAACGTGATGTCTGTGGAAACTGCTTTATCTCCTTGTCTCTGTTATCTGTTTATTTCTCTTTTGGATTTAGCATCAGTAGTGAATGACTTGATGTTTTCATATCACATGCGTTGCTTTTGCTTGCTGATTTAGACTTAGTTATAACATTCAACATAGTTCTGCTGTTCTGCATTTTATAGTGATTATTTTAGCTTCACATATCTATCATTGATTCATCTTTCTGCGATATATAGTTTTTATTTACTTTAAATTTTATATGGCAAAGATATATTTATTGCATTGCAATAGCACAATGAGTGAACATGAGCATAGACTGACCAAGTACCTTGAAGCGTGGACAGATTCGATTGATATTCGTGGTAAAAAAGTCTGTGAATGGTGTGTAAAAGGTAAAGATGACTATCATGCTTATTGCTTTTTTTGTGAATGTCCGGTTCCCATCAGCAACAGTGGTTATTCACAAATAACACAGCATGCTAAAACCACGAAACACAAAGAAAATTCTGGAGAAAAAAAACAGACACTCGCTTTGTGGGTTCTACTGATGGTAAAAATGTGGTTTTGAACATCAAATCAAAGAAAAGTGGATTGAGTACTTGGACTCTTAATGAAGAAGAGAAGATACACCTTTCTGATATTCTGTGGATAATCCACATTGCCCTGAATAACTATTCATTTTTATCGTCAGATGGAATGCAAAATTTATTTTGTGAAATGTTTCCAGATTCCTCTTTGCCAGAAGGTATGCAATTAAGTTTTAAAAAAATATCATATTTCATGGTCTTGGCCCATGTTTTCTAAAACAAATTAGTGAAGATTTTAAATAAAAATCTCCTTTTTTTCACACTCATGTATGATGAAACTTTAAATAAAAAGAACTTAAAACAACTAGACATGTTTGTAAGATATTGAAGTAAAAAAAATGGCTGTATTTCTGAAAAATATATTTCAAGTGTCCTTTTAGGTCATGCATATGCTACAGATATAGCAAGCAGCATAATCAGTGTTTTGAAAGACACTGAAATAGAGCTCAAATATTTGCATATGTTAGGATCAGATGGCCCTAATGTAAATAAATCAGCATTTAAAATTTTGGATAAAGAGGTTCAGTCTGTAAGAAAACATGGATTAATCAGCATTGGAACCTGTAATTTACATGTTATCCACAATGCTTTTGGCAAAGGTATCACATGTGAGTTTTTCACAAACATTAGAGATTTTCTTGAAAATATTCATTGTTGGTTTGCAAAATTTCCATCTCGCCAAGAAGATTTGAGAGTAACAATGGAAAAATTTAATTCAGATTTTGTCAAGATTTTACAATATGTAAGCAACCGTAATACCGATTTTGCAATATGTAAGCAATGGCTAACTATTGTGCAAGTATCTCAAAGGGCCCTTGAATTGCTTCCAATACTGAAAGTACATTTTCTTGAAGAATTGCCCAAAGAAAATCCTGGACTGGTGAAAAATGATAGGTATGCATGGCTGCTTTAAAAAAGTGTTAGAATCATCCTTAACACCTGTATATTTCTGCTTTTTGATTAGTGTGGGAGGTGTTTTTGAGGAAGTCTTAACATTACTTCAAGAGAAAACTACTCTAATCCATATTTTGTATGATGAATTGTCAAAACTGTTACTGAAAACTATGAGATGTTTTGTCAATAATTCAGCATTGGACAATAAATATGGTGAAGACTTGATAAATATTGATGTTCGCAAAGAAGCGGTTTCTTTAAAATTGTTAAATGTAGGAAGCAACACAAAGAAACTTCTACTACAACTGCCTACAGATTTGAAATCAGAATTTTTAGCAGATGCTGAAGCCTTTTATATAAATGTCATGAAATATTTGCAGGAAAAATTACCTCTAAAAAATAAACTTTTGAAAAAATTGCAAGTTTTGTACCCACTGCTTAGAAAAGAACAAGCCGCATCAACATTGTCATCTGTAAGATGCCTCGCAAATATATTGCCTCAGGTAATATCACAAAATAATGTTGATAAACTTACAGATGAGTGGTCTATGTACGTTAATGATGATGATATTTCTGAAGAATGGGATTTTAATGGATCGCAGCAACCAATAGACCACTATTGGAAAAATGTCTTTTCAATGACAGATGGTATGCAACGTCCTAAGTATAAATAATTGGTAGCTTTAGTGAAAGCAGTGTTAACATTTTCACATGAACAGGCTTCTGTTGAAAGAGGATTTTCCCTAAATAAGAGAATGCTAACAACAGAAAGATCCTCTTTAAGCTTGGAGACTATAAGAGGTTTATGATTAATTAAAGATGCTGTTGGTGGAAAAGCTGTAGAAACCATCATAACAAAAGAAATGTTGCAATTTTATAAAAATGCATATTGCAATTATAAAAATAAAAAAGAATTGGAAAAATCAGTCATTGAGAGCAAAGAATCCGAAAAGAAAGAAAAAAAAAGTCCTACAACTTCAAAAAAAAGACAAAATGTTGGATGTCAAAGTGAATATTGATTCTATCCAATCCATGATCAATGAAGGTAACACTAGACTAAAAAATGGATTAAAAAGAAGGTGCATGCAGGAAATTGAGACAGCTCAATCCCCAATAGATGCAAGGAATTAAAAAATAAAATCTGCTACAGAAAATATTCTTAAAAACGATTAAAAATTTCATTGTAATTATTCATACTAATCATTTGTAAATATTCATAGTTATCATCTTAATCATACTAATCATGTGTAAATATTTCCTTATCAAAGTTTAAATAGAAAAAAAAAACTTCAATGTGTTCCTGTTATTCTATTATTTATAAATTAAACAAGATCTTTTGAGGAAAAAAAAATCATTAGTGTGGTGTTTCATCAATTGTAGACTTGCTATTGCAGAGGTAAGTTTACTTTTATATTTGTTTTTTGTAATTGTATCATGATTAAATAACATTAATTAGTGAAAAATTATGAAGTAATATAGATTATGTGTTAAAAGCTCTTTTTATTGCAAAATATTTCTGACAACTTTATTTTCAAAATGTCCTATATATGTCCTATATTTTTCGTAAAGCATGTCCTATATTTTATGAATTGATCACTTCTACCCCTGTATTAAGATAGTATCCAATCAGTAAGATCCAATATAATTTTCTTTCGGTGTTTGATATCTACTTTCCTTTCATTTCTTTTTATAAAGATATATTTAAGATATTGTATTGTGTATAAAATTGCCATATATTAATGAATTCAAAATGCTGTACTATATTCCATACATCATGAGTAATTCAGAATGCAAGTTAAACAACTTTCTCAGGTTTTATATTTAAAAAAGGGATACAGGATGATTCACTCATAATAGACCCCAAATGTTCTTAAATAAATCTCTCTAGGATGAATCAGCATGAACTAAAAAATACATAATATATCTGGAAGTAATGTGTAATCAAGAGCATTATATGCAATGCAGGAAGAGGTTTCCTTTTTCTGCCTGATACATTTGAATGATTTGGTGATCAAATATGTTAAGCATTATGGATATGTCTGCTCATTACTCTATTTCATCATCCTGCTGCAAAGTCTTCCAAGTACTGATTGATGGAATTCATTTGGGGGTATTTACGGCACCATTTCTATGAATGAGGTCTCTACAAGCATTTAGAAGCAAGTAGATTTTGCATCCTAATCCTAGATAGCCACATTGTACATTATTTTATTTTATTTGCGTCATCTTAGCAAGAGTATTTCAGAATATTTTAGGGCCTTTATGGGTGAATCACCCTGTATCAAAGAGTTTTCTTTCTTAAAAAATAAATAAGTGAAGAGTAAGTTTTCTTAAATAAGATGCTGTAGCATCCTAAGGTTTAGAAGGAGAAAATGTTTATCTTGAATTGTATAAATGCTAATCAGCTTTGAGATTGTATGCTTGATGTTTAATATGTTGTTTATCCACACTCTATCTCCCATTACCATAGTCATGTGATGTCTTTTAACAGTGCTAGATTTATTATATCAATGAAAAGTTAAAATGGCTTGTGTTTTAAAAAGAATCACAGAGAATCTTTTTTTCTCCCTGTACTTGTTTAAGGGGAATCCAAAAGAGAAAATAAAAGAAAGAAAAATTTGCATCCTGAAGAAGCACTTTAAATCAATGGGTACAGCTGAAAATTTTATTCTTAAATTGTGATTATAAGACATATCTTTATTTTGTAAAGTCACTAAAAATTTTGAAAATCTTTAAAAGAGATAGGGTTTATGTGATTATTTATTTGCAATTTTTCATGTATTTAAAATAAAACTAAACAAAAACATATAACTTTATAGTGTTACTTACAACCTAAATATTCTTAAACATAAAATTTAATATAAATTGTATCTTAAGCTTTAATTAGAACTGCTTTATATGTAGCATTGATGTAAACTGGTGCATAAATATGAAAAGTTTTCTATGGTATAGATTAAATAATATTATATAGATTGTATCATAATAATTTTATGCTGCAACTTAAAAAAATAGTACAACATAAAACCCTTTTTTCAGAATTTGTTTAATTTTATGTGAATGAATTCCATTAAATTTTCTGTTACGTTATAGGACGATATGAGGACATGTTTATCGAACACAGAATGACTCAACTTCAAATGTGGGTCAATCGATTATGTAATCATCCTGTTCTTGGACAAAGTGATGTATGGATGCATTTTATTACATGCACTGATGAAAAAGTAATTATCTGTTTCTCATATATTTACCTAAACACCTTCCTCTTGCTTTTTTCCTAATTAGATGTTCTTGAAATATTTTCTCTTTCTTTCTCTTTATATTTTGAATCATTTTAGTTAGCGTATGCTAATAATAAAAAATATTTTATTTCCTAATAATTTAGTTATATTTGCTTTTAATAGATGTGGAAAAATGGCAAAAGACGTGCTGAAAAAGATGAACTAGTTGGGGCTTCATTTTTCCATGCTATAAAAGCTCCTGATACTCCTTTAGATCCAAGCAAAGTGTAATATTTCACTCCATTTTCTACATTCTACAAAATATTAGATTTCTATGTTTTTATTTTATTTATTTAATAATTTGCTACTTTTAGAGAAATGCAAGTTGAAAATTTTGCAAGATTTTCTGCTAAAATGGACAATACTGTTAAATCACTTCATGCAACTGCTCAAGAATTTTGTAAAAAGTATCCAGGGTGTAAGTAAACCATTTACATTAGATTTTAAATTTAAATTATTTATATGTACCCTTTAATCTGTTGCTGTATTAAAAATAACCTTGAAAATGTTTGAAGAAAAAGTGGAAGAATTAAAAATGAAAACAATCCCCTGTATCTTAAATGTTTATTCTTGTATCTGTTATGAAATTCAGTGGTATTTAAATATCTATATTTTAAATTAAGTTATTCATGTTGTGCTTCTGTGTCAAAAGTAGCTATTGAAGCTTTGGAGAAGCAAATGTAAAAACGTCAAATTTAAAAGTAATTCCCTTTATTTTCAGTTGTTGCATCAGTATTTCCTGTATCTTACCATAAACCTACTGTTTTAGTGGCAATTTCTGTGAGATCAACTTTTCACTTTTTTACCCTTTTATCATATCTTTGATTTCACATGCCATTGACCACTTACTCTTCATAATTCTCAGGGATGTGACACTTTTTTTTTTTTTTTTTTTTTTTTTTTTTGGTAAAATTGATTTTACCTATGATCTTTTTTATGTATTTGCTTTTGTTTATGCAATATTTTAGCAAAATTATCATCTTAAAGTATACACTATATTGTTATACGCAAGACTCAACTAATGCAGTTGCCTTTGATGTCCAAATATTTTAATTGACAACTGGCAGCCTAATAATTGAATAATCTAATGATAATTTCCTTGAACATTAGTTTTTCTTTTCTTTTTTGTGATTATAGGCCTAGAAAGCTATAAATAGGTGGTATTTAACTTTTTTTTTTTTTTAAGAATTCCAAACATGCACAAGAACATAGCTGGAAACAAAAAGACAAAAAAGTAGCAAATGCAGAATTTGAAGAACCATGTCAGGGTATTATATAATTTTGATAAGTATTGTTTAAAAACTACATACAATTTTCTGAAGGTTACTTCACTCACGCAAAGGCACTCAAATACTAATGTAAATCCTCTTTTAATTTTTTTTTCTTTCATTGAATAGCTGAGATCAATTTCCACAAAGTTTGTTTTTTACTTTTTTGATTTTGGTTTGAGTCATTATAATGAAAATACTTAAACTTTCGAAACCAATTTAACTACAAAAGTGCCTTCATTAAAAAAATAAATAAAATAAAATAAAAATAATAAATAAACAACAGCCTTTGTAGAGATTGACCTCAGCTATCCAATACAAATAAATAAATAAAAATATTAAAATGTAAATGATATATTTTAAAATAATTCTCCTATATTAACATCAGCATGTTTATGTCTTTGTATGAATGAAGTAGTCCTTTAATATCAACTTATAAAACTGATTTGAATAGGTAAGACAATATTCAAGGTAAATGATATCATGACTACAATCATGATTATCATTTGTCAACATTTTCATAAAAAATTGTTATGCTTTTTAAAATCCATGATAAAATTTTATTTAAAAAAATTACAATAGTAAGAGAGAGAATGTAATTACTTTTCCTGCTGACACACACAAAAAAAAATCTGGCTACCAGATTTCTTTTAATTTATGTGTAGTTGTGCAAAATAACTTCAGAAAGAATCTCACAATTAGCTATTTAAAGACTTTTTTTACAATACACCCTGTTTAATCATAAAAAATAAACTGTTAGGTAGTTAAACATTATTATTATTCATTTACTTATTTTCCTTTAAAAGCATAGATTGATTATAAGTAATTTTATTAAAATTTTAAAAAGGAAAAAAGTCTTACATAATTTGAAACTGCTTAGCATCGTTTTTGTATAAAAAAAATTGCTGGAAATTTCATCTTATATATACTGTATATCCCAGCGTATAACATACACTTTTAACCTGAAAAATCACTTCATTTTTTTGTGTGTGTGTTATACGCCGAATATAAAATGGTTCAAGTAAAATCGTAAGAATAAAACATTCCAAATTTTTAGAATTATATAAATGAATTTATATATTTAAATAAACAAAGAAACTTACAGTATATGTTTACTTCAGTTTCAGCTAGGTGGGGAGGCCTACCAAATGGCTTAAACACAACAAGCCCCACTTAAGTATATGTTTACCAAAGAACTTAATTTTACTTATGAGATTACATAAAAAGCTCATTGTACTAGTCCTCATTTATACTTTCGTGGATCTCATCTTCTCCCCCACTCTCACTTTCATGTATTTTATCACTAGTGTGGTTTCCATCTAGCCATAAATACTTATCTTCGGTAATGACAAGTGCATTGGAAATTCCACATTTTTAAAATTATTTGACAATTATTTCTGGTTTGATTTCATCCCATGATGTTATAATCTATTCACATATTTGTGATAAGTTACACGCTGCTTATTTTCTGTTTTTGTAAAGGATTTTTCACCCTTTAGCATCCACGTGTTACACTGCTGCCTTAAACTTTCTTTGAAAGTTTTGTTTATTGAAACATCTAGTGGTTGAACTAACGAAGTCAATCCACTTGGAATTACTACCAAAGCTGTATTGAGTTCTTTTATTCTTTTTTTTATTTGTTTGTTCTATAAGGTCTAAACATATCCCAAACTAAAAGGCGTGCTGTTTTTTTTTAAGCTCTTGGTGTTGGCTTAAGTTTCAAATATATAAAGTTTCAATTAAGTTTGTTAGTATAAAAGTATTTATATATTTTCCCAGTTAGCTTTCCAAGTTTCTCTGCTCAACCAATAACACTTAATATTTTTCAAAGAAACTAAAGTTTCAATGACTTGTTTAAAGTTGTTAAAATGTTTTGAAGTTTATTTAAATATGTATTTAATGTTTCAATATATTGTTTTTGAATGTTAATTACTTACTAAAAGGAAGCTGGGCTTTATTTGTAGTAGTACAAAGTATGTACTTTGACTAAGCCTCTCATGCAACATCACAGTTTGCTGTGTTGACATTGTGGAAATGGTTGGTTGGATTCATGGTTGGATGAGTGAGTGGTATGAAAATCTTTTCATGCCAGTTAACCTGCAGTTAATTGGTTTTGATGTTTCTTTCTTGCTGATTAAATTTGCATATTAATCTTTAACTGTGTATTTTAACCTCTTTTCTTTTTGTGTTTAAGCCAGGAGATTGTTTTCAAGGTAGGCAGCATAAGAAGTGAGTGCAATGAAAATGCACTTGGCAGTCTTTAGTATAGCTCTGACTTGACTGTTACAAATTGATGTTTAATGAGATTGTTATACTGTCAGGAACAGTAATGTTTTTAGCCACCTTTTTTAACCATGATTCCAGCCATGCCATGCAGTGTTTGAAATTAGAGGATTGTTTTTACTAACCATTTGTTATTGAATTAATAAACTTGTTTGAGTTCAATAATTGGTTATCTTAAATTATGGCTTTGGACATCCAGCATACACCAGAAAGTTACACTTAGGCACAACTGAAACCTAGAGCAGACCCAACACTTGGACGCTTTTCCCAAACATTATGTATCCATAACTTTAACTCATTTTCGTCCATCCAGCCTTTCTCATGGACATGCAGAAAAAAATCTCCATTTGCAAAATTACCAATTGGCTTTGTTTTTCATTTAAAAATTACCATTGGTTTTAATTTAGTACCATTTGCTAAGCAAGAAAGAACCGCTGTGAAGTGGGACTTTTCGTGTCCCATAGTTTTAAATGGAACAGTTTTTACTCCTTTTGTTTCTTTCTACACTTTTGTCTCCTATCATATCGAACATTACAGAAGTTTCGTCCATATTCCCAATTTGAGACAAATCATAGTTTTTCTCCTTTCGTTTATCAATGACAAATTTCTGGAAACTGGACAATTTTTTGTTCCAAGTCTTTTGGAAGTTTTCGAGTAACTTTCGTCTTTTGGCGAACAACAAAATTTCTGCAATTCATAAATCTATCGCACAAACTCTTTGTTGTATTAAAGTTTTCACTTTCTTTGGGATTCTTTTTTTTACCATTGTAAGGCAAATAAACAAATATTACTCCTCGTTATTATTACCGTAATTTCTGGAAGAAATGCCGCATCGCGGAAAATCAATCAAGAAAATTTAGAAAATGGTCGTAAACGCTGCAAGTGAATTTTCCGCGGTAATCGCGGTTAATATGTTAAACAGAAACACATTAATAAGCTGGATTAAGAAATCATAAAAATGAAATTATTAATCAGAAATTAATAAATAAATACAAAATTAATAATATTATTTAAATACCGTATTTTCGGGAATAAGCGACGCGACACATACGAGTTTAAAAGTAAAAATATGCTTAGTGCGGCGCAGCAGATACGGTGTTATTTTTTCCTAACAGTACCGTAAAATACCGTTAATCCACCCCCCCCCCCCCCCAAACGTGACGAAAAATCGTAAAATAATTAGAGAGGGGCGCTTACACGGGATTTTTCCACGATCGTTTCACAAAATTTTCAGGAATGAGTCGTGAATCTTTGAATGAATCATGAATTTTGATAATTGAAGCCAATACCTGAAAAAAAAAATTGGTTTAAAAAATCTTTGCGTAAATTCTATTGAAAAACGCAGAAAAAAGGAGAAATTTGTAAAAAAAAAAAAAAAAGCATGAAATCAATTAAAAAAATCTTTTAAAAAAAAGCACATTTCATCAAAGATTCATGATTCATTCATTTCATCATGATTCATCACTGAATCTTTAGAACGGGAGAAAAAATCGGATTCAGAACAAATTTTCTGAAAGTTATAAAAGAAGGGAAGGGGGAAATTCAGAAAATACATTCGAAAATGCAATTTTCGTTTATTCGTAATCTAATGCGATATTTGCGTAACTTTTTGCGGTCTTTTAATGAAAATTGACATTTTTTTGCGATATTTTGACGAAATCGAAATTAATTTGTTTTTGCAACCATTTGTCGGAATTCGCGATACATTTTATGTCCGAAATTTTGGAATTATGATAGATTTTTTTTTTAATTTTCGGAAAAATTCAGAAAAATATCACGCTTGTTTGAAAAAAAAATGCTCGTAAACGCTGCATTGGTAGAAATGCCGCATCGCTTGAAATTTCAGTTTAAAACACGTAAACGCCGCGGCGTTTCTTCCAGAAATTACGGTAGTCCATTTTGGCAATTTTCTAATATACATTGGGAAACATTGTTCTCTAAATTAGGCCACTTCATAATCCTGTTTTCAGAGCACATTTTTGCTTTGGCATATTTAGAATCACAGCTTCGTTCTTTTTCCATTCACAAACAGAACATTCATTAACTCTGAACATATTAGCTGCAGTGCGATTACCATTTTCTATCAAAAATGATATTACTTTACATTTAAATCAGGAATTTTATTTATTTTGCTTTACTGGAGGCATAGTTTATGATGAAGAATGGTTTTCATAAACTTTAAGATCAATGCATCTAAAAGTTATGGTTTCAAACATATGACGAATATTATATGAAATGTGAAATTTCTATAGGTAGGATCAGTGCAGATGGGAGGGGGAGTGATTGGATTGTCTCAAGCAAGATTTGGGAGGGGGGCAGGTGTTTTGATTCCAAAAAGTAGGAATTGAGCAGACTGGACACGACTGATTTTACATGTTGCAAATAAAAGACGCATTTATCTGAAGTAGGGGGGGGGGTATTTTTAGTATATTTTTTTGGGAAAAATTGATGTGAATTATATGCCAGTATAGGCTTGAAATAAAATTATGTATTCTGAAATTAGTGTTGTGAGTTATATGCCAGTATAGGCTTGAAATAAAATTATGTACTCTCAAATTAGTGTTGCATGTGATACGCCGGGGTATACGATATATATATATATATAGTTTATCTTTTTGTAGTTTTTAAACATATTTTGATTGAAATAATAATGGAACTGGAGCGAAAACAAGAAAATGTATTTTTTTTCAACTAGATATCAGTATTTTTTTAGATTTTTTGTCACAGATCTATAATCATCAAATTTATAACCACTTGAAAGTCCTGACTTCAGATAACAAGAACTATTTTTTTTTAAACTACTGAAATCGACTGTGTGAAAAAATCTTCCTATGAGCTATTTTACCTTTAAATATGAATATTTTTTTCTCTATGTTTGACGTTGGTTATGAAAACATTATTTTAACTCTTAAAAATAAAAAATATTTGGATGAAAACAGCCATTTTTTTAAACATTTAAAGTACTAAATGACCCTGCCCTTTTTGGGGGGAAGTGGGGGGGGAGGCATGCTTCAAAATTATGCATTGAGTCTGAAAATAAAAATTCACAAAAAAGAAAATATTAAAAACATGTACTTTCCTCTTTCCAACACTGCAAACCATTTAAAAAATATTAAAATTATTTCTTTGCAAAAATGTTGGAGAAAAAAGTATTTCTTTCATTAGAATTCAATATCTTTTGTTGATTTTTTTTGTTCAAGGTCCATAATCATTGTAAATTTCCAAGTGCAAACAACAAAAACTATTTTTTTTTTTAATTACTGAAAAAGTGAGTAAAACCAAAGAACAATTCTTATGAGCCATTTATCACTAAATATTAATATATTCTCTTGATTGTTTCATATAAACAATGGATTGTTTCTATGAAAACATTTTTTTTTTTAATCTTTAAAAAATTTTAGAAAATTTGGGCAATAATGACTATTCTTTACACACTGACTCTGAAAATTAAAATACTTAATAAAAAGGAAATACTCAGTATCACCTACTTTCACTTCTCTTTTCGACCCTGCAAACCATCTTGAAAAATGCAAAAATGTATCGTTTGCAAAAAATTCATCCTCCAAAGTAATTTTTTGTATTTTCTCATAAGATTAATATTATGCACTTAATTTTATACCATAGTTCTAAAATTTTAATACTACATGCTAACCTTTTAGCTAATGATGAAGTAATGATTTGGCTCCCACATAGTCATAATTAGGGATGAAATAATTAATTCTAAAAGAAAAAAATTTCTTAGGACTTTGATGTGAAATAAATAAATAGTTATGCATAAAACCCCAATTTGCATGACTAAATATCAATAGTTTAACATAAAAATTACATACAGTTATTTGAAATATATTTATAACTCATAAGTTTGGTTCCAACAAAGTTGAAAAGTGTTTATGGCATCAGTTTGTCTGGCGGACTGTCTGCACTCTAACTCTTGTAAATATACTGATTGCCATGAAATTTTTGGCCGTTATGGATGTTTACCCAAGCACAAACTCTGTTGAAAATGAAGTTTCTACCATAATTAGTTAATTTACAGGGACAGTCAAAAGTTTTTCATTACATTATGATCTTTGGGGGAAAAATCATTTCAAAGGAATTTTAAAGATGTTACACCCTGTCAGTCATATTCAAATTTATATGCATCTACGAAGTGTACTAAAATATGCATTCTGTAAAAAAAACAGTGAAAAGAATAGTTATTATTCATTTACAGAGCTACACAAAAGAATTCCATTGCATAATAATAAAGGGCGGGATTGTTTGTGACATATTTTAATTATGGAAAATGATTTCATGTATAATCAAATTGATATATGTCGCTGAGGCTTAATATGAGTTATTTCATTCACAATATGAAGTGTATAGCATTTACAAAGACACACAAAAGATTTCAAATAGTATATTCTATCCAAAATACTGTGTATTATGGATGATAGCTGTTGGATGTGTAAAATGCATTTTTAAATGTGACATGCATGTTTAAGTTTCACAAAATGCATGCATATTATATGGTGTGCATTTCATGCTAATAGTTACACAATTTAGATAAACAAAATTACCTGAAAAAGCTTAGAAAGGTTACTAAATATGAACATAATTTATTTAAAGGTGGTTTTTAAATTGCTTATGCATTTTTATGTTGAACTGCATTCAGTTTAACAAGAAATGTTTGTAGAATATAGATAAAATGATACATAGGTTCACACAAAGAACTGGATACAGGATTACACACAGATGATAATTTCTGGAAATGTAAGTAGTTTAAAAAGTATTTTTGTTAGAACTAAATTTTAGCAAAATACTTTTGTATAATAGAGGTACTAGGTAAATTACAACTGCTGAACAAAAATATTCAAGCGTGTTTCTATCTATTACTATAAACTGCTGAAAGAAAAAATTCAACCAGTTAAGCATTTTCTTGCTAAACTAAATTTCCCTATTATATAATATGTATATCAAATACAGGGCTGTTCAAAAGTATTGGAAAGCATTTTTGGCTATGGACAGTAACACCTTATTTCCCTGGTTAATGAAGTTTTGTTAAATATTTCAGGAGGTGTTGGAAAGTGTTTCATTATCTATGTTTAATGCATGATTTTTCTTACTTGTCGCAACTAAATATCAATATCTTAGCTGAAAAATCTAAAACAGGCTAAGACAGCTAGAAATGCATTTTTTTTTTTTTTTAACATTGAATTGCCTCTCCCCTCCTTTTTCACATTGCAGTTAAGTGGAGTTTATATATCAATGTTCAGTATCTACACTATATGGCCAAAGTTGACCGGCCACTTGCGATTTTTGACATTATTTTAAATATCTAAAAAAAATACATGAGGAATTATTCTGAAATTCTAATTGTGTAAACATAATAGTACAAATCACACACTTCCATAAAGATTTTTTCCTGAAACTCCATAGAAGACCATCAACAAATTAAAAAAGAACAAATATCTTTTGGATAACTCCATCAAAATTTATGCAACAAAAGCATTCAAACTGAAGATTATGATTAAGTGGCTTATTGTAATAAACTGTGTTCATTTTTATGCGGATAGCATGTATACTCGTAGAGAAATTAAGGTTTTTATAAAAACAGTCCCAAAATTTTCCAAGTATTTTCTTCATAATTTGCAGAGTTCTTATTTTAAAAAAAAGTTATTTTTCGAAAATATGACAAACAAGATTGTATACAATACCCTGTAATCAGAATTAAAAAATAATAAAAACTCTGTGAAATATGAGTAGGTTTACTGAATTATTTTTCATTGTGCATGCATGAAGGCTATCAAAATGTCTTTGCATATTATGTTAGATAAATGTATAGAGCAACTTTTGTAAAAGTCACAAAAACATAGCTTGAAAATTCTAAAAATAATCATTGAAAGAATGAGTTCAAAATCCGTTATTCCCAAAAATAAAGTAAAAAGATAAGGGGCTGTATCCATATATCCATTCATTAGTGCCAATATAGCATACACAATATTGCACATACTACTATATATGGATAGATATGGAACCCCTTATCTTTTTGCTTTATTTTGGGAATAACGGATTGTGAACTTATTCTCTCAATGATTATTTTCATAATTTTCAAGCTATGTTTTTGAGACTTTCACAAAAGTTGCTCTATACATTTCACTAACAAAATATGCAAATGAAATTTTGATAGCCTTTCATGTATGCACAATGAAAAATTATTTAGTATACCTGCTCATTTTTCACACAGTTTTTATTATTTTTTAAATTCTGATTGCAGGGTATTGTGTACAATGTTGTGTGTCATATTTTTGAAAAAGGAACTTATTATTACTTATATTAAGATCTCTGTAAATTATAAGCAAAAAACTTGGAAAAATTTGGGACTGTTTTTATAAAAACCTTAATTTTCTAAACCTTATTACCTAATTTCTCTATTTCTTAATTTCCTAATTACATCCCAGTTGCATAAAAATTTACACATATTACTACAATAAGACACTTAATCATAATCTACAGTTTTAATGCTTTTGCTATATTAGTTTTGACATGGTTATCCAAAAGATATTCATTCTTTTTCATTTGTTTATGGTCCCCTATGGAGTTTTGGGAAATAATCTTCATGGAAATTTATGACCTGTACTATTATGTTTACACACTTAGAGTTTCAGGATAATTCTTCGTGTATTTTTCTCGATACTTGACAAAATGTCTAAAATCACAAGTGGCCGGTGACCTTTGGTCATATAGTGTATATACAGGGTGCAATATGTTAGCTATCGCCGACCTTTAATTTCTAAACCATTTGTTGTAAACATATAATTCCAAAAGTAAAATTGTTTCAAATGAGGTAAATATTAATGTTGTGGCGTTGTTAAAATTAAAAATCTGTTTTATAAAAATTACAAAATCTAACTTTTTGTATGGTCCCCCAGTCCTTATAGTTATATTTAGTAAAGGTTTACACATATCATAAAAGATATAACATAAAAAATTTCATTTCTGTACGCCAAAAAATGTCCGAGTTATTAAATTTTAAAGTTTGAAATTTTTGCACATGATTTTCTGTTTCATTCAGAGGATTTTCTGTTTCATTCAGAGATCAATTATAAAATTATTTAAAGTAATTCAAGATCGAAATCAGGGTGCAATGTTTTTTTATGGCTAAACTAGCTTTAACCTGTATCGCCATATCAAAATATAACCAAAGAGAGTTATATCATCTAGAAATTCCAGTTAACTTCAGCAGGGGTCAAATAACATTAAAAAATCAAGCAAATTTTTTGTTATTGTAAAACCCAAGCAAGCCCTTTTTAGCATGTGCCATGTCTGTTTTGGTTTTAGGGGCTTTCCTTATCAAGTCAGGCTGTAAAATATCAATATGTAATCCACCATTACATACACTCACTTCCAAAAGTTAAGTACGGAGAGGAAAATGCTAATTTCCTGATGCCAATCAGAATTGAAGAGGATGCAAATCGCTGCAGAGGTAGATGGAAGCGTGCTAATATGTTAGGTAACAGCCAATCGCACTTTCATTTCAAGAAATATGCAAAAAGGGCAGTCTTATAAGAAGCCAGCTTTATGAAGGGTTACAGAAGTTAATTGTAAGTGCTGATAGAAGGTGTTTAAAACTTTCGTACAATTTGTTTTGAAGACATGTGTTTCTATGACTTCCGGAAGACAAATGGAAGATTCTGAGTGCCACTCAGGCAATAATATGGAGAGCTTACTCCCTATTCTGATACATTGAATCCAGCAGTCCACCCATGAATACACTGCCAGATTTTCCGATGAAAATCTTTGGCAAAACATAGACTTCCTCCCATAGAATAATATGGGGTAGATATTTTCAAATTCAATTTTCTTTTTAAATTATGACAAAATTGCTACAATTTTCACTGATATGTATTCTTTTATTAAAAATCTATTGATTTTACTAAAACTCACCACAAATTTTTAGTTTGATATTAGTTAAAAAGGAAATTTTATTTAAACGCAACAAAAAATAATGAAACATTTATTAAATATTGTTCATAAAAATATCTAAAAGGTATATAAATAACAAAAAATAATAAGAAAATTGCAAAAAAGTTTGAAATAATGCTTATAATAATTAAAAAATGGAGGACTCCTTACTTGTACGCTTGAAAAGTGTGATTGCAGTCCCGGCAGAAGGTAGATCGGTGAGTAGGCTTTTTGTATTATACATGGAGCTCAGTGCTGAGCGCTGGTGTGCTGTGGGGTGCATTGAAGCAGGACAGTTGATCACAGATGTTGCTCTTTACTTCGGCGTTAATCATTCTGTAACTTCACGTTTATGGAAACAATTCCAAACCATACAGACAGTTCGAAGGCCCTTAGTTGGTCGTCCAAGTGTTACAACCCCTGCAGAAGATCATTATATTGCTATGTAGCTGAGCGGAATCGCAGAGCAACCTCCACATGTGTGACATCTGTGGTTACAGTGCCCATTAGTAAAGCGATATCTGCAGCTACTGTACGACGAAGATTATATATGAGTGGACTGTACGCCTGAGTACCTCGAATTTGTACCTCTATGCATCCAATCAAGAGTGGCACGATTAAAGTGGTGCCATGAACATGTCAATTGGACTGTGTCTGACTGGGGGAATTGTCATGTTTACTGATGAGTCGAGATTTGCTCTGCAGCCTGATGACAAGTGTATAAGGATATGGCATGAACAAGGAACACACAATCAGCCCCAAAACATCACCAAACACCATGCATTCTGAGGCGGAAGCATTATGGTGTGAACAGGGATTTCATTAGGATACTGCACTGACCTGCACATCTTTAAACTGTGTTCTGTGACAGCTGTCTGGCATCGAGATGAAGTCCAAGAACCCATTGTGAGATTGTATGCTGCAGCAGTCTGCCCTACTATTTTTTTAATGGGCGATAACGCTCCTCCCCATAGAGCTGGCATCGTTGATGACTACCTGGAGAGTGAAGGGATTGTGCGTATGGCGTGGCCAGCATATTCGCCTGACCTTAATCCCATTGAAAATCTTTGGGATGCTCTCTGTCGTACTGTATGTTTGTTTTCCACTTCCACCCACTCTTATTGAGCTGGAAACTACATTACAAGAAGAATGGTGATTGCTTAACTCTGCGGTGGTTGACCACCTAATTGAAAGCATGGTCAAGAGGTGTAAACTTTGTATACAAATGGGGGGGGGGGATCATGTACCGTATTAATGTATTTTTTTTTTCATTTTATGCTGCTTATTTTCACTTTATACTGCTTATTTTCACTTTATACATAATTCTGTTTAAGTCTCCAGTATGTCATTATCTGATAACTTATAAAAATTTAATATTGTTTTCATTTCTATATATATTATTGATTTTGTTTTATGCATAAATATATATGCTACTTTCCTGCCAAATTATGTGACAATCAAGGCAGTATTTGTTGATTTTTTCACATTTTACATCTTCGTGCTTAACTTTTGGAAGTGAGTGTATATCAAAAATATCAATTTATGCAAATTTTCAAAATTTTGATATTTTTTCTCTTAAACTATTTCACCCAAGAGTAATATATATATATTATCATATTTTAATTAAGAGCCATAGAGTAAAAAGGAAGAATAGAGTGGAAGTATAGTGGCTGCGGTGATGCCAAAAATGTAATCCTAAAATCCATTACATTAAGCTCAAACAAAACCATTCAAAAAACGAAAACTTTTAATAATACAGTTTTTAATTCATGATTCAATGAAATTCTACATTAGAATGCTTAAATATAAGCGGATCATTTTCATTTAAAAAAAATGCATGGCTAATGTCAAAAAATTCAATCCCTGTTCATGTGATTGTTTAATTTGGGACTAATGAAGGCATTTAAATTTGAGCAATAACGTACATCATATTACAAGCTGACTCTAGGACATACTGCACCTAAATCTATCTTTTTTCTCCATGAATAAGAACAAACACATGCAATTTTGTTAAAATCTGTGGGGATACTTAAAACTGTGGGTCACATATTGATATTATGCAGAATGCCCTTTAAATCAAAACAGACCTGATGCATGAGCAAAAGAGCTTGTAGTTTTGCTCATGTTTTATGATAAACAAACAATACCACCTTTGACTTTTGAATGTCATTTGATCCTCCTGAAGTTAATTGAAATTTTTAGATGAAATAACTCTCTTTGGTGACACCCTGATATGGTGTTATTGGCTAAAGCTGGTTTTGCCATAAAAAAGGAACATTGCGCCCTGATTTTAATCTCAAATCACTTTCATTAATTTTTTAACTGATCCCCGAATGAAAATCATTTACAAAAGTCTTAAACTTTGAAATTTAATTAATCTGTCAATTTTTGTCGTACAGAAGTCAAACTTTTTGTGTTATATCTCTTATGATATGGGTAAATTTTTATTAAATATAACTATAGGGACTGGGAAATCATATAAAAAGTTAGATTTTGTAATTTTCAAAAAAAAATTATTGTACTTTAAACATTGCCACAACATGAATATTTACCTCATTTGAAACATTTTTGCATTGGAACTATATGTTTAGAACCATCAATTCATAAATTAAAGGTCTGTGATAGATAACATATTGCATCCTCTATACATACTTATCAATTTTTCACAAAATCAGCAGACACATATTTTATATTGCATATTGGACATAACATATATTTTATATAACATATAGGTTAGGAAATTTATTATATTTTTGTGAAAAATAACATTTTGTAATGAAAATGAAATCCTGTTACTCACATGAAAGTATTTTTACAAGTGCTTTTAAGTCTAAAAAATATTTTTTTTCATGTTTTTCTTTTCATTAAAAAGTATAATACAGTAGACTCCCTCAAATCCGCACTCCTAAAATCCACACATATTTTAAGGATGTAAACAATGAAACATTCAGTTCAGATGTAGATGCAAAATTTGACTTTTTTAGTTTTATATCAATTCCATATATTTTTTAATTTGTAATTTTTGTTAAGGTTATTGAATTCATGTTTTTTCATGAAGAAAGAATAATTTATTTCTGAAAAAATTAAGATATTGTTGATATCATTGCTAATCACAATCTTACCAAATATATTTATGTATTAATCAAGCTTTTTTAGTTATTAAGTGTGGCTAAACATGAAATAAAGCTTCATTATTTTATGATCTTGAAGTGAATTAGTAATGTACCTTTATGAGGCAAGTTTCATTGAATAATTTAGGAAAAATACATTTCATCTTTATAATGAATATTTAATTGTACATTATTGATTATTAATTTGACCTTTGCTTTTAGTATTTTTATAATTTTAAAAACTATCTAAATTTTTATTATTTTAGTTTATTACTTATTTTAATATTTTAGCATATTGTAAGCATTCATTATACATTTGATTTCATTATTAATTACATTCAAATTACTTTTTTAAAAATGTAAACAATGCAATGACCAGAAATCCGCAAAATTCTAAAATCCGCAAAACCTCTGGTCCCAAGCTGTGCGGATTTGAGGGAGTCTACTGTATTAAACAAAGTTGAGACATTTTTTTTCTATTGACAAAGAATGCTTTGATACACTTATATTTAAAACCAATTAAAATTTTAGAGAATGTGAATAGTATCAACAATTTTCTTTCCTTATGTTAAAAGACTGAACATGAAAACAGGGGGGGGGGGGATAACAAATAAGACGAAAATATATTTCTTTAAAACTAAATAGATATCTTTCCATGAAATTGTTATATATTCATATATATATAAATATGATATGCAATTATAACAATATATTTTATCTATTTAAAATTCATGACTGAAATTCATGACTTTCAAAGAATTTGAACAAAAACTTTTTAAAGTATGGAACGATCCTATATATATATATATATATATATATATATATATAAAGAAAAGAAAAGAAATCGTCTTCTTACAAGTGCCTTTACCATTAAAAATCAATATTTTTTTCATGATTATATTAATTCAGGCAAAATTAATTAAAGATATAAAATCATGTCCCAAGGAACACCAAACAGGTCATCTTCTAGAATAATAATTAAAAAAAATTCTAGAATCTTTTAATTTTGTCATCTAAAATATAATTCAATCTCCCTAAAAGTCCATTTTCTTCATGCACACTTAAAATTACAAAGGAATTTTTATAGGAAATTTGGCCATTTTGTTATTTCGTAACATAATGGTTTGTATGTAACTGTACAGTTTTATACAATTTGATTGTATGTTTATGTATTTTTGCAGCATATAAGAAAGAGATACAGAAATTAGCTTCATCTTTTAAAGAATTGGGAGATACATTTGAAATGGAAACTTCTCCTTGTAAGTGTTATTTTTTATTCTAAAAATACATATTCTCATGTTCTGTTTTCAACTAGTTTAATGTTCAGAATTTTTTTTTGTAATATTCTAGACTTGTAATCTGTTTCACTCTACTGAAATTTTAAATAATTTAAAATTTGTTAATCTAATGTTCACAATAAAATAATTTTTAGAAATGTTGAAATTTTATAATATTCTTATGTGATGCTTTTTATTTTATTCTTAAAATAAAAACACTCTGGGTTTGTGAAATTAGTTGTTGAAAATTTGTTTTCAAAAGACAATATGCATGCCAAACTTTCTGCCACTTTTACATCATTACAGTCAGTAGATGATCTGTACTGCCAGTAAGTCTTTGAAACCAAGCATGTTAATGAATAAAGTTTGTTCTCAGTTTCTTTGTGATTCAGTCTTAATTTAAGAAAAATAATAATTGGAGTACATTATTCTAACACATAAAACTATAATTGACATTTTTTTTAAAATGTGGATTGTAATTTTTCTTTTAAAGCATTGTTTCTGTGGTAGAATGTAGGAAATATGTTGTGAGTAAACATATTCATGTGATAACATAAACTATACTGATTATTTATATTCAAATGTTATAAAGAACTTTTTATCAAGCATTCGTAAATAGAAGTTTCTTTTCTAGGTAAGTGTAAAACAAATTTTATAGGAGATTTATTTCTCCTTTTTTTTTTAAATGCAGATTTTGGTGACTGGTGACAATATTATTTAAACATGCATTAAAAAAATGTTGTGCCAGCTTAAAATCATTTTTAAAGATAAAATAGATTTTTTTTTAAATTATATTAGGAATTTTTAATTTTGTAATGAAGGTGACTTTCAGACACTAACTTTTTATTTTCAATAGATGTATACATTAAATGAGTTTGTTTATATAAACTTTCTTTGCATAGCATGTGATGAATAAAGTCAAAATAGCATCAAGTTTCTTTTTTAGGATGTATTTTCTGCAATAAAGATTATTAGTGCTTTCTGGGAGATGCAGTTTGTATTAATTATTCTGCTAAATCTAAAGCAGTAACAGAGGTTACCTTTTCACAAGTTAATTTATAAATTAATTGAATGGATTTAAAAAATAGTGATTCTGCAGGCTAAGAAAGATAATTCATTTCAAAATAAAAAGAAATTGAATAAAAATTTGAAGAATAAGTATTAGTCTTTAAATTAGAATTTACATGTCAAATTTGTTAAAACATTTTTAGTAAAGTATTAACAGCCTGATATCATGACATGTGCGTAGGGTGGTGCCAAAAGAAAAGAAAAGGGTAAGTACCAAAAGTTACCTTTATATTAGTAGATCAACTGCATGAAATTTTACCACAGAAAAAATGACTTCAGTCTGTACTTTTGGTCCAAAAGTCGAAATTTTGGGTAAAATTTTACATTAAAAAAAATCTACCGAGCTGGTTATTATTTAGAAGTGTTATTTAAACCTTTATTATTAACTACTTAACATATTTAAACTATAAAACTATCTTTATTCCATACAACAGGAGCAAAACTGACAACTTTGCATATAACAAATTGTTGTTTTGAATACAGCTCTTACGTAGTTGCTTTCAAAACTACCTTGGACATACTTATCATGGAGGTGGCTACATTTCACTTCCCACTCATGCCCTCTAACCAATGATCTAGTTACAGTGTTTATTAAATTATGATTTTCTTTATCAAAGACTGGCATAAGTTTCCTATGTATCAACTTAGTTCATCACTTCCTTGTGTCCACGGACATTTAGATGATGATGCTGTGATTACCTTCACGTTTTTATTTACTGTTTATGTAAAAATAGACAAGTGGAGTAATGTATAGAGATGTTATTAATGGAATCTGTTCAGCCATCAATTATCTTTATCAAAATTACATCCAATTGATGCATGGTGATTGGAATTTCCATTACCTCAGCATTTTTTCAGTCAATTATATTTTTTACATGATGATCTGTTGCAAAGATTTTCAGTATTTCGATTATGAGTATGCCATGATATATTCTACTTTTTGCACAGGGTTAGAAATTAGCAGCTGTTAGTCATCAAATGCAAATATTATTGCATTTTATGACCACATCATTATACCTAGTCAACAAAATTGACACAACTTTTTTTTAATGTTTAACAAATGCTCTCATTTGTTCTTTAGCATAAATCGTTTTCCAGTACTAACTCATGGCTGGATAGAGGACCTGATTTTAAAAATTAAATATCTTGATTTTAGTTTTTCGAAGTAATTGGTGCAAGATTATCCAAAATAAACATTGGATGCTAAAACTTAATTTTCTTTTTCAATATTTTTGGGTATGCAATTTTTTTCATTGTTATGCATTTTTTATACATTCCTAAAATACAATACTTTATCAAGAATGTTTTAAAATTTTAGTACGTCCTCTACCCCTTCCCAAAAATAAATATATGTATGTGTAGGATTTGTGAATATTTTGAAATTCCACATTATATTTGGTATCCAGAAATTCATTTATTTGCTACTTTTTCAATTTCTGATGTTCTTGAGTTTTAGTCTCAGGAATTTTTTTTTCCCCCTTCTTAACTAGGCTTATCCCTGATTGTATCTAAAATATCAAATTTTCTTTCTGTTGATATAATCACTTGATAATCTGTTTTGTATGCATAATGTAAACATTTTTGTAGAATCCAATATCAGACTGTCTTTTAAAGAAAACTAGCTTTCAATTTATTTTAGCGATTAACATAGCAATAAAGTGTTTATGCTTTCCCATTGCCTTTAACACATAAAAATAGAGACAATATTATTATTAACTTGGATCATATTTTCTCAATTCATTTTGCAACCAATATAAAATTGCAACCATGAAATGCAGTTTGGCCCCTAGAAAAAAATTTTAGTCATCAATTGACGCTTTGCTTAGAGTTCCTGAATTCTATCACTGTTTTTGAATTTGTTATATGTTGAGAAGCGAGTTGTTTAATATGATGGCAATCATCAGAGGAGATTGCAATGAGAATTTCTTCTGCATGTGCAGAGCAACCATTGTTCTAAACAACTTTATTTTAGTATTTATTTTATGTCATTTTCTAGGTTGTTTTCTAGTCATGTAATTTCCCATTAACTTTTAGATTCTTTTTTATAAGTGGACTACATTTGATGGTAAACCACTCTGGGCACAAACTTGGAATACATAGTACTTTTTAAGTGAATGTAGCGACTCTAATAGGCAATAAGCACTCATTTAAAATTTGAAGAATTCTATTCTCTGCTGCAAACCATTTTGCATGAAACAAGCTTAGAATTGAGCATTATAATAGTGGATCATTTGCTACTTTTACTCCAGTGAATTTCCTCTGCATCAATTATTAGACAAGATCAATCGGAAACATTCTAACTCATGTGGATTTACTGGATCAATTGGAAAATCTTTGTCTACATTTCATTCACTTCCTATTGCAACTTTTTTAACGCATACAGAGTAATTTTGAAAAATAATTACCTCAAATTGAGAAAAAACTACTCAAACAGACCAGAAATACCTGTTGGACATTTGCAAAGCTAATTCATAAGGAAAGCTATTTCTCAGAAGAACTAGCTATTAGGAACCTAGAAAACATCTCACACAAAAGATAACTCCACAAAGGCAAATAAAATTTTCTGCTTTTATATAAGCACTGATTGAACATCAGTCTGTATGTTTACTCTCAAAATATGTAATCCAAGTTTATGCTCCAAGATATTTTATGCCAGTTGTGATACACACCTAAAAAATAGATCTAAACACCTATAGGAAAGAGCACAATGCACAACAACTAATAAACAACACAGAAAACAACATAAAACAAATACAAAGCATATTATTTAGAACAATGGTTACATTACACACAAATTTTGTTTGCAATCCTTTGTGACGATAGTCATATTAAACAGCATATATTGAATGCAATAAGTGCAGTAAATGATGGCATACTCAAAGTTGAATTACCTACAATCCATTTTGAAGCTAATCATTATGTATAAAATGTAATTGATTAAAAAATGCTGTGGTAACAGAGCTTCCAATCATAATGCATTAATTGCATGAAATTTTACTGAAGATAATAGAAGGCTGAATATGTTCCATTAACAACATATTCATTACATTAATCCGCTTGTCTTCTCTTACACAAGGTATAAAACTATACATGATAAAAGTCACAGTAGCATCATCCAAAGTCTGTGGATACAAAGAAGAGGTGAATTGTTTTGGTACATAGAAAACATGCCAGTCTTCGATAAAAAATAACAATTTAATGCATAAACAAAACACTGTGCCTATGGGATAGGGACAGGTGGGATATGAAATGCAGCCACTTCCACAAGGTACATCCAGGTTAGTTTTGAAAGCAACTAAGAGCTGTATTCAAAGCAAGAAATTGTATAACCTTATTTTTTAACCAAAAATTGTCAGTTTCTCCAATCATACACACTAAAGATATTGTTTTAAAGTTTAAATATATTAAGTAGTTAGTAATAAAGGTTTAAATAAAACTTTTAAATAATAACCAACTTTACATGATTTTTTTTATTTTTATTTTTTTGAAAAAAATTCGAATTTTAACCAAAATTTCGACTTTTGGACTAAAAGTGCAGACTCTTTTTCAGTCATAAAATTCCATGCAGTTAATGTACTAGTATAGAGGCAACTTTTGGCACCTACCTGTTTTTTATTTATTTATTTTTTTTTTTTTTTTTTCGCTCCACCCTAATGTGCAGCACAAGTACTGTTGATTATTTCAGACTTTACTGATTAATCTGCCAACTTAAAAGCATCCTAAATAATTTAGACTATTGATTATCAAGCTTTCAAGTAACAGTTACTGTTTTAAATATTGTTTATTAATGAAATATTTGATTTAAATAATAATTTGCTTGTTTTTGTATATATACTGTTCTTTATCTGTCAGATACTTATAAATATGTATATTTTTTTCTTGTTATATGTGTTACTATCATTTTCTATGACAGTAGCTTTATGTCTAATGTTGTTGGAATGTAACTCAGACATAATATATCAAATACTGACAAAAACAAATAAAAGAATAAAGCTATATACATTAGGATTCAAAGAGTTAGTGGATTTAAGTTCATGATTTTGTGCTATAAATTATACTGTTAAATCCAAATTAACTAATTTTTTACACATTCATTAAAAGCTATTTTTATTTTTTAATGCAAGAAATCAACATATTTTCTTTTTTAGATGCTAAGGCATTGAATAATGTTTCTCTTTTTTCTAAAATTGGAAAGGGTGCTTCAGAAAATAGTTACAAAGTTTTTGTTTTAAGCTGATTTTTGAGATGTTGGCTCTGGACAAGTTGTCACTGAAGAGCATTTGTTTATAACCCAATATCTGATACACTTATTGGGAAAAGAAAAACATTCATTTCCAAATCACATTAGTGGGTATATCTACATATTTCAACCTTCTACAGAAATAAATCCATAAATGTGTCGGAAAGATTTCTATTGTTGAGTGAGGAATTTCATTTATTTATTGATAATTTGACATTCATTATAAGGTTGAACTGATAGTAATTTTCATAACAATTCTAGCAAAATAGTCACTAGCAATGCTTTTGATTTCTTAATACTTTAAAAATTTCAGATTCATCAAATTTGACCAAGGCAATCAAATTTACCGGTGATACTTATGAAGAGGTTGGAAATCTCTATGGAGAGCAAGTATGTCAATGAATAGCTTTTGTGTTATGTAAATTTATTGTATAAATAAAACAAAAACATTTTTACTCTTTATTTAATTCTATCTAATATATTTTTTTCCAGCCTAAAAATGACTTGGAGCCCTTCAGTGATATCTTGCATGAATATAAAGGCATTTTAGCATCATGGCCAGAAATTGTCCAAATTCAGAAGGTACTTTATTATCTTAATTCTTATTATTAAAGCCAACTATCAGATAAATAAAATCTACTTATGAATATTTTTTTTCTTATTATGAAAAAATATTGATATAATTTTTAAAATAGGGGTGCACAACCTTTTCAAGAGATGGGCCACTTACTAATTTGTCTGGGTGGTTGCGGGCCACATCAATAAAATGGAGAGAATTTGATTTCAAGGAGGTGATCTGTAGCTTATAATCAAATTAAAAAATATAGTTTCGGAAAGTAGTGTGGGGAGGGGGGGCGGGGTAACTCTTAAATTCATTTACTGAGTCAAAATATCCAACAGATATAGCAAAGATTATTTTCCAGATGTAATAATATTCCTTGACTTTATTCAGGATAATAAATTTTGTTGCATTAAAAGTGCTATAAAACAAATAAGTGGCTGGTTCTGAAAGAAATGTGAACTTTATGACAGAAGGAGAAAGAAGGAGCCAATCAACAAGATTTTTTCAGGCTTGATCAATGAAATTCCCGATTTTTCTGTGCCTGATCAATGAAACTTGCAATTTTTTCATGTCTGATCAACCAAATTTGTGCTTTTTATGAAACCGATCAAGAAAATTTACGATCTTTCTGCACTTGAATAACAAAATTTGTTATTCTAATGAAATCAATCAAGAAAATGCAGGCTTTTTCCACGCTTGATCAACAAATGATTTTTACGAAGTTGATTGAAGAAAACTGCAATTTTTACAAAGCCAATCAACAAAAATCGCAGTTTTGACAAAGCTGATTGACAAAATTAATTATTTTTGCAAAGCCTAACAACAAAATTCGTGATTTTTACAAAATAGATCGACAAAATTTGTGATTTTTCTTCACATAATCAAAAAAATTGGAGATTCATCTGAGCCTGATCGACAAAATTCGCAATTTTTACGAAGCCAATCGACGTTAATATGCAATTCCTCACATGATCGAAAAAATTCGAGATTATTCCGCACCTGATCGACGAAATTTTTAATTTTTTTTTGTGTGTGATTGGCAAAATTATTTATGCATTAAAAAATGCATAGCGTGCATCAAAAAAATAAATGATTAGCTTTTTTTTTCCACATAACTTTCTTCAAAGTTATGTTTTGTTTATAAGATTTATATTTGTTTTAAAGATATGTTATGTTTTTCTTTCCACATAACTTTCTTCTCCCAATATCTGATACACTTATTGGGAAAAGAAAAACATTCATTTCCAAATCACCTTAGTGGGTATATCTACATATTTCAACCTTCTACAGAAATAAATCCATAAATGTGTCGGAAAGATTTCTATTGTTGAGTGAGGAATTTCATTTATTTATTGATAATTTGACATTCATTATAAGGTATTCATTCATTATAAGCAATATGAATTGTTTTGCTGTAAAACTGACCATCATTATAATAAAAAATTTTGGATTTTGTAAAGGTTCATCAAATCTGATATATGTGTTAATTTTGGAAATTTTGGGTGTTTCTGTATTTTTTTCTATTTCCTCTTTCTTCTTCCTCATCATTTCCTTTCCTTCCTGTCTTCTGCCATTTGCTGTATGGAATCAATATTGGCAGTATCTGTCAAATCTTTGTCCAAATATACAAACTTACTGATCTTCATGTTTTTATGATTACTGTTCTAAGAGTGTTATCTGAATTTTCCTCATCATTATCATCTTAATTCTCTGTTTGTTGCCATATCAAGTAAATTTTATTTGATCTGCTTCACATTTCAGTTTGCAAATAAATATGAAATTGTACCAGGAGCTGTAATTTTTATTTTCTTGTGACTTAAGTGGCTGTTGTTCAGAATTCCTTTTTTAGAGGTTTGTACTAATGTTAATGCTATGCAACATGTTTGGATCCATCAGCACATGCCCAGTGTTTAAAGATTGTCATTGTTTAGAGGTGACCATTCAAGGAGTTTCACTGTAATTATAAATTAACATTCTGGGTTTATAAATTAAAGGGTAAGTTTTTAAAAAAAATATTAACCCTTTCAAGTCTGTTCTTTTTTTTTTAACATTCTAAAAAAATTCTTATGGGGTTTAAACATGAGAAAGTATTACTCTGAAATTCAAAAATTATGTTTTATTAAAATATTATAATTATTTAAGGAATTACATTATGTACTATCAATAGTACAGTGGTCTTTCAAGGAACAAGCTGCCATTTACAGGTATTCTATTATTAATACAATAGCTGAAAAAGATTATACAGTACAAGTAGTACAATTTCAAATCACAATTTTGAAAGATATATGAAAAATGTAAAAGATATATTTAAAAATATGAAGTTAGCATTATATAATTCCCAATAGTGGACACTCAATTTACACTTCTAAACAGAAAAAAAAGGTAAAAATTGCAAAAAATAAATAAATAAATAAAAATAAAAATAAAATTTTCATTCGTTGGTATTTTCCGGTGACCTCTCTTATTTGGTATGAAAAGTTTTGAAGCAATTTTTGTCACCATGGAAGCATAAGCAGATGTTGCATTTTTCAGAAAAAGATTTTTTCTAAAGTTACATCCTCCTGATTTGTACTTCTGTTGCACCTTGTATCGCTCTGTCATATAGCCAGTATTATCATATCTTACATCCTCAATTGGGCAAAGTAATGGTTTCAACGTTTTTTTTTTTTTTTTTTTTTTTTTTTTTTTTTTTTTTTTTTAAATAAGGAATAACCATGGTGGATGAATTATTTGGACAACCACATTTCACAGAGATTGTAGTTTGGTTTTTGAAAGCCAGTGCTTTCAACTGTTTTTAACAAATTATAGGGTAATAATATTGCATAACAGTATTATATGACAAAATGGAGGATAAATGTTGTTATAAAACAGAAATATTCAACTTAAGTTTCTACAAATTTCATTTCTAAAAATTAAAAATCCTTGTCAGCTTGGCCTATAGGTGGAGGTAGATTTCGAAAAGTACTCATTTCAACAGCAAAAAATAAAATAGGATTAGAGATAAATCCAGTTTAACAACTTTATTTGGCTGCTTTTGAAAAATTTTTAAGTTCAATTTCCTGTAAGAGCTAATTTTATCAGAATCATCTCAAGTAAAATTCGGCTCAAATGCCCATTTTGACAGCATATTTTGAAATATATTCTGACTTTATCAAAAAATCGGTCAATACAGCACGTTATATAGTTTCTAAATAAGAAAAAACAGTCAACTGAATGCGTTTGAAACCAAAATTGAATTTAAAAATAAGTCATAAATTAAGCAATTTGTTATTTGAATACATCAACAATTCTTGAATCACGATCACTCCGGGACATTTTGTGTGAAGTGCCCACTTTGACAGCTTTTTTTTTAAAATATATTTTGCCTTTATCAAAACACTGACCAATACGACACATTATACAGTTCCTAAATAAAAGAACCTGTCAATTGGATGCATTTGAGAGCAAAAATGGATTTAAAAATGAGTTAGAAAAAACGCAATTTGTAATATGAATATTTCTTCAATTTTTCAATCACAATCACTTTGGGAAATTCTCTTCAAAATACTCATTTTGCCAGCCTTTTTTGAAATAAATTCTGCCTTTATCAAGAAACTGGCCAATACATCATATTATATAGTTACTAAATTAGAGGACCTGCTTGGATGCGTTTAAAAACAAAAATTAATTTAAAAATGAGTCTGAATATAAGCAGTTTGGATTTGGGGGTTTTTCTACAAATCCTATTATTGTTTAATTTATTTTTGCTATAAGAATTGGTCTTATGAAAAACTTGTCAGTATAAAAGTTGTAGATATTATTGAGAAGATGTAAAATAAATTTAATTGGATTTGATTGTTTAAGAATTGATGAAGTTATGTTTTCTTCCCCCCCCCCTTTTTGTTTTTGTTTTCGTTTTTATTTATTTTTTTTTTTACCGGTAAGAGTTAGTCCTATCAAAAACTTGTCAATGCAAAAGTTTTAGATAATTTTGAGAACATTTATAAAAAATTGTTCGATTTTATATCTTGAGAATTGACAAAGTTATGATATTTTTCCTTCCAAAAACCCTATTTTTTCCCCCCTTTGAGCTCATTTTTAACTTCATCAAAAATCTGCCATGCATAAACTTTTGGCTCATTATTTAGAAGTAATATAAACTTTAAACTGATTCGATGTCTATTTTCATTAAAAAGGTTATGGGTTTTTTCTGTTTTCATAAAAACGCCCCCTATTTTAGCCCCTTTGGTCTAATTTTGCCCATTAACGAACTTAGCTGAGATTTTATCCTCTTTGATTTTATGTACCAGTTTGGTGGAGATTGGTGTAGAATTATAGACGTTATCGTGTCATAAAAAAGTGATATATATAGATAGATAGATATATAAACTTTTTTACTGCTGGTAGTTTTGAGGTCTAGGGGTCATAATCAGCATAGATCTGCAAACATTTTTTAGAAATTCCAACATTGGTGTGAATGCAATAGGTAGTATTTTATACAAAATCTACCTAATAAATACAATGTGCATATTTTGGAAAAATTAATTCCTTTAAAGACCACTGTACTACTAATAGTACACATATTCGAAGATTGATAAATTATAACTTTTCAATGGTTTTGATTACAAAAATTACATCAAACATTAGCAGCAATAACTTATTTTACAAAAATATTTTCAAATAGTAATTCTAATTATTTATAATATCAATAATGAGAGCAAATTCAAAAGAATTCCCTGCTTGACGTGCATTTGAAGTTTCATCCATCTTAAATGAGTGTTCCTGGACTTGTATGGCTATTTTTTAGTGAAAAAATTAAGTACATGCTTTCAAGAGGAGTCTTTAAAATAGAATATGAAGCTCTTTGAAAAAAAAAAAAAATTAAATACTGGAAAAATATGCTAATTGAAAGATGATGTACTGTTAGTAGTACACCAGACTCGGAAGGGTTAAACGAAACCCTCTGTGCAATCTGCAATTACACTTATCCACTTTTTTTCTTGTTCTCTCTGCCAGAGGGTACTGCAATTTGCTGTATTGAATTTTATATTGTCTTTACCTTCCATTTTTATGTATGGGTTTAATCAACAAAGTTACACATGAGCTTTTTACTCTTTCTTCAGCCCTTTAGAAACCTTAAACAAAATCTCCAGTATTTCAATATCTTATGTGAAACTGTCAATGTAAAATTAGTCATGTTACACTGAAACTAATTTAGCAGCAAAACTGGCTTTAAACTTTATGGCAGTTCTTCATAAAACAAAGTCTGATGTCGGTTAAAAAAAATATATTGATTAAAAACATTGATAAAAAATTATAGTATCAAAATAATCAATTCGACCATACTATCAATTACATCTATAAAAAATGCCGACATCAGACATTACTAGTTTATAAACTTTACAATGCCTTATTTTTTATTGCTATGATTTACTTTGTGTAAATGAGTAACATTTTCCTTTATATATGTAATTAATAAAATAGACTCAAAAATAACTAATCATTGAAAATAAAACACATTGAGAAATATCAATAAGTAAAATATTGATGTTTTACTGTAAAATATACCTGTTTTATATTTTATCTAGCTGACCAGTCACCCGGTGTTGCCCATAGTCATGATAGTATCAGCCTTAAATTTGTATGATTTTATATCTTTAATCAATTTTGCTAGAAATATGTGTCTACTTACTCTGGGAAAAATTAGTATTAAAAAAGGAGGAGATTCGTGTTTGGCAGTGAAAGGATAAAAATAACTGAAATGGAAAATAAGGGGGGGGGATTAATTTCTGAGAACTGCATAATATTCATGCTACAATATTGATATTTAGCTATAAAAATCATTGTTTTATGCATAGCTGTTATATAGGAAAGAGGGGGCATGTTTGAACTGGAGGTACCTTTAAACACTCTAAATATTTTCCTTCTAATAAATTATTTTTTAAAAATGTCTATGGAAATACATTACTACTGCTTCAATAAGTATACAAAGCTACACCATTTTGTATGCACAATACTGTCTAAGCAAGATATGTATTTTCTCTTGAATCTAAACTTAAGAAAATAAAGTTGTAAGATTTTTGTTGACAATTCTGTATCCTTAAAATTTTGATTTATTGTTCAACACTTAAATAAAGATGTAAACTTGAGTTTATAAGCTTTGTTTTATTCAAATTCTTCAGCTGAATTGAGTAAACAGTTGTAATGTTGAACTCCATGTGATGGGGTACCATTGAACATCTAAAAATATGAAGTAAAGAGTTGTTGATGTACCTAAATATTATTATTTTTGGAATTTTTTCGATGTGAAAAGAGGTTAATTAAAAATATTGAAGAACATGGACTTATACTGTTAAAAATCCCTCCTTACAGCACACATGTATTACTATCTCTGGATGCATCACCGATGGGAAGTTTCAAATCTAAATTGATGATGGAAATCATTTATTTGATAATTGCAAATCCCAGATACCCAATAATGATTCATGATTTAGTAGGTTTGTCTAACAAAGCCTATACTCTTTTATTTACTTTTTCAAAACGTTATTTTTGGTTTTCGTACTAGATAAAATGGAATTTAAGTCAGGTTTTTTCATAAAAAGAATGAATAAACATTTTTAATTTTCCAGAAGCATCAGATATATTGGTGTATTTCAAGGATATTGTAAAAAAGTTTTCACAACCAAACATAACTGGAGGGACACTCTGTTTTGTTTCAACAATGCTTTTTGACATCAACTTTGATGGATTTAAGCTTGGTTAATTAATAGAAAAATTATTAGTTACAATAAAACATAATTATTTAATTTTATTCATATTACTTTATATTTCTGAAACATATGCAGATTTTTATGAAAATCAATATTTTCATATTTTATTCATTTGTTCAAAGGTGTTTCTTACTTGTTCAAAGGTACCCCTACATGGGGCAGGTTTGAGCAGAAATCTTTCAGCTTTTTAAAGCCTCATAACTTTTTTTATTTACATGGGAAACTTTTAATTTCTAGTTCATATGATGAAGAAATGCATTGTTTTTATTATGTAATACTTAAAACGCAAAAAATATAATTCAAATAAGAAATATATTGATTTTTGAAAAATATGTTCAAACATGCCCCCTCTCCCCTATGTATATATTCCTATCAAATTCTGTTTATTATTTTTTTTATTTTAAAATTGATTACTTCACCCTTAAATCTGACTATACCTCAACCAAGTAAATACTTGATCATTAGCTAAATGAGGTTAGTGTATAGTATTAAAATTTCAGAGCTGTAATATAAAATGAAGTATATTTTTTGTAATTATTTGCTGTGATGTAAGGAGAATCGAAAATGTATGATGTTCTATATATATATTTTTTTTGTGTGTGTGTAAATTTCGATTTTCTGTGTCAATATGTTAAATTTTGAAAAATATCCAAAAAATGGAGTGAGCAGTGATCATCCTTCAGTTTTTTAAAGTAGGCATTATCATCCAAACTCTTCAAAATTTTTAGAAATTAAAAACATATTTTTTGTAGCCTATCTTATAGTCCAATTTCTACAAAATTTTATATATCTGTATCCAAGGCTTCTTTAAAATATTGTGAAAATATTTGCATATTTAGTAATGAAAACTTGAGCAAAAGTCAAACAAAACTGTGTCAAAACCCCTTGGTATTTATTATTGTTTCCAAAATTTTACACATTTTATTTTGTAAAAATATTTCTTCTCGCTCTAGAAAGATTATGTAAATACAAGCTTTTAGACATAAAAAAGATCATTTTCAAAAGGCACAAAGTAACATGTGGTTGCAAATTTTTTCAAAAGGGTTAGATTTTGTATTTTTGAAAGCCATTTGCACCTTCAAAGAGAAGATCATAGTTTTACGTGTGTATCTTTTCTTAACCAGTACTTCCAAAATTGTAGCCATGCTTAGGTAAATGATGCCATATGGAAGCAAAAGAAAATTGCAAAAATGACCCCTTTTTTTCCGAGTGTTAACATGAATGTTTATCCAAGTACATTATAACATTTAAGATATAACAATATAATCTGTAAGAGTAAATTTTCTGTTTTTAACTAAACAAAATAGTTTGACTGTTCAAGATTAAAAAATAACAATAACTCTCTCTCTCCCAAATTGCAGTATTTGGTTCTTTATCTTTGTTCAGCTGTGTAAATTGGGTTCTGAGCATACACAGTGGATTTTAATGACTTCGAATGTAATACATAATTTTTGATGAGAGTGAGTTATGATCTTTAATTAATAACTCAACTTATTATCAAAAATTTTAAATTTGGAATCTTGTGTGCAACAAGGGAAGTCTTGGATTGCCCTCCGCCCCTTCAGCCTTGTACATGCCATAAATTTTCCCAGGCATTTCGCAAAGCAAAACTTTCTTTTATTTGTATAGATTATTCAGATTATTGAAAATTGTGTTTAAACATATAAAGCTTAATTTATCAAAATTAATACAATATTACATTTTACTTCTTCAACGTATATTAATGTAGCCATTAAATTCCTTTTATTAGCTGTAATAACTTTGGGGTTTTAAAAGAAATATGTGTCAAACTTTACAATATGTCATTTTTATTAGATTCTATAAATAGTTATATCAGTTATATTAAAAGCTCCAATTAATCCTCTCATTATAAAATATGTCAAGCAAAATGAGCAACAATTCAATGTGATAATGCAAAAAATGAATTTTGTAGGTCAGTCAGTGTTTTGCTAACATCAATAAGATTAAAAATATACTTTTTAAATACATGATTGCTTTGTTTCTATACAATAATGTATTTTCCAAAAAACACAATTTTCCAAAAGTTAGGTCTTCTCAATTGGCTGCCTTCATTAAAAAAAAAAAAAGAAAGTAAAATTAAATAAATCTCCAGTGAGAGATTTTGAGGAAAAGATTCAAATATTAGGTATTCTTGCATTATTATATTAAAATATACTTGAGAAATCTTAAAGTTTAATGCTTGGCATTTTATTTAAAAGAAGCAAAGAAGCTTGGATGCATTATGCTTAACTCTCAATTCTAGTACAGTTGAACCTCTCCAATCCGGCATGTATGGGACTCGGGCGATGCCGAATTATGGAATTTTCCGGATTACAGAAATTCTAAGATACTGCAGAAATTTTCGTCAAAATTTCCTTTCTTGTAGGCAGGGGGAGGGGGGGGTATTTTAGGAATTAAATAACGAAATTTAAAAAATATAACACTATCGTCAGGAGCATTATATAAATCGATTTAAAAAAACTATTCAATGCAAGAAATAAAGCAATATAGTACAGTTGAACCTCTCCAATCCGGCATGTATGGGACTCGGGCGATGCCGAATTATGGAACTTTCTGGATTACAGAAATTTTTGTCAAAATTTCCTTTCTTGTAGGCAGGGGGGGGGGGTATTGCAAGAAATAAAGCAATATACGTTTTGTATTTATGAGAAACTGATTTCTGAAAGAAGTATTAAGTTTATTCGCAGCAAATAAAGTAAATTGTCTGTTGGTACATAACCATCCAGAAACTAAAGAAGCATACAGCTAATAAGAGAAGTACGTAGGTATAAAGCAACTGAAATGAATCTCTGAAATCAAGTGACACACACCAACCGAGTTTAGTGGGTAAAAAGTGTCATTTTCCACAAATCAGTAAATCTGTTGGAATTTTTCTGACCTTGACCCAAGGCAAAGAATTTCTCCTGGCGTAGCTAACAGATCAGATACGTTGAAGGTTATTCAAATCGGAAAAAAGCTCTCTCTTTAGCGTCTTATTCCCAACATCTTTCTATTGTCGTTGAATAAGTGATTGATGCTAGATTTGTTGCAATCAAGGAGTGGCGAATTTCTCAGGGAATTATCATCCAATAAAAAAAGAATCACTAATGACTACAGAAATCTTTCACACAGTTTACTGTAACAATAATGTTCATCCCCATGAGATTTCCCTTTGTACAAGACACCTGAATTGAAGATAAACTTTAGGAGGGATACCTGAGGGATTAAAGGTTTCACATCAGGAAGTAACTACCTACGTATTGTGTTGCTGACAATTGGGCATACAAAGGCGAGGGAGAAGAATGTTAGCAACAAATTTTTAAAATGCGGCCGTTTCCGGTATTCTGAGTCCAGCTAAATTTTCGGGCTTCCGCTGCAAAAGTGTTAAAGCGCAAAATTTTATATTTTATAACGATACCAGCACACTTTGCAGACGTAAAATAAATAAGCGTAGGAAAACATAAAATGGGAGGATATATGTATATATATGACAAAATACATAAGGGAGGAAAAAAAAAAAAAGGGAGAAATGTGCCGGATAATAGAGTTTTCCGGTTTATAGAATGCCAGATTAGAGAGGTTCAACTGTACTGCCAATTAAATTTTTTACTCCAATCAGAATTTTATTCTAAATTTGTAGAAAATATCTATTTATGTGTTTACTGTGATTTATCATTTAGTCATTTTATATGGGGGAAAAAATAAAGAAATTAAAACCTTTTTTAAATAAAAATTTTAAATTAAATTTCAAAATTTTAAATTAAAAATCCCAATTTCTTTCTTCTTAACGTAAAATTTAATGCAGAAAACTTTTTTGTCTTATTAAATTTGTTTCTCATCCCAATAATTATTGCATTCTATCTTTAACTTCCTGGCCGCTGAGTAAAAAGGTAAAATTGTAATGTTATTTTCTCTGCATTTTTTTTTTTTTTTAATACAAAAAAGTTTTTACGACATGATATATATATATATATATTTTTGCATATATATAAACCTTCAGAGTATTGATCAAACCTTAATTTTTTTAAACTGAATTATAGCTGTAGAATTATGTTAATTTGGTGAAAGCTTAGTGAACGGATGTATCAGTTTACAACAGTGAGAAGATTAAAGTTAAAGCAATTTTAAGATTATTGATCTGAGCACATCTCTCAACTTTTCTGCAGTAAGATTTCCTAGAGCTAATCTTGTATAGTTTTGAAGTAGGCTGATTCTGACATCAATCTAAAAGCTATTTATTCAATTAAAAGTAAAGTCCATCCTTTTTTAACATTTCCTTCCCCTACTGGAAAAAATCCTAGTTGAAGAAAAAAAAGAAAGATGACGTGTTGAAATTGCAGGGGGAGGGGGGAAGATAAATGGATTCAATTTAAAGTACTTGGTGCATTTCTGTAAATGATGTAGTATTTAAATTAGTCAGAATCTTATAGCAGACTTATTTGACCAAAAGATTAATGAAGTCTGGATCCAAAAAATTTAGTGTAATTATTGGCTATTGAATCAGTTAAATAGATTATGTAAAGTAAAATAACTGTCAAAAATACCTCACAGAAGAAAAGTAACCACCATCAATATCTTCAACCAATGAATTCCATAGGATGATGTCAGTGAAAAAGTAATGAGTAACAAACACACACATATATGTATATACATATATATATTTCATTTGTTCAAATGTTTTTTTGTAACTATAAAAGATTTTATGTGACAATGTTATTTTGGTTAGTTTCAAGTATTGGATTTTGTATTTCATTTCATTTGTTCATTTATTTCTTTATTCTTAAATTCTTTCGATGTTTTTGTCTTCTGATATGTTATAAGGTGCTTAATTTTGTCTTTTTAAGCATATTGCTGACAAGATTTGATGAAATAACATATCTTCTCTATGAACTAACATGCTTAGGCATCTCTGATGAATCTGCATGCTGCTCATAGTTTTAAGGCTTCTACATTTTTGTTCATCCTGTTTTTCTATTTATCCATTTATTTTTTCCTTTTTTTATTTACATTTATATTTGTGATTTCATTTTTATTATATACAGTAGACTCCCTCAAACCCATACAGCTTGGGACCAGAGGTTGTATGGATTTTAGAATTTTACGTATTTCTGGTCATTGCTTTCTTTACATTTTTTAAACAGTAATTTGAATGTAATTAAAAATGCAATCAAAACTATAATGAAAATTAATATAAGTAATAAACGTAATATAATAAGTAATTAATATAAGTAATATATTGAAAATTTAGATAATTTTTAAAACGATTAAAATATTAAAAGCAATGGTCACGTTAATAATCAATAATGTATGATTAAATATTCATTACAAAGATTAAATGTATTTTCCTAAATTATTCAATGAAACTTGCCTCATAAAGGTACATTACTAATTCACATCAGTCATACAATAAAAAAGTTTTGTTTCAGGTTTAGCCAGACTTAATAAACCAAAAATGCTTGATTAATATATAAATATATTTGGTAAGAAGATTGTGATTGCCAGTGATAACAGCAATAGCTTGAATTTTTTCAGAAATAAATTTATTCTTCCTTCATGAAAAAATATGAATTCAGTAATATTAACAGAAATTACAAATTAAAATATAGTCTATCTCAAAAGTTTAACCCTTTCCGGCGCAGACAAATTCCGTTAGTAAAATGAGAAATTATCAACTGACACCAGAAATTACAAACGACTTTTTAAGAAATCAAGAATCCCTTAATTTAAGCTTTTCTTGTAGTAGCAAGATTTTATTAAAATATTATTGGTGCCAATTGAAAGTTTGGAATTAAAATTAGGTGTGTCCAGACTGGACACACTGCGCCGTAAAGGGTTAAGCACAAGCATAAAATATCGATTTTTAATGAATTATAAAAAGTTAGAATTAATAACATTTTTTTATTTACATATTTTGCAATATTATTTAAATAAACGATATCAAAAATAGACAAAAATAAATTACAGTGAAACTCGTTTAAGATACGAATCAAGGGACCGAGAACATTTCGTATCTTATCCGGATTTCACAGATTTTCGAATAATAATGCACATAAAAACAGTGCACATTGTTATTAACGTATTTTAGCCATTTATGACTTTTATTTTACCCATTTCTAACACTTTTTTAGATATTCTAGAAAATTTGAGTTTAAGGTATTAAGCAAGAATAATTTTCTTTTATTCTAAAGTTTTATTGAATATCTGTTAATACAGTAAAAAAATTAAAATGTCTTTATATAGTATTCCCTGCCAAATTTAAAAATAAGACAATAAAACGAAAATTTTGTTAATTTTGAGAAAAAAGTAACTAAAATACTTTACATACTTAAAGGGGAAGAACAATAAATTTTCATAATAATTTTTTGAAAGACAAACTAAATGTATGCAAGGAACAATAATTATTCGATACATTATGAAAATCATGATGTAGTTTAAGTTTCTTGAGAAAAAGTTGTTTAACTTGGTTTAGTGCAACTTAAGGGTGTTCTTAACTGCTCTGCTCAAAAAGCACAAAACGTTTTGACACAGTTACAAATTCATTTTTTAACAGAAATATATAAAATTTGAATGCCTGACTGTGGAAGCGATTTCGAATCAAACTTATTTTTCCATTTTATAATAATTAAATTACCTATTCAGTTCTAAGCTATTTCGATCACATGATCACCCGATTTTCTTCTGCTTTTCGACCAGCTTTTCTGCTTTCATCGGGAAATATGCTCAAAAGTGTCAACTTTGAAGGCTTGTTATGAAAAATCTATTGTGTTTTTTAAAAAACAAAAAACTGAGTGCAATTAAACCATTTCTGAATGACAACACCTGCTATTTTCATGCATTTTCGAACAAAATTAAATTAAAGCATGGGTCACAAAGTTGCCCTTTTTTTATTTTAGAACACCCTTAAGGCGAGATTTTAATTGGAAGTTTTCTGCCTTGTTGATGTGGTAGAAAAAATCTTCGATGGATGGACCAGCATCCATCGAAGAGACAGTCAAAGTAAGCTGAACAAGCTCATTACAGATACGAATGATAGTATGGTTGTAGAGGTCTGCACAAGCCGAAATTTCCAGGCCCGGGCCCAGCCCGAAAGTTAATATTTCGGCCCGGGCCTGGCCCATCCCGAACGAAAGAAATATTGGCCCGGCCCGGCCCGAACGAAAAAAATAGTAGCCCAGCCCGAAAGTTAAACTTTCGGCCCGAGCTCGGCCCGGTCCGGAAAAAGTTTCAAATTCGGCCCGAACCCGGCCCGGCTCGAGTGAATTTCTACAGAACATTGATCTTTAATCTTATGGAACAGTTCTGACCAAAAAAAATTATATTAGTCTTTTTTTTTCATGTTTATAGTCTCCATTTATGCAGAAGTGCCGTAGGCTGCAATATTTATGCTTTTAAATGAATGTTTGTTTGTTGTATGTAAAAATTTCAGTTGTCACTAGTATTATTAATCCATATTCCCTGTAATGGAGACAAAAAATTGAAAAAGCGGTATATGGTAAAATTTCCAAAGACGAAATCGCTTTGGAACGAAAAAAAAAATTGCATTCCCTTTATAACAGATGTAAATGTATAATATATTTTTTTCTCCCGTATTGTTGTATTCATTTTGCATGGATGAACATTTTAAAAGAAACTTTCAGTTTTCAGTTTAAAAAAAATTCCGTCATAATCATGTTTTTTTTTTTTGGTGTGTTTTGTGTGTTTAATTCTATTTTAAAACGCCTAGTAATCTACGATTCTTTAAAAGGAATAAATTCTAATGTTTAATTGTAGAATAATGACGGCTTAAAAGTATATGCTTTTTTTGCAGAAATTTTTGGACAAAGCCAAATATTACTGATTTATAAAAAGTCGAAAAAAGGATTTTCATATAGAAAGATTCAATATGAACTGATTATTTTGGTCCATGAAAACTAGGAAGAATGGAATCAGTCTCGGCTTCGTACGGAAAAAAAAAAGTTAGGCCTGGCCCGATACTCCAGCAAAAAAAATTATGCCTGAGCCCAGCCCGGCCCGAAAAGATTAGTGATAAGGCCCGGCCCAGCCCGAAAGGATTAGTGACTAGGTCCGGCCCGGCCCGAGTCTTCAGAAGTAAGGCCCGAGCCCGGCCCGGCCCGAATGGCATTATTGGAAATCGGCCCGTGCAGACCTCTATGGTTGGTACATCTGTTTCTTCACTCGCGTCGTCTTCTACTCCATCTGAAGATCTAAGTTCATCGGAACATTTGACGTCTGCAATTATATCTGCGAAAGAACGAATTTCACTTATCACAACATGATCGTTAATTTTAACAAATAAGTCCCAATCTTTGCATTCCTCTTGATACTGTTCTTATTCTGTGATCTTAACGTTTTGTAAAGCGCTGCGCAAAAGCAAATGATATAATAATGAAAAGCAACTAGATAAGCGACACAAAAAATAAAAAACATAAAAATATAGACGGATTTCTCCAACAACTTTCTCATCCAGTCAGGAGAGAGAGCAACCAATGGCATTTCGGATCCATCCACTACTCCGTAAGGAGAAGTGTGATGGTAAAAGAAATAAAAGTGGTAGTTATTTTTGCATTTTGTTGAAAAACAGGAATCGAATCAGAATTCAGCGTGCAAAATCAGTGGAAAAGAACATATTTTAGAGAGAAAATAGGTAAAAAGATAGCATCTTATGAAAAATAAAAAAGATTTTACATATTCTGTCCAAAAGACCCATGATAAATGGATTGCATAAGCACCATTTCGTATATTAAGCGGGTTTTTTTACATCAAGGGACCAATTTTTCTTCGTATATTAAGCGGGATTGTATCTTATGCGTACGTATATTAAGCGGGTAATTTTACACAGGTTTAATAGGCAGTTTTCAAGGGACCGAAGATAATTCGTATATTAAGCGGGATCGTATTTTAAGCGGGCGTATCTTAAACGAGTTTCACTGTACTGTACATCATTTTTAAAAATACAATTAAAAAAAAAGTTATAAAAAACTCTCAAAAGTTTATGCACAATGTCAAAAACAACCATATTTATAATTTTTACAGAACTTTTAGTAAAAATTTTTTTTTCCATGTTTTCGGATTAGTTCAAATAAACGTGCTTTCGTCGAAATTATTAGTTTTTGTGGGGTTTCTGGTGGCAAAGAATACCATGCTTTCTCAATAACCTCTTGGAGTTCTTCAATAAAGTCATACTGCTTTCCATTGCCTAAATTTGGCAGGTTAAACTATTCCAGACATTCTCAATCAGGTTTAAGTCTGGACTTAAAGCTGGCTAGTCAAGTACTTTATCATTTTTCTGAAAAATCCATAGTTTTGTAGAATGGGATACATGGATTGAGGCATTGTCTTGCAGAAAAGTTCATTCAAAACCCCCCAAAATGTCACCAAATGGAAGCAAATGGTGGTTTAGGGTCTCTTGAAACTTTTTTCACTCTTCTCTTCCTTTTAGAAAAGCTAGAGAGGGCTGGCAAATGTCCCAAATGCCCCCTAAACCATAACGGATTTACCGCCTTGCTGACTGCTGAAAAATGTCCTTCAGTTCTTGCGTAACTCATGCCAATATGCCTTCCAACCATCAGGGCCATCTAAGTTCCACTTTTTCTCATCGCTGAATAAAACAGTAAGCCATTTGTCCCTGTAGATCATGTGTTTTTTAGCCCAGTTCATTCTTACCTGTTTGTGATGTAATTTAAGAGACAGTTTGCGAGCCAATTTCTTTTACATGATGTAATCACTCGTTTTAATAGGTCTATTTACAGTGTCTTTGGACATCTGTACTCTGAAATTATTTTTAATTTGTCGTATGGGGACATATTTTGTCTAAATACCAATCTCCGTATTTTTCGATCAATCTGAACAGTCGTCATACGTAGCCGTCTGCATCTTGGTTTCTGCTTAAAATTATCATTTCTAGAAAGTACTTGATATATACATAGCTTTGATCAATTTAAAGCTTTTGCAATTTCAGAAACAGTTTTATTTTGAGATTTCAATTTAAAATATTTCAAAATCTCACATTTTGTGAATTCTTTGCCCTTTGTCATGTTTAAAACATTAGGAAATAATTTCTCCACCTTTTATACTTGTATAAAAGTGCAATACGATGTCATACAACGTCATTACACAATACCAATCCCGTGTTTCTAAAAAAAAATTGCATAAAGTGCTTAAACTTTTGAGACAGCGTTTCTTCAAGAAAAAAAGAAAAAATAAATAAAAATAAATATATTTTTTATTTTAACTACCCAAAGTGGCTTATTTTATTTTGATTAAATGTTGAGTATTTATTGTAAATTAGCATAAAATATTTTCTTCTTCAATTATTTTAAATGAGATTTGCAGAGTGCTTAAACTTTTGAGACAGACTATATATATGGAATAAATATAAAACTACAGTCAAATTTTGCCCCTATATCTCAACTGAATGTTTCATTGTTTACATCTTTAAATTATGTGCGAAATTTAGAG
Source organism: Maratus speculifer (assembly GCA_964019185.1). Classification (NCBI taxonomy): domain Eukaryota; kingdom Metazoa; phylum Arthropoda; class Arachnida; order Araneae; family Salticidae; genus Maratus; species Maratus speculifer. The sequence continues at coordinate 381,125,468 of OZ025293.1, forward strand.
AGTTGCAGATTTGAGAGCATCTACTGTATATATATATATAATGTTCTGGTAATGTGATATTGATCTGAGTGAACCAAAAGGCAATAACACTTTAATGTAATATTTTCTGTTAATATTAAATCAAAACATTGGCTACTTTCAAAATTACTTACTTTTAAATAATGATCTCATAAATATTTTCTGCATTTTTAAGTAACTAATATGAGTGTATGATTTAGGGAGCTGTGCAAAAAATGAAAGAGCATTTGAAATTGATGGAGGAAGGAAAACTTTCTCAAGAAAATGTTACTGGTATTAAACGAAGAACTGACATAATATCATATGCTGTGTTGTCAGAAATTACTCATTTCCAACAGGAACAAGTTGGAGAATTCAAGAATATGATCCAGAATTTATTAAAGGAGCAAGTTAATTTTTATTTGAATGTAAGTATTTTTGCTATTAACCCTCAAAACAGCTTCCTTGTTATATTCTATTCACAAGAAGTATATTATATTGGCTGTACACAAAAATATTTTTATCAGAATCATGTTTTAAGAATTATCTAAACTTAAAATATATGAAAGGTATTTTAGCACCAAACTGTAACTGAATATTTAAATAAAACCTCAATTATGCAGTGTGATTCATGAAGATCAATACAATAAGCTATTTCCTTAAATATTCCCTCTAGACACATACTTTCAATTGCAAGGTCTCATTTAGAAAAAGGGAGGGAAATTTAACGGCATAAGTTGCAACTCCAATGTAGGTCTATTTGAAAAAATACAAAAATTAAATTTTTATGTGGCCTCCATAGAATAAAATTTCCAAATATTAAATTTTTCCTTATACATTCCTGAATTAAACTTTTAAAAAATCTCCTTGATATCTCCAAAACTTGTAGAGATATTGAAATCCAAAATTCATGACTCCTGCCTCTGAACGACAAGTTATTGACTCATTTTAAATGCAAGATACGGACCATATATAAATTATACATTATTAAAAGTTGGTTTAAGACAGTGCCTTTCTTTTGGATATAAAAAGGGATGTATTGGAGGGTATACGCCATATATCTTCTGGATTTTTTTAATGAACACTGTATATCCTCTTTTTCTCAAAAAAGTTATAGTATATACACTCTAGTCAGATATAATGCGGTTGTTGGGAGACATGTTTCACACCCGTGTTATACCGTAACTGCAGTACATTGGAATGGTGTCAAAGAAATTGTACAAAATGATGAAAATACTTACCTGTTTTGTGAAATGTAATTAACTTTAATCATTCATTGAACACAGGCTTAATCTTATGCTATTTTAAAAAAGTCCATAAATGTTGCTTGGTGAACTGAGAAGTTTCGTTTCTTTTTCGGCATATTGTTTCACACTGACAAGATGGAATAGATAAATACAATCTGAATCGTCTTGCCTCTCTATCCTCAAAATTGCCTTCATTAAATATCAGATGACTTCACTAACATGTAGAACGTTGTCTTTATTACCACACCATTTTCAATTTCATCATCATCATTTTCTTACTGCAAATTTGGGTAGGTTATATCCTCTGCCTTGAGTGTATGCCCTCTGTTTTTTCTACAACTACACCACTGAATATAAAATAATGTGTAGATTTTACATAAAACTTACTTTCAAAATATACTGTATATCTATCTGCAAATGCCAAAATTTCCCACCTTTGATCTGGTCTGGCCCATAGAAAGAAGTTCTGCTTTGCCTGGGAAAAAATTAAATTCTCAGCTTGGTCCAACTTAATTTCTACAAAATATAGTTTTTTATGACGATATGGTTAAAAATTGTTTAGTGTCTAGGAGTTCTGATTAAAAATACTTATTAAAGCTTTTCTTTTGTCATATTTATAATACTCATTTTTAAAGAAGCGTTGAAAACTGTGATGTTTATTTATTTATAAATATTTTTTTTCTATAAATCTCTATTTATGTGCTCTATTTCTTGAATTAGACGCATTTCATTTTGTGTCTAATCGCTTAAAACCTGATGAATTATTTAAGCAGCTGTATCACTGTTAATTTTGCAGATATAAAGATGGAATTTTTGTGTTTAATTCGGGAATGGATAGGGAAAATATTTCTAATTGGAAATTTCACCCTATGAGGACCATATAAAAATTTAGTTTTTGTATTTTCTCAAATATATCCCACCCCCACCCCCCTATTTCAACTTATCTCATCAAAATGTTCAACTTTTTTTAAAACTTTGCAGTTTTAAGTAGGTGCCTAAAAGCAGTATTTAAGAAAATAGTCTACTGTTTCGATCTTTATTAATCACACTGTATAAATGCTTTTATAAAAGCTCAGAAAAGCCACTAAACTCTTAGAAGGTTCATTGAAATGGCTATGCTCATTGCATGATTTACTCCCTAAATATTTTTTTGTATACAGTAGAAGACTTCTCATCCTCACAGTTTGGTTCCAAGTGTTTTGCAGATTACAAGCTTTTTCCTGATTACAGGTCATGTGTATTTAATATTTGATTATAAAGTAGAAGCCTGAAATAATGTGGTCCAATATACTGCAAATTCGGATTAATGTGAGGAAAAGTATGTCCCTCCAAAAAATGATTAATTTTAGAATAAATTTTTTGTTTAAAATTTCAGTGAAACACAATGAGGGACTTGCTGTGTGGGGTTAGTGCTATGCATCTTGATATTTCTGTTGGCAGTGTAAATGACTGGATAGAAATTGGCAACAGCGAACCAATTTCAGAGGTCATAATTTATCAGGATATCATTGATGCTGTAACACATAAAAATTTGCAGTAAGATGATGATGATGATGAAATTGAAAATGATGTGGTACCGTAATTTATGGAATAAACGCCGCGGCGTTTACGAGTTTAAAAGTTGAAATTTTCATACATGCGGCGTTTACACCAGGGCGGCGTTTACGAAAATTTTGAGCAAATTATTCAGTGTTTCAAAAGAAAAAAATCACTTTTTTTTCCTTCCTTTTTTTTTCCGTGATCGCGATGTTACCGATCGTAAATCAACAAATGCAATACATCATGAGTCACCCTTTTCCAAGAAATACGGTGACAGGAGTAAGCAGGAAGGGACAATAGATGCTTGCTTTTATTGCACTTCATTGTAGAAACTAAGTATTGGAAAGCCAGTTTTTCTGAATTTCAATATTTAAATGTCTCTTTTGTTGGTATATTTTAGTTCAGTCACGAAAACTACAGTTTTTTCCATCCGATATTTTCGATCCCCTGTTAATGCAAGATTTTCCAGTTCTCATTCTTATGATGACTTGCATATTTTTAAATTTTTTTTTATTATTTATCCAGGGGCGTGCGAAGAAAAAATTGTGCCCAGAGCACAATAGAACTTGGCGCCCCCTTCTCCCAATTTTTTCTTGCAATAGGCAAAAAAAGACGTTGGTGGTATAAATTTAGCGCCCCTTAAATTTCCGCGCCCGGGACGCCCCCCCCCCCCCTCCTTCGCCGGGGGCGTACGAAGAAAAAACTGCTCCCAGGGCAAAATTTCAATTTGACGCCCCCTTTCCTCCCAACTTGATGCTAAACCCTCGAAAATGACGTTGTTGGTGTAAATTTGGCGCCCCTTTAATTTTTGCGTCCGGGGGGATCGCCCACTTGCCCCCCCCCTTTCGCACGGCTCTGTATTATCCAACCATAAGTGCTAGTTTTGTAATTTCCGTTCTTATGACAACCGATAACCCATATTTATTGGTACACTTTAAGACATATTTCATAAACGTTTGGAGAAAAAATGTTCCAAAAAGTTAAAAAAAAATTCCAATAAAGGAAAAAATGTGAAATTATTTGAATTCTATTCTTTTTATATTTAAAAGGACCCCGTGAATGTGTCATCAAAACCGCGATGTTTTAGTGTGGAAAAAGAAATTAATGATCTGCAAACAAACGAAAAAGAAAACAGAAAGAAACGATAAGCAACACGTGTTTTCTTTCTTATTATTAAAAAAAAATCGATATCTTCTCTGATAATTTACCGATTTCGTTCAAATTTTCAGCACGTTGCAATAATAGTAAATTAGGCTGTGTAATAAATTTTTATTAAAATATAATAAGTTATTCAAAAGTTACAGCACCCTGCAAAAAGGTCCAGTACAAAATAACTCTAAAGAAAAACAAGTGGTCTGAGGTTTCTCGAAAGTCAACATTATCGGAATAAAGATGAGTTCAGATTGCAATACTCTTTCCTTCAACTGAATTCCTGGAAAAAAGTGGTGAAGTGTTGTATAGGATCAATTTGCGGTTTCTTCATAATAAAACGGAAAGGAGCGAACAAAAGAATCAAGAGATAAACAATCCACTCGACGGAAAAATTTTACTTTTGCCGGACAACTATTCCTTTCCTGCAAAATTCATTAAGATAAAAAACACCGTATCACCACAACAAACGAACCGACACCGAACTCCAAGAAGTGGTCAAATGTGTTTGGGCCTTACGATCATCTGCTCTCCATAGATACGTTTAGTTACGCAGAAAGGATTTGCTTGGATTTTTTTTTCTTTTTTATTATTGTTAAAAGAGAAAATATTTTTGGTGGCGGGCTTACAAACTGATATACATTTCGAAAAATGAAAATTGTTCAAAATGGGAGCAGTGTTTTCAAGATTTTACAGTATGTATTTAAAGTGAAAAAAAATCCACATATCAAAAAAATTTCAGGAAAAAATTCCGGATCCGAAAGTTCCAGAAAATTGGTTCTGTAATATAAATATTTTATTCCTACATATTTTTTTTGACAATTAGTTATTTTAATAATTTAATTAGTCTAATAATTCAGTTTTTTGCCGTATTTATGCGATATTTTAGGTATGTTATCGCCTCCTTAATAAGGCAAAATAATTCCTTTTGACTGCGGCGTTTACGACGGGTGCGGCGATTACGCCGATTTTTTTCAAAATGATGTCAATATTTGAGGGTGCGGCGATTACACCGGGTGCGGCGTTTCTTCCATAAATTACGGTAATAAAGACGACGTTCTACATGTTAGTGAAGTCATTTCATATTTAATGAAGGCAATTTTGAGGGTAGAGAGGCAAGACGATTTAGACTGTATTTATCTATTCCATCTTGCCAGTGTGAAACAATATGCTGAAAAAGAAACGAAACTTCTCAATTCACCAAGCAACATTTATTAACTTTTTTAAAATAGCATAAGATTAAGTCTGTGCTCAATGAACGATTAAAGTTAATTACATTTCACAAAACATGTAAGTATTTTCATCATTTTGTACAATTTCTTTGACACCATTCCAATGTACTGCGGTTACATTATAACATGGGTGTGAAACATGTCTCCCAACAACTGCATTATATCGGACTTCTACTGTATTTATTTTATTCATGTTTTGAGCAATTTTAGATCAATGTATATATAAATATTAGTGCTTAAAATAAAGAAATTGCACTTTAACTTATGAATTAAGTAAAAAGTTATTTTTAAAAGAATTATTTTTTTTTTCATATTTGTTAAATATGTGTTTTATATTTCTATTTTGTATCTTGCAGTCTTTTTTAAATAGCATTACTTAGCTGCTAAATCAAAAAATCTTGTTAATATTTTATATATATTGTATTATAAATTTATATGTCATTTATCAAATATTGTAAATGTATATATAAATATTAAATCTGAATTTTTGTACAGTATTTATTAATGTTGATTAGTTAAATAATCACTTGATATTTGTATAAACTGTTTTTCCTTCAATATAATATATTATAATTATTTCTAGAACAGACATATGTATTATGTAAGTTTTAAATTGTTAAAAATAAGTTTAATTGGTGTATGATACATATCTGTCATATAAGATTAAAGCTGGAGAAAAACTAAAAAAATTGTCACCACTGAGAAATTATTTTTTAAGAATTGAAATTCTTTGTGTATATTTATTCATACAATGTGGATTACAGGCATTTGAGGATTACAGATTGTGTATTAGTAGTGCTTTATTGTATTAATTTTTTTAATTAAAAAAAAGAAAAAAGAAAGAAAGAAAAGGAAAAGAAAAACCTTTATAATTTTTACATGAAAAGATAACTTAAGATGACAGAGTAGGATTCATAATCCAATCCTTTTAAGTCAAAGATTATTGTTTAGTGTTCTGGCTAGTAAATGCATCTTTTGCAATTGTGGTTTGTAATATGGATACTTACACAATCTGTACAAGGTGATTTGGTTTTCTAGGATTTTCTTTTTACAAAAATAAGCGTGAACCATGTTCCTTTCAAAAGCCACATCTAAAATTATTTACATGCATTTACCTAAAATTCTTCTACTCTATTTGTCAAGTTACTTTATCAAAATATAGCACAATCTTTAAAATGCTAAAAATATTTTTTCACAGAAACTTAGTTCTATATTTTCATGTTAATGGAGCAGAACTATGTGCTTAATGTAAATTTTGGTGCAAAATTTAAAGATAGAAATTAAAAATCTAATAATATGTACAATCGACGCTCATTTTTGTGAACTCGTAGGGAACACTCAAATGGTTCGTAAAATAGAAAATGATCAAAAATGACATGAATATGTACATTATTTATGTCTATTTTTATCAATATCCCCCCACTTCATAGATGATGCAATATTTTAAGATTATTTATTCTGAAATAAAGTTATACATATATTTTTTAAATATATAAGAAAATTCAAAATACAAATTTATGCACAGAAAAAAAAATTTAGCACTCAGAAGAATATGTTATTAAGCTTTGAAACATTACATGTGAAAACATAGACTGTATTAGTACTTAATGGATGAAAATACATAGATAAAAAAATTAGGAATGGAAATAATCACTTATCTTTTTTTGTTTTAAAATCACATTTTGGAAAATACATGTTTCCATTTTATCTATGCTTGAAATCATTTCACAATTATTGCTCACTTCAAAAAAGTGCCTTAGCCCTGATAACCATTGAGCTGCTTGTTTGACAGTCGGGCGTTGGATTATTTCATTTTCTTCTTGTTCCAAATCTGAAAGTTCTTCTATTTCACTTATTGCGTCAGCAATAATTTGTTCATCTGATATTTCTTCCGTACAAATCACGTCTGAATCTACACTCAAAAAGTCCTGGAATGAAATTTCAAGCAACAGTGGATTTCTTTTGCGGAGTTCATTTATGAGTAACTCATCTCCACTGATATCGTCGGCTACATTTTCTTGGTTTTCATTAATTAAGGTACTAAAGCCTGCATGTTGAAATGATTTAGCTATTGAAGTCGCTTGAACATCATTCCAAGCATGTATTGACAAATGCATTGCACCCAGATTATCAATTTCATATGGCTGATTCAGCTCCAATCCCATGACTACTCTTTACAAAAGCACTCTTCTATATATGCGCTTGAAACTATTAATCACACCCTGATCCATCGGCTGTAAAATTGAAGTTACATTGGGTGGAAGAAACTCCACACGAATAGATTTAAGATCTGAGACTTCAACGTGAGCTGAACAGTTATCCACAATTAGCAAAATTTTACGTTTTTCCAAAACAAATTGACGATCCAAGTCTCTTAACCATTTTTCATAAATGTACCCTGTCATCCATGCATTTTGGTTAGCATGGTATGCAGCTGGTAATTTGTTAACATTTCTGAAGCATCTAGGCTTCAAATTTTTTCCAATGAAAAGCAAGGGCAGTTTTTGTGTTCCATTCATGTTGGCTGCCAACAAGATTGAGATTCTCTGCTTAGCCTTTTTGCTTCCGCTACATTTTTCACCTTTGAAGGTGAAAAATGGTCTTTTCTGGCAGCATCTTAAAAAACAGACCTGTTTCGTCCTCGTTAAAGACATCCTCTGGAGCATATTCAGTTAGCAATGCTTTTAAATCGCGTTCTTTCTATTCATTTACCAAATTCATATTTGCTGTTCCACTTTTACTGCACAATTTTCTGAAGCTCAAACAGTGCCTGGACTTACATTTTTGTAACCAACCATCTGAGGCCTTGAAGTCTTTGATGTTCAGCTTCAAAGCAAAAGAATTTGATTGTTCTTTAACCCTCCGAATTACAGAACGGAATCTTTTAAAAGATTTCATTTCCCCTTTCAACAATGACACCTGCTTGTACATTTAAGTTTCACTCGCCAATCAGAGGCTTTCTTGACACGTGTCTTTAAAATCTGTCATAATAAATTATGTGACGCTAAATAAACTTATTGTTATGCTGCCTCCCTCCCAAAAGCATGTGTGTGTGGGGGGGGGGGGATAACACATTCTTCAAATGCACCTGCTGTCTTTTGCACCTGTTGAGAGTATAATTGACGTTGGCACTTCTTTTTGGTATTTAAAAAAAAAAAAAAAAAAAAAAAAAATTGCAGAATTATAAAAGTTAAGTTCGCAAAAAAGAGATTTCCATAATTTGTAGTTCGTAAATGGGAGCGAAAATTGACATAGCGTCTTTGGGAATGTATTCGGGACCACGCTCTAGTTCGTAAAATCGCAAGTATTCGCAAAAACGAGCGTCTACTGTAGTTTTCTGAAGAAAAAAAAGTATTTGACCAGATTCTCTTGTTTTTCCTATTTATTTAGACATTATGTTAAGTCTGTGCCAGTATATTGTTTAAATAAATAGGTAAAACAAGGAAATCTTGTATAGATACATGACATTATGAAAGATTACATATAAATTGAATTATTTTATTTAATACAAAGATTACAAGTGACTATCACAATTCATAATAAAAAATTACAAACTGGAAATTATCAAAGGAAATTTTCATTAAACAAGAAATGTAAAGTTGCTGGTTTTGTTAATATTACTGAATGTGTGTTTTTTTTATGCATTTGATGTCACATAAATTCAGTTAAATAACAAAAAGCCTCAATGGTAGCAATCAGTGTCCAATTGATATGTAGTTTCTCCTACACTTACTTATGCATCCTTTTAAAGTATGTGTATATAAAATTTGAGACACCTAAAATAGTACTTGTAATTAATTAGAAAGTGTTCATATCCCACACCTACTAATACTGCTTTCTATCATTTGTAACATAATATTTGCACTTTCGATTCTCTATAAAATTTTGGTAACTCATGCCCTACTTCATAGTTCCAAGCAAATATCCCTTTAACTGGAATTATCTATTAAGTAATTGTTTCCAACATTTATGATATTTATTACTGCACCATTTTTATTTTGTGTTGTGCTGTAAATAATAAATTAAATAGTTTGTAAATTCAATAAACATCTTTTGAATGGATATTTCTGATTTTTTTGAATGGTTGAACGGATATTTTTATTTATTCTGGTTTGTTTTTAAAGCCATGATTATGGTTTCATGAGATAATTGAAAGTTATTACATTAATTTTACTGCCACAGAATTTCAAATAAAATTATTAGGAGACAATATTATTAAAAGACACTCTGGCCACCAAACCTAATTATAAATTGAATATATGATGCATAATTTGATAATATGGTAAAATAATTATATTAGTAAAATTCATGTTTTTGTCAATTGCTTATAGAGATTTCAAACTGTGCACTTTCTTGTGAATTGTGAATTTTAAGAACAATTATTATCAACTGTTAGTTGTGATAGCTGTTTTCAAAATAAATATTGTATAAGATAATATCAGTTATGAAATATTTTAGAGCTAATGGAGATTTTTTTTTTAGTCTGCTGGTATTTTCATTATTATTTTTTTTTCATTCTGGGTATTTTCTGTATATAGTTGCGTAAATTTTCTGTCTTTTCTTAACCAATGGTAACAATGTTACTTTCTTTACCTTGCATTTTCCCACAGAAGATGAAAATAATTATGTTAGCAAAAAAGATAGCGTCCCCTCACTTGACCACATGATTCAATGAGTATGCAAAAATATTTCAACAATTCAAATCTTCCAGAATTTTAAATACTTTTTTTTATAAATTCCAAAGCTTCTGAAGAAAATACATACAGTTTCATTAGGTTTCAAAGTTTAATACTAATTTCATCAAAAGTATCTATACATATATATTTCTCTTATGTGATGGCAAAATGAGGCCATTTGGCAACAACTATAACAATGATCATCAATGGTTTATTTATGGTCACATGACCCAAACCATTCAGCAAATCAAAACTTGGAGAGTATCTCTTTGTTAAGACAGATTGTTTGATCGTTTCAAAATAAATATTGTATAAGGTAATATCAGTTATGAAATATTTTGGAGCTAATGAAGATTTTTTTTAGTCTGCTGGTATTTTCGCTAATTTTTTTTCATTTAGGGTATTTTCTTTATATAGTTGCATAAATTTTCTGTCTTTTCTTAATCAATGATAACAATGTCATTTTTTTTACCTTGCATTTTCCTACAGAAGAAAAAAAAAATGACGATAATGATAGAAGATATGTATTAATAGCAGTTCAATTGGTTCATTTTACTGTCACATTTACATTCATTAAATCAGTTTTCTGTTAAGACTCTGTCTTTTTAGATACAGAAGAAGGCATTATTTTGATTGGTTCAAAAGTTTAGTTCAAAAATTTACCGATCAGCATTTGAATGAGTATTATTGTCTCTTAGCAATTATTTTTGTTGCTAGTTTCATGCAGTTACATGTTCCTGTAAAAGAATATTCATTACTAAAGTAAATTAATCGTATTGACCGAACTTCATTGGTAATTAACAATAATAACTGATAAATATGATTAATATGTAATATTTATCAAATTTACTAACCAGTTATGTAATAAGTGGTCATTATTAATAATAAACAAATTTATCAAATGACTGTAAGATATATGCATATAATTACAATCTGTCTTTTTCTTTTTCAGATTGCAGATAAACTGCAAACAGCATTGAATCTCTATGATACATAAATAGAGAAACTTCATTGTAATGCTGCAAATTATTGCTTTTCTATTGCTGCCATTGAAATGCCTAGTCTTTTGATTTTTCTTGCCAAAGTATTTCTTCATTTTTTATATTATACAAATGCATATTTGTATTGGGCAGCTTGTATTGCAGCTGTATTGTCTTGTTTTCTTATATTTCCAAGTATCTTATTTGCCAAATTTAAGATTTAACATTTTATTTTGAGTATATATTTTTTTCCAAAGTATTTTACATTTATCATTCATTTTGGTAGCTATTATTAAAAGTACAGTAGAGCATTGATAATCTGGATGTTTAAAAAAAATCCAGACTATTATAAATTTAAATTAGTTTTTTTTTTTTTAAATGTAGGGAGGGGGGGAAATGTATAGAGTTTGTTTCAGAGTCTTTGTGTTTTCATCCACAAAGAAATGGGATTTTGAGGATTGATATAGCATGCCTTTTCAATGCAGATTCATTAATATTCAGTATCTTTTCAGACTATACTGTATTTATTGGGAAAATGTGTTCAATTACACAATTTGTCTATGAAAAATCATAAAATAGCCATAAGATAAGAAAATATCTATTTTTCTTTTAAAACAGAGAAAGAAGGATGCCTATGAAGAGTAGGTCTTGATGTCGATAAGGGCTTTTATGGCATTATATTCTATATTTATAATGAAATATTGAGCTTTTTGATAGACAAAGTTAAAGTTTACTATGGTGCTATTCAAATTACTATTGTGAGATTGTTGTATACAAGTAAAATGTAGTAAATTTCATATGATACCTTTCTGTATATGAAATCATTAATTCATTCTTATATATCAACTGTTTTTTCAGGTAACACAGTCAATGACACTTCTCAAGTAATTTTGTACAATTTTATGACTTGTAACATAAAAAAAACTTGAATTAATATCTTCAAAGTATTTTTAATTATTAAAATTCTTAAACTAATAATTTCCTTAAGTTTTATTAAAGAAGTTACTAGTTTCTTAAGAATTTTAGTTGAGAACATAATAAGGGAAGCTCTACATTTCATTATTTTAAGTAAACACCATGTTAAAATTTTTGGCAGGTTTCTATTAATGTCTTATTAACATTCAGCTTAATTAAAATTTAAATGTCTGTGTTAATGTAAATCAATTATTTTTCAATAATAGTTTAGAAAATTTTTTATGTTTTGAGTAAAAGGCATTTTTTTAGTTCTGTTTTTCAAAAGCATTTTTTCATAAGTCAGTGGTGCCATGTATGTGCGCATCATTTGTGAAAAAGATTTGTGCAAGGAATGTGTAGAAGAATTTTTAATTGTTAACTGGGTCTTTTAGGATACCTAATATTTTTTTTTTCATTGAAATAAAAGTTTTGCTAACTAGTTATAAAGAAGACATATTTTGTATTAATTTGTTGAAGTTCTCTTTACTAAAAAGTGGATCTGTTTTTGTGGAAAAGGACCCTGAGTCAGTAAATTTTAATGACACCACTGATAAATGATTTCAGAATTTTGGCGATTTTTATCTAGATATTTTGCTGAAAAGTATGTGTCTGCAGTTTAACTACTTCTGATTTTTTGATATATTTTATGAAAGTTTTCTATTGAAAGCATAATATTGTATACATATTTTGTAGGCTTTTAAAGAATTTTCTGGATTTTTAACTTTTGAATTTCTATATTCAAAAGTTTTGTATTACTCACTTACTCATTGAGTTTAATATGAAATTTGAAAAAAAAAATCATGAGGCCAGTATTTCATGTAAGACTAGATTATATTCATTCCAGATTGTCAGTGCTCTGCTGCCTTTAATTTACATCTATGACACTTCATACGTACATTTATATGTCCAAAAAATACCAAATCTTTCATTTAAAATGCATTTAAAAAGGTGGGAGGGAAAAATCTAGTCATTTTCATTAACTCTTTCCATTTTTTTCCTGCATTTATATTTGTGAGTATTATTCTGGTTTTATTCATATATATATTGTTATTTTGAGTTGAGCTGATAAATTTTCTTTAAAAATACACATCTCAATGTCTTATACTTGTTTTGTTAGGTATTTTATTCATAACGTAACAATTTTATTGAATTCTAACAATTATACCATTATGAATCTCATTTTAAGATATTGTATCATTTTTGTCTATTTTATTTCCTGAATGTTTACATTCCTCTTTCTTGTTATATTTTTTTATTACAGTTTATCTATAATTCTTTGGTGCATTCCTTTTAATATTTTTATACAATTTTCTTTGTGCAGTTGTTATAAAGTTCCTTGGGTTTTTCAGTGATTTTTAGAAAGAATTTTGTCGTCTTTCTTTTTTGTGTGTGAAAATATGATTATTATTTTAAATGAACTTTATATTTCAAGTGCATTTAAAGAGACATTTGTTATCTAAATTATTAATGTTGTTATCGTTTAGATGTCGTTGTTATGATGTAGTTTTAAAAATATGTAATGACAAATTGTTAAAATGCTTGAATGTTCCGATGCCTAAGATGAATAAAAATGTTTTTATAAGTTAATGTGCTTGAAAATATTGCATTGATTTTAAAAGTGGTGCTTGCTAATATTGAGGACTTTTAAATTTGAAAATATTATTAATTAATTAATTTTGTATTAGATAATACATTTAAAAGAAAAGTTTGACTGCTTGAAAATTAACTTATAAAAAAATCAACTATATTACAAGATGAAAAAAATTATCCAAACTATCTATGTAATTCTTAGTCGAAATGAGCAAGGTAAGATAAGAGTTCTAGAATTCTTATTACTCACTTTATCAAATAGAGTTATTTTTAATGATTTTTTTAGTTAACGATTGATGAATAGGTCTAAAGAACTATTATTATAAGCCAAGAAATAGTTTATGATTAAAAAATTAACATGTTACTAAACTACCTGCTTTGATGAAGCAAAAATATATTTCCTGGTGCTTTATTGAATTATAAAAAATTTATAAAATATGTATAAAGTATATGCAGTAACAAAAAAAAGTCGAGCTTTATGATTAAAAAAACGATTCTCAATTTATTTTTCATGTACTCATACTCTTATGCTTCAACTTATATTTGTTGTTTCTGAAGCATTCGGTTATCAGAATATAGACATAATGGATTATTCTGAAATGTTTATTCTTAGATGTTTAAGCTAAGTTTGTAATGGAGATGATAAAAAATGATTTAGTTTAAAATATAAGTTTAATTTCAAACAGTCTTTGAGATTATATGTACATTTTAGTGAATTACTTTAGTGTCAACTGTGCTAATATCTAATATTGTTTAGCACAATTATACTCATTAACTTTTTAGAAGATGCACAAATTGTTTTGATAACTATATTTTGTTTTTAAATCTTTGGGGTATTTTTATGGGACACAAATCTTATGACTGGTACTTTTAAAAAGAAAACTATGGCTATCAGTGTGTGTCTCTATGTATTTTACCATTTAAACACAATTTTTTATATGATGATATCAACTTTAATAGCCACTTGTTATTATTCATTTATCAATAATAGAAATATTGTAATTTGTTAAGGTTTCTGCCTTCTGATTTAGTCATATATAAATTTTCAAAATGTGTTTTATACATTCTGTTTAAAGTATCAATTTGTTTCGTTTGTGTGTATAAATGTATATAAATCAATAGTCTAAGATTATTTGGGATTTGATATGCTGCATTTTGCCTCCCAGTGACCAAGGTTAAATAAAAACTAAAGATTACATTTTTTAGGAGCATTCCCATATTATTTTTCCAAATAAAATCAGAAATGCACACAAAGATATAATTACAGATATAGAAATGTGTTAACACTTTCAGAAAATATTATGTCCTGCTATTTGAAAACTTAAAGTAGATGGTCAAAATAGTTATAGACAAGCTTTAGGTAAAATATAGGGCAAATAAGGATAGGATAACAGTTTCAAAGTAACATTTATAGTTGAGTCAATCAAATTGTGTTCTCTAGGTCAACTTCTTTCTTATTTCTGTGAAAATAATTTCAGGCCACTATCAACTCTTCTTTGCAAATATTTACTTACAAACATTTAATTTTTTAAGTATTTATACCTTTCTTAAAGTGAATCTTATATTTTTTCTAATGCTTTTCATTTATTTAAAATCATCATAAATTCATTAGGATAAATTTTATACATATCAGAGTTATGACCTTGTTAATTTGTTTTATACACAAATTTTTGCAATTTTTACTAAAATTTTAATATTTAAATGTTAGTATTCAAAAAAAAAAAAAAAAAAGATACAATCTAAGGAATATCTGAAATTGTCTTTGTTTTCATATTTTTGATGAAAAAAAAAATATTTGCAGTGGGGTGACAGTGGAGTTACTGCAGAACTACTTGTACATTTGTAAGTATTCATGATTACAGTTCAATATTTTCTGACTGTAGGTTTAGTTGTCTTTCACTGTTGAATTTTTTACAATTTATAGTGAAGTTGAATTTATTTTTGGGAAACAGGGGTCATAATGTGATAGAATTATTTGTTTTGTACAGATTTAATTTTTATATAAAAATTAATGTAGTCTGTGCCTGTATTGTTTTGATGTGAAAGATTATTGTATAAGTACAAATGTTTCAGGATTCCATAGTATTAAACTGATAATGTTAAATATATAAATAAATATATATATATACAAAAGAAAAAGTTGTGAGATGTGTATGTTCAAAGAGAAAATAAATATACTGAGTTCATGAAAAATTGTTGATTTCTTTTTTATATGTGTATTTTTTTCCCTTGATAAGTAAAATATTTGTGATGAATTTTAAAAGTAACTCCATTTTTTGAACATTAATCTTTGTATATCCCACATTTGTATTTTGAATAATTGCTCTTACTTATAAATGATTAACAGGAAAAGAGACTGCAGAAAAATTTCCCAAAATATGTGCCAATTAACATAAGTAGTATGTTATATAAATAAAATAAACTATCTAAGGTTGTTTATTAGCTAAGTAGAAAAAAAAATAGTTTTCTATATAAAACATGACATACATAAACAAATTTTCTTTAAACTCATCAAACAAGTATTAAGCTTAGAATATAAATTTAACAGTAACTATCTAAATTGGTTATATAAGTATTATTTAGGGTGCTCCACATGACTGCAATAGTGGGAAAAAAAATGGTCTTTTGAATGAAAAGGATTTTTTCCCCAATATTTAAAGATTTATACATGAGCATAAAGAAAATTACAGATGACTTTCTTCATCATTATACAAGGAGACTATGAAGTGTATTCTCTAATTGAAGTCTTCAATAACTGCTTGGATCAATCTTTTGCAACTGACATTGTCATTTTTTTTAAACTTTATTTTAAACACAAAAAAAGTTGAGTGGCAATAAGACAGGGATATGATAGTGTAGGTATCCTTTATCAAAGCCTCTTGCTTCTTCAGCATGACTGTCATTGTGACTAGCTCATGTACTATGGATTCAGCATTTATAGTAAGCATCAGGAATGTGCATTGTCAAGAACTTGCTTGTCATGTTTATTTAAAAGAAATTATTTTTCCTCTGTAATAATAAATTTGAGCAAGTAACACTCTATTGAGTGGAAAGTTTCATTATCAAATTAAGTTAATAGTAATGGAATGATTTTAGATAATTTTCTTTGAAAGCTTGGTGACTTTTTAAACTGCTTATAATAAAACATTTAATATATTTGTCTAAGTTTTGCAAAATTTCATCATTTCTATTTGGACATCTCTTATAACTATTTAAACACAACAGGAAAAATGTAACTCATAAAGGTAAATTTAAAGCTTAAAATATTTTACAGGATTTTTTCTCTTCCTTCATTATAAAAAAGAGAAATTATGTCAAAATAAAATCATAAGATGAAATGTAATACTACACCTTGATTCAGTCACTGAATTCATCTAAGGAAACAAGTGGAATTGTAGATAAATGTTTATCTCTGCTTAAGTTCAATTCAAGGCACTGCTACTTCTATTTTCAGCTATCCTAATAATAATTGACTCCCATTTCAAACAAAGTGATATATTTGTATGAATGGAACAGCAATAATTATAAAAATATTATCTGATGATAACTATGGGCATTGCAGGCCAAAAGTACTTAGAAATTTTAAAATGTATATTTTTAATGTGTAACATCTATTTTATTTTTTGACACATTTTAAGTAAAATGGTGAGCTTTTTAAAGTTCATATTGTGTATTTTAAAACATCATATATTTTTTATGTGGGATCAGAAACAAGAATTTATTTACCAAATATAGATAGGCAGTAGACAAATAATAAAAGACTTGTTTCTACCTAACCTCAAAGTGATATTGTGTGGAAGCCTTAAAAAAACTTGGGTATCAGTTTTTGACATTTTTAAATATCTTTATGTCCTTATCTAAATTTTTAAATAGTGACATTTCTCATTTCTAGCACATACATACTGCTATATCTTAATCATTCTAAACTGACATGGGCTCTGAAATTATTTCATGCTAATTGAACTTGTGTGTAATTATGAATAAAAAAGCAGTTGTATCTTTCTAACAATCTAGAAACTTTATTGCTCATTATTATAAGGAGGAAAATACAATTTATTATGCAATGGGGATGTAAAATAAGAGCTTATATTTTGATTATTTTAATATTCCAAACAACCAAAAATCAGTGATTTGAAAAGATGAATTACTTTGAGAAATATTTTACTGACAAATGCTACATTATTGGCAATATTGTAAACAAAATTTTCTTCATATTATGAAGAATTATTCATTCATAATATGAAAACATTCATTTTCGATCATCCTACAGTCTTTCAAACTGCATGTCTTTTGATTTTTCTACTTAAACAATTTTTGTATAAATTACTGGTTTGGGAATTACTATACTTGCATTTAAATTTCTCAAAGATTATTTTTGAAAAGTTAATCTAAACTCAATATGCATTAATTTTAACATCAGAAACCAATAGTACTGTACCCAAGATGAAGTTTCAATTTGGTACACACCCACCCCTTCCCCCAAAATTTCTGTGAAATTTGCCATGAAATTGACAAAGCGCAAAAACAAAAATAGATGCTATTGCATACATATTTCATGTTATTTTGGAACTTTAAAAGTTTTAATTCAGAAATTTCAAGCAACTAAATAACAAAAGAGAAAATTGCACTTATATTTTAACAAAGAGATGTGGTAAATGAGTGTGAGAAATATTTATTTAATGGTACAGTATAATAGTTTGCAACCTTTTTCTATTCCTAAAAGGAAACCATGTGCTATTTTGAGTGTGTGTTTTTATCACAAGCACAAAATGAAATTTTCAGATGATGAAATGAGAAGGTCAACAAAAGATATTTAGACAAAGATATAAAATATGTCTTTTAAAAGAAAAAGTCTTTACAAGGAAAGGGCCAGAGGTTTGTGTCACCGAACTGGATGAATGTTTGTGTATCTTGGGAGTATTGTTAGTAATGAATGACAAAGAATTGAACATGAAATTGACAAAGCACAAAAACAAAAATAGATGCTATTGCATACATATTTCATATTATTTTGGAACTTTAAAAGTTTTAATTCAGAAATTTCAAGCAACTAAATAACAAAAGAGAAAATTGCACTTATATTTTATCAAAGAGATGTGGTAAATGAGTGAGAAATACTTATTTAATGGTACAGTATAATAGTTTGCAACCTTTTTCAATTCCTAAAAGGAAACCATGTGCTATTTTGAGTGTGTGTTTTTGTCGCAAGCACAAAATGAAATTTTCAGATGATGAAATGAGAAGGTCAACAAAAGATATTTAGACAAAGATATAAAACATGTTTTTTCAAAGAAAAAGTCTTTACAAGGAAAGGGTCAGAGGTTTGTGTCACCGAACTAATTGAATGTTTGTGTATCGTGGGAGTATTGTTAGTATAAATATGACAACCATAAAGGGCAACACCCAGGGGGGGGGGGGGTCTTGAGAAAATAAGCCTTAAAGTTAATGCTACAATTTATAATCTGATAAATTTCCTCCTGTGGCAAGGGACTTTGTAGCCTGTTCGGTAGCACATGAGATTTGAGTTTTTTCTTCCAGAGGTCAAACCCTGCTTTTTTTTTTTTTTTTTTTTTTTTTAGAATGAAAATTTTTATTATTTTCGAGCCGCTATTGCAAAAATATGCATCAGTGATGCCGTTAGACTTAAAAAATCCTGGGTCCCCGCGACTTCTAAAATTCTGAGCTCCTTTTTTACAAATGTAGATCCCCACTAATAATAAGTCATATTTTAAAATGCAAAAATTGAACTTGTTCATTTGGAAAAGAAAAATGAAATACAATAATTGTTTTGATAACAATTAATGAATAATTAAACCAATATTTTTTAAAAATCTATTAAGAGAAAATTTCTGTACTTTTTCAAAAATAAATATGCAAAATACAAATTTAACCTCTTCATTCCTGGAGTGCCCATTTGGGTACATTAAAGCAAAAGGTAAAATTGTCCCCAAAAATTGATAGTAAATGCATAAATTTCTGCCATCACTATACATCAATGTCCTATATTACTAATAGATGTGCTATATGTTTAAAGAAGGAGGAACCATGTGACTTTCAAAATGAAACATTTCCAAGATGGATGACATAAGCAATTTACCAACGACTTCATGTCAAAGTACGTGCATAATACAAATTTATGAGTAAATTAAAAAATATATATATTGCATTTGTTATAAATTATACTGCTTCAAGAATGATTTGGAGTTGTTTATAAATGTTGTTCATATGTGCATGGATTTTGAAAACATCTGTAAATATGTTGTACCCATTTGGATACAATGGGTCTTTGCTATACATTTCCAGCTAAAGAAACTAATTTTCTGTGTAACCATTGTGTACACTTGGTTATTAACAAATTTTTTTAGGAATGAATAATTTATTTAATTTAGTCTTACAAAACAATTTAAAATGTTTTTTTTTTTTTTTCATTTTTTAAAATTATTATGAAGTAATATACTGAATTTACTGCTAAAATATGTCATATTTTTAGTAACTTTAAAAATTTCTAACATGATTGAAATATTGTACAGTGTTTAGTATTCTAAAGCCTGCATGTATTAGTCAAAAAAGTCTTCACTCATACCATAATTGACAAATGGAATGCAAAGAGATAGGTTCTTCTTTTGCGATCAAATTTACACTTTGCTGATTCTATAATACATTCTTCTTACATTGAAGATTGCCTATGGAGAGTATGTACTTTTACTAAATGTAGTTAGAAATGCCTGTCTTAAAGGCTTGTCTTAAATGCCTGTCTCTTCTTGGAACAAAATTTAGCTCAATTGATGATCAAAATATCCCATTTTGGGGGAAATATGACTTCTGTCAATATCTTCCTTTGAAACCCAACCCCTGGGGTATAAAAATTTTGTTCTTGCCTCAAGTGATGCTTTAATACTGGATTTTATTCACAGGAAAAAATACCATTCTTGTACAAGATTATGAAAGACTTAGAGCTTGGTGGAGCAGATGTCAATAATAATAATAATAATAAATAACTGAAAGTGTACTCATAAATGAAAGTAGAGTTGTAGTCACTGACAGATATTTCACTGTAGGGAAAACAGCTGAATATCTTCTTTCAAAGAGAATTCTGTGTACTGAGACAGCCATGACCAATAAAATAGGTGATGTTTCAAACAAAATGTATGCTGTGAAAGACAGTGCAATGAAATGTGATGAGTGGACTGAGTTTACTAGATCAGATGATAAAATTGTGGTGTTGAAGTGGAAGGACAAGACATGTGTGATATGATGTCCTACATCTAAAAAAGGAGAATAATGTGTCTATTCCCCAAAATGAGGTTCGCTATGATGGGTTTGGACATTGGCCAGAATCTGTTACTAGGGTACATCAATCTTGATGGCACATGGAAGGATGCAAAGGAAAATCAAGAGTTAAATGTCTGAAATGTTATTTACTTCTTTGTCTTCAGAATAACAACTATTTCAAAAAATTCTATACTAAATGATATTTTATTAGATTATTATTACAAGGTATGTATAGTATTACAAGATATGTATAGTATTGTAGCAAGATATGTGTAATATTTTTGCACAATACATAACTTTAGGTAAAAATTCATTTAATTTGTTTAAATTGATATAATTTTTAAACAATAAATAGATCTATTTATTGTAAAAACAAAATTGGTCTTATTTATTTAAAGAATGACATTTTTATTCAATTGTGACCTGATGTATCCATATGGGGACATAAATTTTAACAATTTAAAAATTTTAAAAATAAAAAACTAATTTTGCTTTATCTTTTCTAAGCCTAAAAGTGCCAATATTTGCTAATTAAAAAAAATTATGCAGCAGATTTTTCTTGGGACTGAAGAGGTTAATTATAAAATAATGCTTATTTAGTGTAGAAGATAAAAATTATCACTATTCACATTTCTTTTAATAAAGGGTAAAATGGATTTACTGAAAAAAAATGAATATTTTTTGTTGAATAAAAGGATTCTTTTTTATTTATTGAATGGGTGTTTTCAGGCGTTACATTCACTCAGAAAGATTTGGAGCTGTCAGAAACTGATTTTGGAGCAGGAAGGTCCATTTTTGGAGTAGCAAAAAAAGTTTCAGAAAAATCCTAAAACTGATTTCTAAAATACCTGATTAATCATAAAACAAAATTTTAATAATGAAAAAACAAGACATTTATTTTACCAATAATAACAGAATGAGAAAAAACTTACATTATACAATCACCAACATGTGAGGGGAAAAAAATCAAATTTGCAGTTTCATTTCACTAACAGTTAAGAGATGAGATACAGTTAATGGTAACTAGTAAATAACAGAAATCATTATATATATATATATATATATATATATACAGTGTCTCACAAAAGTGATGGGACACTTGTGCTTTATAAAAAGAAACTGCAATAAAATAAATAAACAAACATGTGCAAAAATTTTTTGGGTGTGTTTCATATTTAAAGTTAGTAACAATTATTACATAACATACATTTTGTCAAAATATTAAAATATTAATTTAGTAAAAATACAATTGTTCAGAACGGAGCAAAAAATGGCTCACATAAGTGATGGGACACTTACTTTTCCATCAAATATTTATCCAAAAATTTTACTTTTTAAAAGGTTTTAATATTTTGTTGGATTTCCTTTTACTTTTAAAACATGATTTAATCTTTTTGGGATGGATTCGACTAATTTTTTTGTGATTTCTAGAGTGATTTTACCCCATTCTTCTTGAAGCACCGATTTTAGTTGTTGTTTTGAAGAAATGGTGTGTTTGCGAATTCTTGCCAAATATTCTCTATGGGATTTAAGTCTGGAGATTGTGGTGGTGTTTTTATTATTTCAGGACAGTTATATAGCAGCCAGAGTCTAATGTTCAGAGCAGTGTGCTTGGGGTCATTGTCCTGGTAGAATTTAAAATCATTATGAAGGTTCAATTTTTGTGCTGAAGATTTCAAATTTTGCTTTAAAATATCAATATACTTGTACTGATCCATTTTACTGTCAATAAAAACAAGATTACCAACTCCAGCGGACGACATACACCCCATACCATAACTCCTCCTCCACCATGTTTTACTGTTGGTACCAAGTTCTGTTTGCGAAATTCTTCCCTGGGTTTTCTCCACACCAAGATTCTACCGTCAGAACTAAATATATTAAATTTACTCTCATCAGCAAATATAACTTTATTCCAGTAATCAGAATTCTTATTTATGTTGGATTTTGCAAAAGCTAGTCTGAGTTTTCTATTCTTTTCACTTACGAAGAATTTTTTCCTGGCTACTCTACTGTGATATCCAGCAGATCGAATTACCCTTCTAATAGTCTCAAGATTAACAATTATTCCATATAATGCTTGTAAATCAGCAGCAACTTTTGAAGCACTATTTCTTGGATTTTTTTTAATATTTCGAACGATAATTCGCTTTATTCCATTGGATAGCTTTGATGGTCGGCCAGGTCTTCTTTTATCCTGAATCATATGATTCTTTTTATATCGTTTAATGATATTGAAAACTGTTGAACGACTCAAGTTAACTGTTTCAGCAGTTTTTCTAATAGATTTTCCACGTTCAATATGCAAATTAATAACTAATTTTCGAATTTCAGGCGAAGTTTCTTTTCGTTTAGCATTCATGGCTACACAGAGCTAAAAAACACAAAAATTCCAAAACAAACTGGAGAGAAATACTGCAGACGATTTTATAAATTATTGCCAATTGCTTTTAAGTAAAAATAAAACCCCCAAAAATATTTTTATTGGTTATTTCAGACGATTTTTGTTGCATATATAATGGTGTCCCATCACTTATGTGAGCTATTTTTTGCTCTGTTCTAAACATTTGTATTTTTATTAAATTAATATTTTATTATTTTGACAAAATGTATGTTATGTAATAATCTTTACTAAATTTAAGTATGAAACACACCCACAAAAAAATGTGTACATGTTTTTTTTAAATTTATTTGATTAGTTTCCTTTTGTAATGCACAAGTGTCCCATCACTTATGTGAGACACTGTATATATATATATTAAAGTAAACTTATTTATATGTCTATGGATCAGAAATTTTTTGTTATTTAAATTTATTTACAGTTTTTCTAGGATTTGTTACTATTTTTAACAGAGAAATAAAATAAAACATGCTGCTTTTGGTATTTTTTTTTTATTATTGTAAATGTATCACTTTTTAGAAAATGTTATTTTAACT
Organism: Maratus speculifer; assembly: GCA_964019185.1. Taxonomy (NCBI): domain Eukaryota; kingdom Metazoa; phylum Arthropoda; class Arachnida; order Araneae; family Salticidae; genus Maratus; species Maratus speculifer. The sequence goes on from OZ025293.1 coordinate 381,149,041, forward strand.
TTTAAACTTTTTTAATCTTGGATTCTTATGCTTAAAGTTATAACTGCCTATCTGCTTTAAAAACACAGCCCTAAAAAGATATTGAATAGTTGAAAATAGTTATTAAGTAGGTGATAATTGTAAAACCAAATATTTGAAATATTTTCATAATGAAACAATATAATTATTCACACATTTATATCATGAATTTTAATTTATTCCTCTGTGATAATTAGTAGATTATTCATAGAAATAATTGTAAATAATTTTAAATATTAAAATATTTGTGGTCTATATACAAATTAAACTATTTTTTTTCATAAAATATTTAAGCATGTAAAATTTCATAGTTAAAAATGCATTTATATGGTACAAAAAATAAATTTAATTTATATGTTTCATAAATTTCATTTACCTGCATATTTTTTCAATTGCTGTTCAAATATAATCAATGAAAATTTTTGTTCCAAAGTAAGGTTTTGTGTGGGATTCGATCTCAGGGAAAAAAATCCTGCATGGTATTGAATAGGCTACAGAGTCATTTGATATGAGATGAAATTTATCAGATTATAAATTATAGCGTAAACTTTAAGGTTTATTTTTTCAAGACCCCCTAGGAGTTGCACATTATAGCTGTCATATATTTATATATTAACTATACTGTATCGATACATAAACATTCATCCAATTTAGTGACACAAACCTCGGACCTCTCCTTGTTAGTAAAAAATTTATTTTGGGTTGTTGGGGGATAGACAATGAATAACTCTGAAATAAAAAATGTATTTATCTTCATAAGGAAAAAAGAAAGTCTCAATAAGTTTATGTATAAAGTTTGAATTTATAGAAAATCTAAAGGGAACAGTAAATAAAAGTATTGTGTATATACCTGAATTCACACCAGATTGGGTGTGTTGAAACTTTTTGTAAATTTCCCCTTCCCCTCCCCCCCCCCCAAAAAAAAAAAAAAATACAGCACAAAGAGACAGCTTTTAGATCAATGATGACACGGATGAGATTTTCTCAGCATCTCTACAAATAATCACTTCTAAAGAAACTTTCATAAAACATTTACTACTAGTGATGGGCGATTCTCGAAAATTTCCTATTCGATAAAAATCGTAATCGTGAAAAAGCACATTCGATAAAATCATCGATTAATTTCGAGAATCTACAACCGAGATGTTTTACAATCAATTATTAAAATCTTTGTTATTACATGTTTAAAAAGCATAATTTAGTAAATACATGGTAACTGAAAACAAATGAATTTAAAAAACAACAAACCAAAAGGATGTTATAATGGAGCCACAATAGTAGAAAAGTCATGTAACGGCGTTCCTTGGTTTCAAAAAGTTGTAGAGTCGCGAGTAGCAAAATGGCCAAAGAAAAAATAATCAAAAGCACTCCTAGTGTAAAGAACATGAACTAAAAGGATATTAAAAGAGATCAAAACCCTTTATTGATTTTTGTACATCAATTGAGATACGATCTACAATTCCCCCATTATCAGAAGACTCTCTATTGACATACATTAAACGGGCCACCCGGGGGGCAAAGTAGTGCAGGAGCAATGAAAATGCATAATATGAGTAAATGGTGACAGGGCTTTCCAACAATACATCGCATGGTAGGTGTCGGTTAAATTTATTAAAGAGCTTCCTGCGGGGGCAAAGTGAAGGGGGATGAGCGCTGGAGGTATATAAAATAAGATGGTAATTACAGAGCTTTCTAATGATATATCGCAAAAGAGGAGTCAACAAAAGATATAAAAACACTCCCCTTAGAATTCCAACTATTGCAACACCCGGAATACAGCCTGTCCTCACTGTTTGTGAATTTTTCATACCTTATAAATTATATATTGGAAATCTCCATTAAAAAAAAAATCGGATCTGAATTCACAAAAACGAAATGATTTCAAAAAAGTTTGCAAAGCACTTCTGTAAGGAGGCCAAATTGAGGAAAGGAGAAGAAAGATTCATAATATGAAAGAGTGGTTTGAAAACTTTCCGATGATATGTCATATGACGGGTCCATAAAAAGCTTGAAATTTACTCCTCACTACTCTACTATTTTTTTTCTTCCCTGAATACAGCCGGAAATCACGCACCCTCGCTTTAAAATGTTTATATTTGATAAAATATTTTTACCAAAGGGGTCCATCAAAAAATCGCATTTAAAATTAAATTTAATCTCAAAATAGCTACGATTTAAAAAATTCACCCGTCATCGCTCCCTTCCTTCCTGCGGAAATTCAACCCTAGGAGGAGAAACATTCATAATATGAAAGAGTGGTTCAAAAAACATTCCAATAATCAATCACATGAAGGGTCCAAAAAAAGTTTGGAATTTACTCCTCACCCGCAGGTTTACTTTTTTTTAACAGAATACACCCGGAAATCACGCATCCCCCACTTTAAAATGTTTATAATTAGCAATTTTTATTAGAAGGTTGCATCAAAAAAACCACTTCTAAAATGATAGTTATTCTCGAAATAGCTACGAATAAAAAAATTCACTCCCCCTCGCTCCCCCGTCCTGAAATTAAACTGCAAGAAGAGAAAGGTCCATAATATGAAAGAGTATTCTGAAATCTTTCCTATGACATATTACATGACGGGTCCAAAAAAAGTTTGAAATTTACTCCTCACCCGTGGCCGTAATGTTACTTTTTCTTCCCAGAATGCACCCGGAAATCGCGCAGTCCCCATTTTAAACTTTTGTATTTATGAAATAATGTTTACCGGAACGCTCCTCTGAAAACCACATCTAAAATGATATTCATTATCAAAATAGCTAAGATTAGAAAAAAACCACCCTCTTATCGCTCCCCCTCCTTCTCCTGAAATTCTACTCCAGGAGGAGAAATACTCGTAAAATGAAAGAGAGGTGCGAAAAAATTCCGATGATATATACAGTAAAACCTCTAAATAACGGACACCTCTGGAACAGAGAAACTGTCCGCTATTTGGAGATGTCAGCTATTGGGAAAAACCTCGGAGATTCAAAAATCGCTAACAAATGCTTAATGTTTCATTAATTAACTTTTATATGTCCTAAACTCTCTATTATAGGGTTAATCAGAAGCTAAAATTATTTTTTAAGCAATGAAACTGAAAGAAAATTGTACACACCTATATCCACTGTTTATTACATTCTTATGGAAAAAAAATTGTTACAAAAATTTGCTTGCGATTACATGTAATTTGATTTCAGTGTGACTTTAATGGACATTATAGAGTTCCGAGTGGATAAGTGGGATTGCACTTTTTGACCATTAAAAGCATAAAATCACAGAATCTTCCGGAGGGGGGGGGGAATTTGAATGCTTTGAGAGATGTCTCTCCCAGGCAACCCCCTGAATTCCACACTGAACGTTTATGTGGGACGGGGGAGGAGGATTTTTCACATCCCATCCTCTACATTTATCTGTGATCACAAAATCTGTGGCATATTGCCTTGATAAATTTAGAGGACTTTTTATTTTTTTTTTTTTAAATTTCTCGTTAGAAAAATATTTTTTCATCCTTTATTGCCGAAAATAGTGTCCGCTATTCGGAATGTCCATTATTCAGAGGTTAAACATACAAAAATTTAGGTTTTGGGAGTGGGGATTGGAAAACTGTCCGTTAAATAGAGGTGCCCGCTATTCGGGAGTGTCCGTTATGGAGGTTTTATGTATATATATATAACATGACGGGACCAAAAAAGAGGTTGAAATTTACATGTCACCTGTAGGTTCACTCATTTTTCCCAGAATACACCTAAAAATGACGCAGCCCCCACTTTAAAATCTTTATATTTAATAAGTTATATTTACCGAAGAGTTCCATAAAAAAATCTCCCCATCTAAAATGATATTTATTGTTGAAATAGTTACGATTTAAAAAATTCACCCTCTTATCGCTTTTTCTCTCCTCCCCTCTTTTGAAATTCAACTCCAGGAGGAGAAAGATTCGTAAAATGGAAAGGAGGTGCCAAAACATTCCGATGATGCACATATAACATGATGGATTTAAAAAAAAAAGTTTGAAATTTACATGTCACTCGTGGGTTCACTCATTTTTCCCAAATACACCTAAAAATGATGCAGCTCCTACTTTAAAATCTTTATATTTAATAAAAAATATTTACTGGAGGGTTCCATAAAAAAATTCACAGCAAAAATAACATTTATTGTCGAAACAGCTACAATTTAAAAAAATCACCCCTCATCGCTCCCCCTCCCCTCTTCCCACCCCTTAAAATTCAACTCCGAAAGTAGAAAGATTCATAATATGAAAGAATGGTTAAAAGAGCCTCCCATATATCGAATGAGCATATGCCTCTCATTTCAGCAAATCTCATTCTGATAAAGTCAGACATTTCGAGAAACTCTTTCTTTGCGATAAAAATGTTCTTCGATGAAATAGGTTTATCGAAGGATAGCGATGAAATTTAACCTTGAAAAAAGTGGCATTTCGAGAAGCTTGTGGTTTTCTGATGAAGGCCTTTTTCGATAAGGATGATTTTCGTTCTCGCTGAGAATAAAGATGAGTAGCTTTATCGAGCAGAATTATTTCGATGAAGCTTTGTGAAATGAAAGTTTTATCGTGAAACGAGGTACAGAAAGAAGCATGAGAATATGACAATAACTTGTGAAATGAAAACCTAATTTTCAAAGTTTGTTGTATTTTAGTCTTACCATGCTGTCACGTACCTAAAACCCACCAATAAATATCATTTATTAAAAATTTATCTTATTAAAAGGGGGCTGGAGAACATATCTTTAAAACTGTAGCGATTTTTACAATACCTATCAATTTAAGTGTTTTTTTTTTCATCGAATCATTCAGTAAACATTATTTATCAAATGTAAAAAAATTAAAATGTCTGCTGCAGAAAATTGAGGGCGATAGGGTGGACTGACGGGGGGCGGGGGAGGGGATAATTTTCACTTTTAAACCCGTCATATTGTATATCATCTTGAACATCTTGGATCACTCTTTCATATTATGATGCTTTCTTACCTCCCCCTTCCGAATTTGGTTCCCATGGCGGGGGGGGGGAGGCAATTTTCGAAGCTTTTTGCGTTTTTATCATTTTAGAACGAATTTTTGAATTGAAAACGTCCTTAGGCGCATTGGAAAATTTTTTGAGACGAAAAAAAAACCCATTGAACTAGTCACATTGTTACCGTAACCTAGGCACATTGTTTTAAAGTTCTCTCTTTGAGGGCCTCTTCCAAAGGTGAGGAGCTTGACCCCCCCCTTCCCCCCCAACATACACTTTAAAATATCGCTCATTTTTTTCTCCACCAATTTTAACTTAAAAGTTTAAGCTATGTGGCACAACCGGGGTTGTTGCCTCCCCCCCCTATTGGTTATTCACCAACATAATTTTGCTCATATCTTCACTTCATTTCAATTTTTAAAAGGCTATAACTTTGCTTTTATGGAAGGTACAACGGGGAAAAAAATTATAGCATAGCTAACTTTTCTTCGCCGCTCTTTCTGCAGTTTTATGGTTTTTCCCATAGCACCGTGTTTTTTTTTTGGGGGGGGGGGAGGACAAGGGGGCCATTTTTCATTTTTTGATGTAATATGTTTATTGAAAGTTTATGCTTCATAGTTCATACACTACAAATTTAGCATAAAGAAGTTTCTCCCGTCATTCTGGGTCACGTTATGGATCCATAATGGGTTGAAATTTAAATTTCTCAAACTTCTTCAAAGTTTTCACTAAATCGGCATCTGAAAAGCATCGCAACAATGTGGTGCGTGTATGACATCTGTATCATATAAATATTGTTCACCACTGCTGGGACTCTGGCCTCCTCTCACGTGTAGGCGTTAATTTACCGCAGTTACTTGGTCCTTGTGTTTCCTGCACGATAAAGTATTTCCTGACGATTAAAAAAATACACAAGTAATTGTTCAAGTTTTCACTTCTGTCGGCACTCCCAAAATGCCACTATATATTACGGAGTTTGCAGTAAATAATATTTATACTATATATGGAATTTAGAAAAGCAGGAAGTTGTTTGGCTAGGGACCATTTACTGATCTTATGCACCTCGATCTTATATATCCCCCCCTCCACTCGTTACCTTGGGGAGGGGGGGGAGGGCAGTTTTCAAAATTTAACGTTCGATTCGAGATTACGTTCGGTTGTTCATTCAATTCGAGATTTATTTATTTATTTTTTTTTTTTTTTTTACAAGTTTTTGCTGTGTGTGCACACCGCATTTGGTATATGATGCCATATACAATGAGGACCCAGTTTGAGATTTCATATTAGAAGATTGCCTATAAATTAGAGACAAAAATGAAAGGAGGGGCTCACTAGCGAGGGAATCCGTCGTGTCTTTATTAACACCGACTCCTTCACCTGTAGACGACTCTTGATAAAATTGAACACTGTATGGTATAAAAGCAATTGTAAACTGGAGTCATCGAGAAAAATTTTACACAATCGAAAGTTATCGAGATGTTCATACAATCGAGAAAAACTTCTCGTTATCGCCCATCATTATTTACTACATTTATCCTCTTCCTCTAAACTGTGTCTGTTACTGGTATTTTGTAAGCAATGTTTTACAGAGGGACACTTTCATCTTCATTTTTAATTATATGAATCTTATTCTTCAATTGACATTAAAATTTCTTAAATCAATCTAAGCAATTTTGTCCACATCAGTAATATAAGACTGCTTCGGATTAAATTCATAAGCTAAAGTCTCATTTTGATAAGAGAGTTGAAAGGATTGGTAATTTTAGATACATATTTAAGAAATTACAGTCCATAAAAAGAAATTATACTGTACACAATCAGTTTAAGTAAAATGTCTTATGTGCCACAGATCATAAAATAAAGCACTGTGAAACACAAAGTATCAATATTTTTTTCTTTTGGTTTTTTTCTTTATCAAATTAAAAAAAAATAAATGTACATTTTAATTATGTGTTTTATACCATCTTTATTTTTTCCAAATAACATAATTTAAAAAATCAAAAATAAACAAAGCAGAATCTACAATATAAAAAATAAGTTTTTAATTAGAACTAAAAAGCTTACACCATTTTAGACAGTTCTTTATTGAATATAGATGCAATTGAACTAAACAAATGCAAGTGATATATTTATAGTAAATCACTACAATTATTGTATATATCCAGTTATGGTTAAAGATACAGTACAATGCTGCATGTCCAAGAAATTTATTGTATGCTTCATACAGCAAAATTTTATGTATAATCTAGTTTCCAGTGCTGTACTTACAGGGATTGAGACTGTCTTGGAGAAAGTCTCTGTTCTATCTATCTATATATAATAGTAGATAACATTCCAATACTGAAATTTAAACGAAATATTTATTAACAACTTTTAAAGTTATCCTGCTGAAGTTTTTGTCTGGTAACTTCCTTTGTTTACAAGTTGCACATTTAAAATTTTAACAAAATAAAAATAATGAAATTTTTTATTTTATGGAATGGAATTTTTTGAATGTGTCCCTTTTAAGAGAAGTTTTGTGACTCTTTCATTAAAAATAATTTTGCAAAAAGGTCCTAAAGAAACTTAATTTTTGACATCTGACATCTGACTTATCTCATTTTTTTAGTACCTCTAAGTTATAACAAAGGCAATAATTTCTTTATAATACATATACACAAAGTAAGATGTTTATTCAGAAATATTACATGTAGATCCATTCCTTTGAGTTATTTCAATTAATAAAATAATCTTAGCAAATGAAACTATTCAAAATTTGCCTCTTATTTCTCCATATATATATATATATATCCAAAGATGCAAAACTATTGTAACTGGTCTAATAAAAATCAAAACAATTCAATATTTCATAAATTTAGTTGCACTGTTTTGATAATTGTTCCAACTTAAACAATCTAAAATATACTTTCTCCTGAACTGCTAACTATTCACTTTAAATAAACTTTATATTTACAGTGAATTAGTGATTATATATATCCAAACTTATTGGAAGTGGTCTGAGTTCAGATAACTAGATAAATGAAAACACATGAAATATTAGAGTTCAAACTGTGAATGAATCCTGGGTTATAAATATCCCATAATAAAAGTGTTCCATTTATTTTAATATTTTTAATTGAAACAGTATTTCTAATAATTGTTTAAATATCACCATAAAATCTTAATACTTATGAAGTCAACTATCAGTTTCCAGTACTGATTATTTGACAAAGTTTTGTGTAATCAAATAAAGTTATCAATGGATACTGACCTTAACTTCTTGAAGAGCAGGGAGGATATTTTTTTATATATCATTTGATTTTAATCAAGATTTGAATTAGAATTTTTGAACAAAACTTTATTTCTATAACTTTCATAAAAAAAGCTCTACATACTTATACAACATTTGCTTATTTATTTATTTTTTTATTCTGGTGTGACTTTAACATTACAAAAACACAATTACTTTTTCCTGAAAGAGAGGAATGCAAATGAAACTAAGAGATTTCTAAATTTATTAATACTAAATGCTCTCAAATATTATCCACTGCAATGCAAAACAGATTTCTCTTATACAGTAGACTATCTCAAATCTGCACAGCTTGGGACCAGAGGTTTTGCAGATTTCTGGTCATTGTTTTGTTTATAATTTTTAAAGAGTGATTTGAATGTAATTAATAATGCAGTCGAAACTATAATGAATGCTTACAATATATAAAAAAAACCCTTAAAATAAAGTAATAAACTAAAATAACAAAAATTAAGATAATTTTTAAAATGATTAAAGTATTAAAAGCAAAGGTCAAGTTAAAAATAAAAAATGTATGATTAAATATTCATTATAAAGATGAAAAGTATTTTTCCTAAATTACTCAATGAAATGTGCCTCATGTAGGTACATTACTAATTCGTATAAAAATCATAAAATAATGGAGTTTTATTTCAGGTTTAGCCAGACAATAAAAAAAGCTTGATTAATACATAAATATATTTGGTAAGAAGATTGTGATTACCAGGATATCAGCAATAGCTTGAATTTTTTCAAGAATATATTTATTTTTCATTCATGAAAAAACATGAATTCAGTGATATTAACAAAAAATACAATTTAAAATATGCATGGAATTGATATAAAACTAAAAAAAGTCAAATTTTGTCCCTATATCTCAACTGAAAGTTTCATTGTTTACATCCATAAATTTTGAACAGATTTTAGAGAGTTGCAGATTTGAGGGAGTCTCTACTGTATCATATTTTCAAAAATCCTTATAATAGTATAAATGTGAATGTGTGTCTGAATGTTGGAATGAAGTTAACATCAAATAAATGAATGTCTTTGTATTTTTGTATATAGATAGATTATTGACCTGAAATGAACATGGACTAATTTTTATTTATTTTATTCAAATATTCTTAATAATTCAAAATTTCATTATTTTTCATACAAAATTAATTGACAATTTTCTCATAATATTTATTCAGATTCAATTATCATTCTTTTTTCGTTGCCAAAAAATAAAAAAACAGAATAATAATTTCTCTTCAGTAATTAATTTTCAATTGAAGATTTTCACATGTTAAAACAAAATGAAATAAATAAATGGACCCTATTCTGTTTTTCGATTCAAGGTTATAAAAACTGCAATTTTACCAATTGTGACGTCACAGGAATTCTGTTTTTTGTATTTATATCATGCAGACGATTATATAAAATTTCTTTTACATTTAAAAGAATATAAATAGTTTAGCAATTTTCCAGCTGTTAATCCGTAAAGAAATGAACCTTTTTCTTTCTTTCAGTTCAAGGATATAAAATTCAACATTTTACCAGTTGTGACGTCACAGGAATAGTTTCCATTAAGAATTTTAAAAATATCATTGTGGCGTCATATTTAAATCAAGTATTAATTTCTAATAACCCTAGGAACATGAATTTTGAGTAAGTGCTAAAAAGAGACAAATGTGATATCACATATGGAAAATAAAATGGATATGTTTTGATGTTACAATGAAATGAGATTGAATTATGACATCAAATGTTATTATTTAAAGAAAATTATGTTTATTGTCTGAGCACAGTTAATGTAAATTGCACTAGATCAACTAAAATTTACCTACACAGTCCAGAAACAGTTTTTTGTCTTTTTTCAAAATGGAGTTTTATGAGTTATGGCACTTTTGAAGCAAAGGTGTGATATGTTTCTTCAAATACATTGTTTTCATGCAGTTACAAAATTTATATACCAATATGTTATTGCACCATTTCTCTTTGAAGAAAAAAAAATCTTAAAAATGAAATAGTTAAATTATTTCAAAATAAACAAAATTGGGACAATTTTCTAAAAAGAAAATACAGTACAAGATATTTATAACACATCAAAAACACAAGGTTTTGCATTATATTGATCATTAAAATTTATTTTGATGATTCAGTTTGATTTTTAGATGTAAAATTGGCAAAATATATTTGGAATATAAAGTAGACGACATTTATATTGCATTCTTTGAGACCAAAAGTTGAGCAGATTACAAATTTTTGCATAATCATTCCACACAATGTTAAATTTTACTTTTAAAAAATGGTTCAAATATACCTTTACCAAATCAATATGACTCATTAGAAAAAAAATATTGCTATAGAGATTTTTCTAATTAAAAAGCACTGAATTAAGATCATTCACCTGAAAAGACCTACTTAGTAATGAAAATCTTATTGATGAAATTTTTTAAGATATCTCATTTGCATTTCAGTATTTTTAAACAATTCTTTTTGCATTGATTAGCTGAGGCTAATCTTTACAAAGGCCATTTTTCATGTTTTTGTTTATAGATATTTTTAATTAGGAAATTTTGGAAAGCATTCTTTTGAAAATACTTTACAAATAAAATCAAAAAGTAAAAAAAAAAAAAAAAAAAAAAAAAAAGGCAGATGTAGAGATTAATCTCAGCTGTCCAATACAAAAAGAATCGTTTAAAAATATTAATTGTTTCATTAATATTTTTCATGATGAATGATAATCTTGATTAATCATTTGGTTTTGGGAAATAACACACAGTACAGAATTCAGTATTATTGTTCTTTTTACAATTTACCTTCAATAAAATCCTTTAAAAATTTCTTCACAGTATTAGCATTAGTGAACAAATCTTTCAGGTGACTGAAGTAGCCCCTTAAGGAAATAAAGATGATATAATGTATCAAATTTAGACCTCAAGATAGTAGAAATTTTTCTACTCTGTGGAATGCAGTTCTTAAAAATTCACTGCTTACACCTGAGAAGTTATGTGTTATATAGAGAATTGTGTTACATGGAATTATGTTATAAAGGTCTTCTACAGTAGAAAATCTTTATAATGCAATTCTTCATATTATGTACAACTTTTCAGATGTAAATGAATTTTCTAAAGAAGCAGCACCTGAATTCCCAGATTGTAAAATTTGTCACTGTCAAGAAAACTAAATTTAATGCGTTAGTTCAATTTTATCTCCTTAATTTAGAACTTTTTAATGAAAAAATACTATTACAATAAATGTTTTTGAAAATGAGTAGTATAATTAATGATTTGGGTCTAGGTATATTTGGACCATTTTTAAAAAGTATGCTTAACAAAATGTTGATTGATCTATATAATACAAAAATTTATAATCTGAATAAGGAATGCAGTATAAAGATACTCAAATATATTTTGATATGTTTCAGACATATATGGAAGTACATATATTCCTGAGGTAAATTTAATGATGTGTGAAATGTCATCCATATAACTCAAAACTCTATATAACACACAACTTTGCATTTTTAGGTTTGCGTTATATAGATCTTTTACTATATATTAAAATTTTCATTCATCATATCATACTCAATCAGATCATCTCCAGTTTGTCCTGCTTTCGTCTTGTTGAAATTCTGCCCATAAGTATTTTTAGTAGATAATCATTACTCATTCTTTGAATATATCCAAAATATTTTAGTCTTATATTTGAATATTTTATGATGCCCTCTTTCAATAATATCACAAGTTCTTGTATTTTTAACTCTGTGCAGATTTGATTTTCTTCCTGCTCTTTGCCAAAAATCCATGTCTCAGAACCAATACAGTCATAACATATTACATTCATTTGCTTGGTTATGATTAATCATTTAGTATGAGGAAAAAACATACACTACAGAATTCAGTATTGCTGTTCCTTTAACTGCTTTTTTCAAATGCTCTTCTTATTGACATGATCCATTTTGATGAATGATTTAAACTGTTTTAATGCTTACATCATTGTATTCTTATTAAAATAGTAACAAAATTTTAAATTCTAATATCCAAATTTGATTTCATATTTTGATACTAATGTAAATTTGAACTCTGGATACTAAATTGGAAGCTATTTCATCCAAAAGTTTAGGATGTCATATTTTAACTTTGTGATATTACATTATTTTTTAACATTTTCATTCATATCTCCAACAATAAATTTATCACACTAATTTTTTTCTTTGTATATTAATATTTACCATCTCAAGGATAATAATGTGATGTTCATAAATTTAAAATATTTTTTGTGTGAAATATGAAAGTAACAATAAAAGTATTATGAATTATAACCTGTTATTTTCTTAAAACAGGAATCTATTTTTAGAAGTTTTTAATATGTAAGAGTAAAATTACAGTTAGGTCCAATAAATTGTTTTTAGTTTTGTTTAAAAAACAACAGTCTGAGACCATGTAGTCATTTTAAAAAACAAAAATAATTTCACAAAAAATCATACAAAATGTAATTGCAGTTTTAATTACTTACTGAAATAGTTAAACAACTTATTTCATATTTTTTTCAAAAGAAATATTTTCTATTGAACAGTATTCATATAATTTGTATAAAATCTAAAGCTTTGATTAGCACTCCTGAAACAACCTTTTTAAATTAATCCATTTTTTAATATTAAATATATCTAGAACAATTCTTAGAAGCTTCATGCAAATTTAAATCAATCATCAAAATTAATTTGGAGTCATGAAACTGTTTTATTGTGCCAAAATTCGATGTTCCTATAAAAATTATTAAAGGTTTTTACTATTTCAGTAAAGAGAGGTTCCCTAAGATTTTTTTTTTAAGGGTGTATTCGAAAAAACGCTTTTCTACCTTCAACAGCTCGGAATTTTCTGATACGATTTCAGACACATTTAAAAAAATAGAAACATGAAACTTGCTGAGGGTACTTTTGAAGAGACGTATAAAGTGCCATGTGATGTCATTTTATGCTCAATTCATTAAAATTTGATTTATAAACAATTATCTTCTCAGTATGATCCTTTTTTTTTCGTTCACAAATCTTCCGCTTCGAAAAAATCGGTTCAAAATGCTTTTGATTGCCTTTTTTTTGCATTATTTTCTGCACTTATCAAAGAATCGACCATCACGGCACCGTGTTTATGCTCTAAATAAGACAATTTGCCAGTTTGATGCATAAGAGAGCAAAAATGTGTTTAAAAATAAGTCAGAAAATAAGCAATTTGAATCGAAATACACCCTTAAATATTAATTGAAGAAATAGAATTTCTAATAGAATAGTTGCTATATTTTTCTCTATAACAATTTGGAGACAAAAATGTAAAATGTTCCCCCCCCCCCTCTCTTTTTTTTTCTTTTGTGTGTGTGTGTGGGGGGGGGGGGACAGACAGCAAAAATATCCTGAGAAAGTAGTTTTGCCTGTCCATACCACCCCCTCTCTCTTTTTTTTTCTTTTGTGTGTGTGTGTGGGAGGGGGAGGGGGGACTGCACAAATATCCTGAGAAAGTAGTTTTGCTTGTTCATACCAATAAAACAGATAAATTTGGAAATATTTCAATGTATGGGCCATTCCATGAGAAACAGATAAAATGCCCTGCACATCACACTTAAATAAATACCTATATTAATTAACTTATAAGTTTTAAAAATAACAAAAAAAAAAAAAAAAAAAACCTCTAGATTTTCGTATTAGTTGTTTTAATTCGATGATATAATAAGTTTGCTAAAGAAAACAGTAGAATTATGTAGAAAAGTTGTCCTACTCATCACATGGAATCAAATCACTCATATGTTGCTTTTTTTTTTTTTTTTAATAATATTCCCTTACCTTTTAACATTTCATAGATATTATCCTAGCAAAATATAATGCACTACAGAACATCAGTGATATACTGCTGTCAATCATATGAAAAGTTTAGAAAATAACAGCAGTTCTGAAAACACATGTAAAACATAATTAACACATGGATATAGTATTTTATTCCAATTTCACGTCTGAAGAATATTTTGACAGATGTTTCTAAAACTATGGAAAGTATTTTGTTTATTTTTCTACCAGAGACAGCAACAAATGGGTAAAATAAGTCTAAAGTTATTTGAATAAATTTCTTTCAAATAATTAATAAAAATGTACAAATATTTCAGTTGCAATCTGAACAATTAGAATACACTAATTTCAAATGAAAATCTGAACACTAATTGATACACAAGAAAATCAAATATTTTAACACTTACATACGCAACTTTGATTATTTTAGAGATTTATGCAAAAAAAAAAAAAATCTTGTATATACAAATAAAAAAAAACTATCAAATGACAAAAGTTTATTTATTTTTGATAACTTACATTTTTATTTTTATTCACAAATTTGTGTACCAGTAACAACAAAAAAGTAGTTTTCAATATTTAAAATACTAATCATACTTTACATAAATTAAAAGTTTTTAAAAATGGATATTTTTTAACTATTGTCATGCATTATGATTAACAAGACCATACAGCATAAAAGAAAGAGAAAGATTAAATTTAAATAAAATAATTCAGTTATTTAAAGTACATAATCTGATATATAGATGTTGCTTGTGGTCAGAAAAAAGCTTAAATTTACTTGCATAGAAACAGAAAAAAGTTACTGACGATTGTTGATAAATCCATTTTTCTGTTATATTATGGCAACATCCTTTTTTTCCTCCTTACTTTTCCAGGAAAGCAAGGAGATTTTTCTTAGAGCATGCACACAATTTCCCCCTTGCAGTTTTAGAAGAATGGTACACAATACATGTCTTTTTAAAAAAATAGAATCTTTTTGACCCATATATGAAAAAGAACACCCTTCTTAACATCAGTAAAAAAATCTCTTATTGCCTCTTTTTCAATTAAAAAAGTGCTTTATAAAAACTGATACATTGTCATGTCTTGAAAAGAATTTCCTGACTTTTAAATATTTAAAAAAAAAAAAAAAAAGAACACATTGACCACAAACAAATCTTTTCTAAATTACATCCATTTAATAGCACAAATCTACTAACTTGATTACTGGTTCAAGAACTTTTTGATTCCATGTAAAATCTGAGATTACCATAATAAAAATATACTGAAATTACAACTTTGATGAAAAGAAGTTTTAAAAAACATTAAATTACTAGATCGGGAGGTGGCAGCACAGACAACCACTTCATTGAATTCACAGATGAAAATCTAGGATTAGTTAAATATCGATTTACATATTAAAACACAATTGATCTGCCAAGTCATATCTTAATGGAAAACACCTGAAAATACAATTTTAGTGGTTGACCCGTAAGTTTACCATTGTGTTTTCCTGCTTTTAGTCCTCCTTATTTACATACTTTTTGGTGTTCAAAAACACAATGGTAAACCTACGAATCAACCTCTAACATCAGGTTTTCAGATGTTTTCCACCATGATATGACTTGGCAGTGGCAGACCGATTGTGGTTTAATATGTGAACTGAGATTTAACTAATCCTAAAATTTCATCTGTGAACTCGAAGTGATTGTCTGTACTAGCACCTTCCAGTCTATATCTAAAAATGTAAATTTAAAACACATGCATTCTAAAGAAGTATACACATAACATAATCAATGAAATATTTATGTGCATAGTAGCAGAAAAGAGAAAATTTAATATTAAAAGTGAAACAAAGATTCTATGCAATTAAATTAAATACAATAACCATTCAGAAAAAATAGTAAATGTTTCTAAATTATTTTTTTTGTATATTTAATTACAATATACATAAAATTTTATGTATTTATTTAGATGTGAATGTTAGGAACAGATGTAGTATCATTTGTCTGGTGACTGCTATCTTGTTCTTTGGTTGGTCACTTATGACCACTTCCACTTTATACTTAATTTTTGAGCAATTTGGATATTAAACATAAACAACAACAAATTTTTAAACTGAAAATCAGCACTCTAAACATAATTTGTAAAAAAAGAAAAAAAAAATAGAGGAAGGGAGAGGAGGAATTCATAATTAGCAAACGGTAAATACATAAATTTTAAAACAGTTCAAAAAGCAAATATTCACTATCTATTCCAAAATTACAGTAAAAAATGTATTGTTACAGAGATTATACATTTAAAAAAAAAAATAAATAAATAAATAAATCCAGATACTAAAATTTTAAATCGTCCAAAAAAAAAAAAAAAAAAAAAAAAAATGGATGCAACCTTTGGACGAATACTACATGATAGCCGAATGTTATTCAGTGAATAATTAATTCAAAATAATACATAATCAAAATAAAACAATATTAATTTTTTTTTTTTAATATTTAAAATTTTAATCAATCAAGTAAATATGTATGCATTTTTGCTCTTGTTCACAAATCTGTACAACCATAACAACAATGAGTAAAGAAAGGTCTAACATTTAAAATATTTTTTTAAAGTATTATCATATCTAAGGAAAAACAATTCACAATTAAATAAAACTTTTGAAAAAGATATATTATCAAGGATGGGTAAATTACATCATTCCACTCGCCCTGACAAAGGGAGTTTGAACTTTTAGGAACTCTTAAAAAATAAAGACTGACCAAAATATATCAAAAACATTATATTTTATTTGTTCACCATATTTTTAAATTTTTCCACTTATCACAATGTAAATAAGGCACCAATTTCTATTCTACTCTAAATTTTCTTATGTTGGAAATGTTTTTTAAGTTTATATATTAAATATATAAATATTAATGCTGAAAAAATTAAAAAGAGTTAGGACAAAAACTCTCATTGTTAGTTTTTGTTTAAATAATTTTGTTAGAAATTTTTTTCATCCACATGTTTATCTTGCTGGCTGCTAAAATGAATCTGTGACTTGTAAGATTTTCAAAAAATTCCCACCCTTGTTAATTATACTTCCACGCATTATATAATGATTTTAAAAACAAACAGACTAAAATAAAAAATAAAAAATTTTTAACAAAATAATACTGTTTTTTAAATTGCAAAATATATCAAAGTAATAGCATAAATTTATTATCTTGATACTTCACAACAGCTTTTTGATTTAATGGCAAATCAGAGATGAGTGTCAACCCCAATGTCGTCATTAAAAAATAAACAAACACGATAAGTTCAAAGCAATGATGGAAAGAAGTTTAAAATAAGCAATGTTAAATTATCCATAAAATGGAAATTTATAACATGTGCATTGTAAAGAAGCACACTTTAATCAATAAAATACATATGTGCACTATCGCTATGAAAAGAAAAAATATATAAAAAATTGACCACAAGCTGCATGCATTGAAATAAAACATTAGAAATAAAAATGTTTCCAATAGCAAAAATTTATCAACTTGATACTGATCTGAGAACTGTTTGGGTAACGTAAAATCAGATAACTACCAATGTTGTAATAAAAATAAACATACATACTGAAAACATAATATTGATAAAAAATTATGGCATGTCCAGTTGTCCATTTTAACAAAGTTCACATACTCATCGAAATACTTATGTGCAAACTAGCAGAAAACAGAAAATATAATATTAAAAAGTGTAACCAAGATATATGCATTTATATAAAGTATACAAAAAAATAGGAACTGGCATTGCATTCAGTTTTTACATACATACAATTTATATGTATTTAGATAAATCTTTTAGCATAAAAGTTATGTAAACAAATACTTGGATTTGTAATCAACCAGGCAAGAAGGCAATTTTTCTATCATTCCAATATTGAGGGTATTCAGCCTTTTCTTTCATAATTTCTTCACGCAACTTTGACCAAACATCACTACACTCATCGGTTCTATTTGATTTGCAGCAATTTTCAGATGATTCTGTATCTGTATTTTTAACAGACAAATCTGAATTATTAGAACAGGCTGCAAAATATTTGTTGTCAGAGAATCCATAATTTCGATTATCCACTGAAGGTTTCACATTTATAATATTCTGTGTTTCGTACATTTTGTATACTAATTTATGGTAAATGTTATCCATTTCTCTAAAACTAAGTTTAGTGAATAAGTTGTTTGTTTCATCTTCTTCAGATAAATTTTCATTTTGATTATTTGATTTGAGAACATAACCTTTCTCGTTTGATACTTCATAGCACTCATTCATACCTTTTTCATCAAAAGACAAAATACTTTTTTTTTCTTCTGAAAGAGAACTTTTCACTGGAGTAGTCAAGTCTGGTGCTACTTCTGGGTAAATAACTTTTCCAGTCTGTGGATGAATAAATTGACACTCTAAAGATGCATTCTTTTTTATCTTTCTAAAATAGGCAAGTTGAATACCATTCATGAGTAAACTTGGAGTAATAGTATCAGGTTTAGATAGATCCCTTCCAAGGAAATCAATTAACTGTGTATCGGAATCGGCTAAAACAAATTTGTGAAAACCTATAGCTCTATAAAGGGGTTTATACAATTCTTTTAAAAGTTCTTCTTGCAAGATTATTAAATAACACACGCTTTTTAAAATATCGTACAAATAAGCATTGGTGATAGGCCTTTTAATTTCTGTATCTGAATTTGTTGTTTCACGCTGATATAAATATTTTTGAGGTACTTTTAAGAACAACCTTAAAAGACAATCTAAAGTGGGCCAAGAATGAAATTCTTCTTTCCCTGTGTAGTGCTGACGATTTATAACAAAATCAACTACTTTGGTGTCAAAAATGTGACATAAAACAGTATTATATTGGTGAGCTAAACAATCTGATGGAAGCCTGCAATCATGAATCACTTTCTTGACAGATTTACTTTCCAAAACTTGTTTCAAGCCTTTATCAAAGGCTTCTTTTCCTAACTTATGTATGTCAAAAACAAATAAATAGGCATTTGTAGACACACATACAAAATTAAGTTTACCAAAGCGTGATATCTGAGACCCATGAAATGCAACTCCAATTACTTCCTGATTAAATATAGATCTGACTGCTTCATTGAAATCGTCATCAATAGTATCTATTACAGTATATTTATTCGGAATTTTATTTTCTAAATGTTCGGGTAAGTCTAATACTAAATTTTCCCCTTTATTTTCTTCATCCGTTTCATTATCAAACACATCGGCATCAACATCACTGTTACTATATAAAATTTTAGAACAAGCAGCTCTGTCTACACGTCGACTGTTTCTTAAAATGTTTAGTAAATAGTTATTTTTTGGGTACCTATTTAATGATTCTGCAGATTCAATAACTTTAAAGGAAGATATTTCTCTGAATTTAAATCGAAGATTTCCGTGGTAGTGATCTCCAATTTTTCCATGTTTTAACTTAACAATGCGTCTCTCAGGTAAAATAGCATCAATAATGCCTGAGTGAATACAATTATCACAAAAGAATTCAATACGCGCTCCTTTATTATTATATAAACTTTTATAAGTCTGCATCTCACTTTCACTCAAATTAAACGTCATAGTGACGCTGACTTATATTTCGTGACTATTAAAAGAAAAAAACACTTAACAATCAAAATATAGCGCATCAACTACTGAATAGTAATTTTAAAACTAAAGCAGAAGAACAGCATATTGTTTACAAACATCATAGGCTAGAAATATTTTCAGTTAATTTACAGTTTATAAAATCTAAAATTAAACCGTCATTTAATTGATATTTAAAATGCTCTATAGAGGGCGCTAATGAGAACTATAGGTACGTTCCTGTTTTTTTAAAGCTCCAAAGACACAAGCCTCGTATCCTCTCCTTGTAAGATCTCTTGAGCATTTAGGGCCGTGTTCAGCTGTTACGCGCGCTGCACGCGCACGCTAGGAGCCACGGACATGGAGTGGATACTTATACTTGGTGGGATGTGCGTTCAGTCCTCGCTACTGTGCCACCAGTTACTGTAACTGTTCGCTCAGTAACAGATGGAGAACAGATCAAAGAGGTAATTACTTGTAGTGCCAATTATAAAGATAATCTGCTACAAATGAAAGTGAGCTGGCTGGTCGAATGGTCAGAGTGCTGAGCTTGAACCCAGACGATACGGGTTCGAAACCTGCGCGTGCCAAAAGTTGGTTTGTGTTTTTTTTTTTTTTTTTTTTTTTTTGTTGCTTTTTATTAATAAATAAGACATTTTTATTAAAGGTAAATTTTATATTAATAATACAGAAGCACATGTATTTCTATTATAATAATAAAATACTTATTTAAATATGAGAAAATGAGATTTTTGCGGAGAAAGTTTTAATATTCCAAATTTAGAATATTAAAAGGATAATTAGAACGATATTAATATCGTTCCAAAGTGATTTATATATATATTAAGAAAATGAAAAAAAAAGTTTTCTGCGAAAATATCCGTTTTTTTTTTTTTTTTTTTTTTTTTTTTTTTTTTTTTTTTTTTTTTAATTTTAGAAGTAATTTTTTATTGAGATTAGGATGCAAATATAATGCATGCGTGGATATTTTACGGTGTTAAAATCAAAATGGAAAATATTATAAAAGCAAAATGTAAAAGATATACATTTTTTTAAATTAAGAATATCTGCATACATATATTTTAAAGAAGTGAAATATTGGGAGTTTGCCTTCTAGTTTTATAATGAATAAAGTATGATTAGGATGTTTATAATTTTTCTATTAAAAGTATAAATAAGTGTTTTGCTTATACTAACATAATTTCGGATGTCGTTTGTTTTTCATATTTTATGACATATTTTGGCCTGTTATCCACACGGTATTAAAATATACAATCATTAAATAAGAAATATATACATACTAAAACTTCTTCTGAAAAATTATCTAACTAACAATGCAAATTCCATTGAAATCAATCCAGTATTGTAGATTACAAATCAATCTTGTAATATATGGATACAGGGCCATCGCTAAGACTTTTTATTGGTGGGGGAGAAAACCTTAATATTGTCAAGTCAAATTTTTATATTCGCCAACTCGTTTTATAATTTTGCCAAGTTAACGCACTTTGAAATTGTAATACAATTCTTATTTGTAAAAAAAATTAATAATATTCCCAATTAGAGTCGTAACTTTTGCAAATTCTATCAAAAATAACAAATGTATTGCAGTTTTTATTAAAATTTTAATTAAATTTGACATAAAAGTTTTAAATTTGCAAAGTGTAACAACATTTGTCAATGTTTTGGGAGGGTAGCCCCCCCCCCCTTAGCTAGTCCCCCGTGTGGATATCTCAACCTTAGTTTATCAACAACATTCTATTAATTACAACAATAGAATCAACAGTATTCTATTATTTAATACGAAAAGTATAAAGCAACTGATAAATGATTTTTAAATAAATAAAAATAAAATTAATTAAAAAAATTAAATCACCAACTGTTAAATTGTATCAGTCAACCTACCAACTTTGACAACAAACAACGTGCAACCAATAACAGATAAGCACAAAACGCACAATCACGTGATCAAATCGCCCATCATTTTTTTTGCGTCGCGCGCGTCAAGGTTTGAGCAGGGTTGATTGTCATTTTTTAAATGCTAATCGGGCTTAATTACATGAAATAGGTCACGTGATACTTTTCCGGAATACTTTTAATTTTATTTGAGTGGTCACAGGTATGTATTTCTGTTACGAAAATCATATTTTGAAAGGATAAAGAGATATGGTATTTGTATTTACCAATTCTGAACCATAAAAATAATACAATAATTGAATAAGTTTAAAATTCTCTTCTTCGATAGCACCTACTCCAAGCAGAATCTTCTGAGCGCGCGCGCACAAAAAAAGCCGCTTTTGAACACGGCCTAGTTGTTCTCTTTTGGCGACCGAAAATAAATATCAACAAGCATGAATTCTGATTCTTTTCAGAATTTACCTCTTCAATAAAGACACTCTAATTCCCTGTGTGAAGAATTTCAAAGGTGCTGGAGTGGTTCTATCAGTTTTGTGCACCCACTGAAGAATTCTACATTTACGATCCAATCTTAGCATATGACAGCCGATGAAGTAGATCACGTGATGCTTTTCTCTAATATTTTAGAATTTATCTGAGTGAACACAAACATGTATTTCTGTTACAAAAACCATGTTTTGGAAGGATAAAGAAATACAGTCGTTGGTTTTACCTGTTTTGAACCATAAAAATAATGATATAATTGAATCATTATAAAATTCCTTTCTTCTTTACGACCTATGGAAGGTGCTGGGTTCAAACTCAATCGTGCTGTTGGCCATATTGTTTGAACTTGAAAGATTGTTCGACCGTTGGATTTCCTTACGTCAGGGCCTGATTTACAGCAGGGCACTTGGGGCACGGGCACGGGGTCCTGATTTTCAAGGGCCCACCAAATGCTGCTGAAAGCTTTTCAATTATTCCCCAAAATTTTATGTAGTTTTAATATCTAATGGAATTTTATATTACATTCTACTGCGTTCATACTGTATTTTTATGTATTGAACATATTTTATCTGAAACATCAATTTATAATTACTTTATTATAGTGAATATTTTTATTAGTTCTTTATGGATATTTTAAAGTAATTATTAAAGTCAATAATGGTTATTTTAGCAAGTGTCTTCCTTTTTACTCAATCCTACAGTAAATAAACAAAACATCTGTGACCAGAGCCCCATAATTTGTAAATCGGTCTCTTCCTGACGTAAATACAACACAACCAACTCTAAGACCTACTCCATAGCAAAATCTTCTGAGAGCGCACCGGCATGAGCTGCATCGAAATCCTCGTCGAAATCACTGGATGAATTATTAAACGGCGCTTGCGCAGAATGTTAGTTGTTACTGCTTTTAGGCATTTCTTGTTACTTCTGTCTTTCTGTTCTGTTTCCAAATTCATGGAAAAAGTACGTTACATGTTTTAAAAATTCTTAAAGCTCTGTATTGATCCATGCCAGAAGAACCACGTCGTTTTTTATAATTTAGAAATGGTTACACTTTGGTGTCAATATTTCTCTTCATGTTTGCGTACAATTAACAGTTTCGATTGTACTTATTAATGTTCGACATGCTTATGATTTGTTTAAGTGCAGTATTCGTATTAAGTAATATATCCAGCAAATGTTTGTTGGAGATATTGAAACGATTATGAGTGAATTAATTTTTTTAAGAGAGATTCCTTTTGGTGATATTTTCAAAATAGTCCAGTTTGGAACTGATATTTCCGCAGACATGATTCAAGCGAACAGAACACTTACTATTTGTTTAACTATCTCCTTTTTATTTTTTGTTCTTATTTTGAGTATTGTGTATTTCAGTCCGGATGTATATATTAATTACTGTGATTTCGAAAGACCTGACGATGTGCCTCAAATCCAATACAATGGACAAAGTTCTAATTTGATTGTTGAAAGATATACTGGTGCCATGACTATAAGGGATTTTATTGAAGATTCGTATTCAGATTTTTTCCCCGATATTCATGATATTGAAATCATAGATGAAACGAACGACCTTTTGGTGCAGCCAAAGTTAGTGGAACCAGAAGTAGAGACAATCAAAAATGCTGATGCTGTTGGTGAGATTTATTCTTTTTTCTTTTTCTGTACATTAAAATGCAATGAAATCTTCTCATGTTTAATAAATCAATTTCATTAAAATAGCTATTTAACTACAATTTATAGACTCGGAATTTTTTTTTCACCTTTTCTTGTCAATAGAATTACCACATTACAATTCCTGTCAATGCTGCTTAATTTGCACCACAGCTCATCTCTGGTGGTACTTTGCAGATGCATAGAGTTGTATAGACAACTGGAGTTCAACCCCTCTCCTTCTCTTAATGATTTTTCAATATCGGCCATACTTTTTTTCTATGTGATATAAGGAAAAAAAAAAATCTCAGATTTTAAAATTTCTAATAATTTTTCTATAAAAAATATAGTTGAGAATGTTTTCTGTGAATAATTGTTTTTCCTCTAAATTTGGTTTTATTCTTTGCAAACAAATAAAAAAAACTTGGAAAATTTTTATTTGTTGTATGAGAAAATTGAAGCACCCTCCGCACAAGGCCTTCCTTTATTGTTTGGATATTGGACACGCTTCTGAATTTGTTTTTCTGATTCTGGTATTATAGGCAGATTACAATAAATCAATGTTTTCAAGATGACAAATGGTGTCTAATACTATTACATTATAACAAAGATGAGATGGGTTACCATTTTCTGAACTTACAAAGAAGGGAGCTTTCGGCCTGTTAAAAAAGAGTAAATGAATAAAAGGTTTTACTTCCCAGAGCTTTGAAAAAGTTGGTGTGGGTGGGATAGGTAGGTTTTAAAATGTTTTGCTGCAAATTATCAAACCAAAGAACCACTGGCTTTTTCTAAACAAAGAATATAAATGATAGAGATTCTTTGTTCCTAAATCATGCTTAAATCTAGTATTTATTAATGTTGTCTTAATATATCAAACGATCTCTTACAGCAACTCATGTTTCATCAGAATCTGGTAAAGATAACCAGTATGTATTCAGTTGGTCTTATTTACTGTGCTAATGAAATTATTTTTGTGTTTTAAGTGATGATTAGATTTCTGCCCTGGTAATTTTCTTTCAATAACCTCAAACAGGGTAATGTCCAGTTCTACATTTTTTATGCAAACACTGGTCAGACCTGAGCCTGAACTTCAGTTATTTCTGTGACATTTTAGTCTGACATTTGATTTGATTATTATATTTTCAAAAGTTTTTGATTTTATATAAATGTTTACCTATACATCAGGGCTCGTAGAATAGCATTATCAGGGAAGCCAGGAATCCTTTCAGGGAACTCTTTCTTTTTCACTCAGGTTCCTGACTGGGAACCTAACCTTTTGCCATGTCCGCTAGCAATGCCGCGGATGCATTATAACACGTAAATTAAGCAAAAAAAAAACTGGAGATGGGATGCAAAAAATAACTTAAGCAGCCTGGATGATGTGTAATTTTGTCAAAATATTACGGGAGAAGCCCGAATTTCAACAAAGGCAAAAATAAACGGTCGAAAAATAAACGCAAATTTCACTAAAAGATAGCAAATTTCACTAAAAGATAGCAAATTTCATCGAAAAATCTTGAAAAACAACAGGTTTTGTTAAAATGCCAAATTTCGTTAAGAAATCACGAAAAAAACACCAAGTTTAGTTAAAAAATCATGGAAAAAACAAATTTTGTCAAAATATTGCAAAAAAACCCACCAATTTTTGTCAAAAACTATCTAAAAGAAAATAGATTTCGTTAAGATATTGCATGAAGCAATGCAAATTTCATTTAAAAAATCACAAACGGCAAATTTCATAAAGATTTTCTTTTGAAAAGCGACAGGCTTCATGAAAATATCTCAATAAAATGTCAAGTTTCCTTAAAACCGTGAAAAACGGCAGCTTTTGTTAAGTAATTGCGAAAAAACAGCAAATTAAAAAAAAAATCATGGTAAACAACAAATTTCGTAAAAAAAAAAAAATAGTGAAAAAACGGCAAATTTTGTCCAAAAATGCTGAAAAGACAACAAATTTTGTCAAAAGATTGTGAAAATGCTCAAAATTCATCAAAAGATTGTGCAAAGAAATGCAAATTTCATTAAAAAATCGCAAAAATGGCACATCTTGTTTTTAAAAAAAATTATAAAAATGACAGGTTTTGTTAAAATATCTCTATAAAATGGCAGGTTATGTTAAAACATTGCGATAAAATGGGAAATTTCATTTAAAAAATCGCGATAAAATGGCAAATTTCGTTAAAATACTCATACATAAATATTTCTGGGAACTTACGTTTTTCATCTGGAAACCTGTATTTTTTATGTACCGTAATTTCTGGAAGAAACGCTGCAGCGGCGTAAACGCCGCATCGCAGAAAATCACTCAAAAAAATTTAGAAAATGGTCGTAAACGCCGCAGGTGAAATTTCCGTGGTAATCGTGGTTAACATGTTAAACAGAAACACATTAATAAGCTGTATTAAGAAATCATAAAAATGAAATTATTAATCAGAAATTAATAAATAAATACAAAATTAATAATATTATTTAAATACCGTATTTTCGGGAATAAGCGATGCGACACATACGAGTTTAAAAGTAAAAATATGCTTAGTGCGGCGCAGCGGATATGGTGATTTTTTTCCTAACAGTACCGTAAAATACCGTTAATCCCCCCCCCCCCCCCAAACATGACGAAAAATCATAAAATAATTAGAGAAGGGTGCTTACACGGGATTTTTCCACGATCGTTTCACAAAATTTTCAGGAATGAATCGTGAATCTGTGAATGAATCATGAATTTTGATAATTGAAGCAATACTTGAAAAAAAAAATTGGTTTAAAAAAAACGTAAATTCTGTCGAAAAACGCAGAAAAAAGGAGAAATTTGTGAAAAAAAAAGCATGAAATCAATTAAAAAAATCTTTTAAAAAAAGCACATTTCATCAAAGATTCATGAATCATGATTCATTCATTTCATCATGATTCATTACTGAATCTTTGGAACGGGGGAAAAAAATCGGATTCGGAACAAATTTTCTGAAAGTTATAAAAGAAGAGGAGGGGGAAGATCAGGAAATTCATTCGAAAATGCAATTTTCGTTTATTCGTAATCTAATGCGAAATTTGTGTAACTTTTTGCGGTCTTTTAATGAAAATTGACATTTTTCGCGATATTTTGACGAAATAGAAATTAATTTGTTTTTGCAACCATTTGTCGGAATTCGCAATACATTTTATGTCTGAAATTTTGGAATTAGGATCGATTTTTTTTTTTTTAATTTTCGGAAAAATTCAGAAAAATAATACGCTTGTTTGAAAAAAAAAATGCTCGTAAACACCGCATCGCTTGAAATTTCAGTTTAAAACACGTAAACGCTGCGGCGTTTCTTCCAGAAATTACGGTAGGTTCCCAGCTGGAAACCCTAAAATTTTTAGAATTTTCAAACCCTGCTATACATGCATGTTCATTAAAGGTTAAAAGTCAATATTTGTATTAGTAGCCAGTGGCCAGTAGAGGCTGAATGCTTAGTAGCCACTATTGTCAAATTAGTGGCCACTAATGACTATCAGGGATACCACTGTGAAGAAAATATCGTGTAAAGGAAAAATTTACGACATTTTCACAACATTTATGCTTAGATTTTGTGAATTACGTTGTATTGGATATTGCATTGACACATTTATGTTAAGGGGTCACAGTGCCTTAAAATTGATCAAAATATAGATTTTCTTTTTTTAATATTAACTGAAAGCTTCTCTAATTCTGAATGTTTTGACACCTTGTTTTTACCTACACGACAACTATACTGTCATTGGGAGATATTGTAAACTATGTTAATAAATCCAGCACAATGACCCATATAAATAAAAACTTTAAACTGATTTTTCTCTCTCTTAATGTTTTTATAGTTTTCTTGTTTGAAAAATAGTGAGGCTTTTTTTGCTAATTGAGATAGAGGTTTAATTTTTTTTTTTTTACTTGTTCTCCATGGTGTATATAATATATTTGTGTATGAATTTAAAATTCAAGTTTATAGTTTTTTTTTTTTTTTTTTTTTTTTAATTTAAATTGAGAGTTTGATGAATTTCTTTCATTTTTTTATATACACAAGAAAAAAATTATAATACAGTTTATTACATATACGCATATTACAGTATTTTTCAAAATTAAAGAGATGTTTTCAAAGGCACTGTCCCCTTAAAATGTTTTATAGCATTTTCTATAATAAATACACTTCATTTTCTTAGTTGGATCCATTGGCATAGGAACTTTGTATAAATAGGGGGAGCCGGGGCACAATCTGGAAAGTTAGTGGCGAGGACCATTTCATTCATTTAGAAGGAATCCTTCATAGAGTTGCATTTCCAACTTTTTAATCCACTTAAAATATTTTTTATTAGATATACTTGATAGATAGAAACTTAATTTCTGGACGATCCTGAATGCAATATTTAAATTTGAGGATTCTCCCAGTTCCATTTGCCAAAAGGTACAAGTTTTTTTGGTTGGTTTGCTTACAAATTCTTCACAAATCTCTTCCAAATCAATTTTCAAGGCCTGCTCTTTATAAATACGTAGTAGCATCAAGTAATTGACTATTTTGTAGTAAAACTTTAAGACTTCTTTTTTTTAGCACTTTTCCAACAAAGTTGAAAAGTGCTTAAATGCATTCGGTTTGTCTGTCAGTCTATCCGTCTGTCGGTAGTCTAACTCCTGTAAATATACTCGAATTGCCCTGAAATTTCTGTATGTTATTGACATTTACTCTAGCATGAACCCTATTGAAAATGAAATTCCTACCATGATTAGTTTATTTACAGGGAGAGTCAAAAGTTTTCCATTATATTATGGCTTATGGGGAAAAATCGTTTCAAAGTCATTTTAAAGATGTTATACCCTGTCAAAATACTAAAATTTATATGCATTTAAGAGATGCACTAAAATATGCATTCTATAAAATATGCGGTGGAAATATAGCTATTATTCATTTACAGGGCCACACAAAAGAATTCCATTGAATAATGGTAAAAAAGGAGAATAGTGTGCGACATTTTAAAAATATATTAAACTAGGGATGCACAACCTGTGGCCCGCGGGCCAAAAGTGGCCCGCGATGGGTTAACGTGTGGCCCGCGAGCTCTGTCAATTTACAACTGAAAAAAATTGCAATTTTTGTGCATATGTGATAGGAAAAAATTGTAAATTTCGTCAATTTTCTACGGGAAAATATAAATTTTCGTCACTTAAGAATCACAAATTTCATTGATCGATACTGAAAAATCGCGAATTTCATTAATTAAGTGCGGAAAAAAAGGGAATTTTGTCGATGAGGCTTGTAAACATCGCAAGTTTCACTCATCGGATATTGAAAAATCGCGAATTTTGTCCATGAAGTTAGGCAAAAAGTAGCAAATTTCTCCGATCAGGCATAGAAAAATCGTGAATTTTGTCGGTCTTACGCAAAAAATCGCACATTTCGTTGATCAGGCAAGAAAAAATCGTCAATTTTCTAGATGATGCTCGAAAAATTGCAAATTAAATTCATCAGTTTAAAAAAAAAATTGCATGTTTTCTCAGTTTACCGCATGAAAAAAAAACCCGCGAATATCGTTGATCAGGCACGGACGAAAAAATTGCAAATTTCGTTGATAAAGCACGGGGAAATCGCGAATTTATCGATGACGCGAGGAAAAAATGACAATTTAGTTAATAGGCTGCGAAATAATCATGAATTTTATCAAGTTATCCAGAGAAAAAAAATCGCGAGTTTCATCTTCCCGCGTGAAAAAATGCAGATTTCGTCGGTTAGTACAAAAATCGAGAATTTCGTTGATCTGGCACGAGAAATGCTATTTCTTGAATTAAAGGTGGAAAATGTCACATTTCATCGATCGGACACCGAAAATCGCGCGTGTTATAGATCGGATTCCGGAAAATCGCAGATTTCGTTGATCGGAGACGGGATTATTGCGAATTTTGTTGATCACTCGCGTAAAAATTGCTAATTACGTCGATTAGGAGAGGAAAAATCGCTAATTTCCTCGATCGGCTGTGAAAAATCGCGAAATTTGTCGATCAAGCGAGAAAAATCGCTAATTTCGTCGAATGGCTTTGTAAAAATCATGATTTTCGAATTTTGTCGATTGTATGCGTAAAAATAGCGAATTTCGTTGGTCAGGCGCCGGATATTCACGAATTTTGTTGATTAGTCTCGAAAAAATTGTGAATATTATTGATCGTGCTAGGAAAAATCGCAAATTTTGTAAATCAGCTTTGAAAAATCGCGGATATCTTTGATCAACTTTGTAAAAAAACGAATTTTGTTGATCATGCAAGGAAAAATCGTGATTTTCATCGATCAGCTTCGTAAAAATTTCGAATTTTGTTGATCAAGAGCGGAAAGATCCTGAATTTTTTCGATCGCCTTCGTAAAAATTGCGAATTTTGTCGATCAGGCTCGAAAAAATTGTGAATTTTGCCAATTATGCAAAGAAAAGTCGCCTATTTCGTCGAACTGCGAAGGAAAATCGCGAATTTTGTCGATCATGCAAAGAAAATCGTGAATGTCCTTGATCGGTTTCGTAAAACTCGCGAATTTCGTCGATCAGGTGCTGAAAAATAGCTAATTTTGTCAAACGGCTTCAGAAAAATCGTGTTTTTGTCAACAAGGTTCGGAAAAATCGCGAATTTTGTCGATCAGGTTCGGAAAAATCGCGAATTTTGTCGATCAGGTTCGGAAAAATCGCGAATCTAGTCGATCATGTGCGGAAAAAATCACAAATTTCGTTGATCATGTGAGGAAAAATCACCAATTTCGTCAATCAGTTTTGTAAAAATAGCGAATTTTTTTGATGAGGTGCGAAAAAATCCTGCATTTTCTCGATCGGTTTCATAAAAATTGCGAATCTTGTTGATCAGACGAGAAAATGATGCAAATTTTCTCGTTCAGCTTCATAAAAATTACAAATTTTGTCGATTGGTTTTGTAAAATGTGCAAATTTGGTCGATCAGGCGTGGAAGAATTACAAATTTCGTTAGTCGGGCACAGAAAATCGGGAATTTTGTTGTTCAGGCACGAAAATTCTTGTTGATTGGCTCCTTCTCTCTCTTTCGTTCATAAAGTTCACATTTTTTTTCGGTACCAGCAATTTATGCTTATTTTTTAGCACTTTTAATAAAACAAAATTTACTCTCCTGAAAAAAGTCAAAGAATATTTTTACATCTTGAAAATAAAACTTGAAACATCTGTTATATATATATACTAAAATCTGCTGATATGTCCTTACCATGTGAATTAAATTCACAAACTGGGTAAGCAAACTTAAAGGGGTAACATCCCCCCCCCCCGCCATTCCCCTCTAAAATCATATTTTTTATCTGATTATAGGCCACAGATCACCTCCTTTAAATCGAATTATTTCCTTATTATTGATGTGGCCCTCGACCGCTCAGACATATTTCTAAGTGGCCCTTCACTTGAAAAGGTTGTGCACCCCTATATTAAACTGTTTCATGTATAACAAAATTTATATGTAACTGAGGCTTAATATAAATTATACGATACTGTCTTGCATAATATGAAGTACATTGCATTTACAGGGACACACAAAAAATTTTAAATTGTATATTCCTTCCAACAGTCTGTATGTTTCCGATGATGGCTGATGGATGGATGTAATACATTTTAATTATGATATACACATTTAAGTTTCACTAAATCTTTCTACATTATAAGGGTGTGTATAAATGTTATAGTTGATATACAGGGCTACCCAAAAGAGCTCACCAACGTTACTGAGTATGAGCGTAAATTACTTAAAGGTGGTAATACATTTTTATGCTGAACTGCATTCAATTTACTAAGAAATGTTTGCAGAATATAGATAAAATTATATACAGGTCCACACAAAGAATTGTGTACATGGACACCTATGAAAGATAATTTATAACAATGAGATTTCAGTTGTTTTAAGAGTATTTTAGTTTTCAATGAATTTTAGCTTCTTATTGACGTGTAATAAAGATACAAGGTAAACTACAGGGCTGAACAAAGTTTTCAACTATGTTTCCCATTTATTAGTACAAACTGTTCAAAAAGAAATTTTAAGCTTTTTTCTTGCTTAACTAAATTTTCCCATTATATAACAGGGCTTGAATTTCAAGGCGGGATTCGTGCCCAAAATTTTGAAATCCCGCCCAAAAGAATAACGTG
This sequence comes from Maratus speculifer, assembly GCA_964019185.1. Classification (NCBI taxonomy): domain Eukaryota; kingdom Metazoa; phylum Arthropoda; class Arachnida; order Araneae; family Salticidae; genus Maratus; species Maratus speculifer. Next base: position 381,180,888 of record OZ025293.1, read on the forward strand.
GACGGGAGGCTCCCGCCGAAACAATTTTGCATTTTGAAATTATGATCAACTCCCACAACCGTTTTGCGAATTTTATGATATTTTCGTGCGAGTAATCGACACATTTTGTGAGGTTTTTTACAGCGAAAAATCATTGAAAATCACGATTTTTTCCGAGACTGATTGACAAATTTCGCATTTTTTTTTTACTGCAATCAATAAAGAGTTTTGTTCTATTTTCCGTGGCGAAATAGAGGTGATTCTGTTCGGAATTTCCCCTTCCCCCCCACACAAAATAACGCATTCAATTCCAAAAATTATGAAATGGTGATGCCGCGGACGCGCTATTGCACATACATTACGCATCGAATATGACACACAAAAGAAACAGCTATTACACGTTTCCCAAGACGCATGATTTCGTAAAAGTTTGCTAAAAAACGGCAAATATTGTTAAAAGATCGCGAAAAAGCGACTAATTTCTGGCAAATTTCGTCAAAAGATTCTCAAAAGAATTCCTAATTTCGTGACAGAATTCTGTAAAATGGCAGTTTTTGCCAAAAAAGTCACGAAAAAACACCAAATTTTGTCCAAAAGTTGCGGCAAACGGCAATTTTTGTAAAAAAAAAAAAAAAAAATTGTGATAAAACATCAGATTTCATCAAAAGATCGCGAAAAAAAAGACAAATTTCGACAAAAGATTCACTATAAACGACAAATTTCCCCAAAATATCATGAAAAATGGTAATTTTCGTAAAAAAAATCGCGATAAAACATCAGATTTCATTAAAAGATCGTAAAAAAATGACTAATTTCCTCAGAAAATTCACGAAAAAAATGACAAATTTCGACAAAATATTCACTATAAACAACAAATTTCCCGAAAAAGATCACGAATTTTGTAAAAAGATCACGATAAAACATCAGATTTCATTAAAAAATCGCGAAAAAACGGCAAATTTCGTCAAAAAAATCCCCCAAAAAAAGGCAGATTTCGTGAAAAGATAGTAAAAAACGACAGATTTCATCAAAAGACAGCGAAAAAATGCAACTTTCGTCAAAGAAAACCTCTCTTCCTTCCTTCCCTCCAAAAATAATATTACGGGGAGTTCATTTTTCTGTTCAACAAACTAATTTTCCTGCTTCAATATATTTTTTTCTTTGCTGCTCTAAAATCAGTTTCTGACAGCTCCAAATCTTTCTGAGTTAGTGCAATTCCTGAAAGCAGCCATTCATTAAACAAAAAGTATCTTTAGTAGCCATGGCTTCCTGGGCTGCATTTTTTTATTTTTTCATTACTACTTTGAATGATATCTTTTAGATTTTAACCAAATATTTTGCATATTTTCAGTCTTGCTCCCCTTTTAAAGAAGGACCTGATTGCATCTATAATTAAAATTGTGCTTTATGAAAATAATTATAAGATTAATCTCAGAATGCAAAAAAAACTTTTTATGGGGATATTGTTGTTGATTGGAAAACATGATCTTACTTTTTGAGGAACACAAACTTGACATTTCTGGATTACAATCCTGCAAGCTGTGGAATCCAACACTGGGAGTATTTTTTATTCATAAAAATCTGCCATCATAGTCCAGTAACCAATTTTATCATTAATGGTGATAAGTGAAATAAAAGTGGTTACTCCTTACTAACTCTTTAAATATAATCTTTAAAAATCTCTCGGAAGCAATTGATTGGGAATTTCTACTAAATATTGTTATGCATAAATTATGCTTTTAAAGTTGTTTACATTTAAAAAATTAAGCCAACTTTGAATTTAAAAAAATGTGAGTTTCTTGTATCCAAACAGCTGGGAAATGACATTGTTTATCCATCAGGGTTCGTGATTTTTTTGATTTTTTTAATAAAAATCAAAACAATTGGATTTTTTTGATTTAAATCGGATTTTTTTGATTTAAATCAGATTTTTTTTATTTTTTAAAAAATTGCCACACATTATTATTATTTTATGACTTTTTGTTTAATTTAAATAATATAAAGTTTACATACATAGACATGCATATTATAAGTATTATCTATTACTAATATTACACAATTTACATAAATGATTCATATTATTTCAAGGTAAAATTTTAGGCTATGAAAAAAATCTTGATTACACAAAATGCATGAAAAACTACAAATCAGATGTCAAAAATTAATTCAACTTTCAATATTTTAATTAAAATAAAAAACATCTGCAACACATAAAAAATTTAAACAAAATTGGAAGTTTTTAACTTTTTTTTTTTTTTTTAAGTGTTGACTGAGAAAAATGAGTTCACTTGCTGCCATCAAAAATCAAAATACTTAAGGCCAAAGGACACAAATTGAGATGTCATCACTAATCGACTGACTTCTCAGTAGTGTTGGAATTTACACAGGAAAATTTTGAATGGCAATTTTATTTTACTTGTGGAATATTTATCATCTTATAAAACAATAACTATTTAAACTCACTAATAAGAACTTGGAATCCCTAAATAAAAATTCAGCTAGAGGAGGAATGCTACAGTGTTGCCGCATCTGGATATTTTTTTATTGGGGGATACCAAATTCTCATCTGTATGTTTAAGTTTAAGAAGTAATTAATCATAAGTTAATCAGCATGTTCAGTGTTTTATACGATGATTGATATTCCACAAATAAAATAAAAGTAAATTGTTATTCAAAATTTTCTAGTGTGAATTCCAACATAAGTGAGATGTAAGTCAAATAGTGAATACCTCATAATTTGTGTCCTCTGGCCTTGAGCATTTCGATGGCAGCGGTTTAACAGTTTTATCTGTTGATTTCTAATTTCTGAAAGTATCAAACCAAAGGCAAAAAACATTTGTTCAGTTGAAGCAGATAAATCTATTGCAGTAAAAAGCTAGTTGATCCTTAATTCTCTTTTTAGTATGAGCTTTTCCATAACTGTAACAAAAATACCTGGCCAATTCTTTGGTAACGGAATTACAGATCAGAAGAAATTTATAAGTTTTTATTAGAATTAAGACTGTTTATTATTTTTTAAAGTTCCGATTTTTTGCAGGAATAATAACTACACAGATACAGAAAACAAAGTGTGCATTTGAAAAAGTTCTAAAATGATATTAGATTTTTTTAGAAATTTTTAAATGCTTGGTAACGGAATTACAGAAAAAAGACAAAGATAAAAGTGTTGTTTGGTCAAACTTAATTTCCTGTGAATCTAGCCATGCTATCATTGTTTGTTTTATGTGGTTAAATTAACTACATGTTATATTCTAAGAAACATTTGTTGTTCAGAATATACTCATTAGTAAATATTTTTAATTGCAGTTTAAGTAGAAGTAACGGAATTACATCAGTGGTAACGGAATTACATCTTCTGAAAATCAAGTTTTTTAAATTCAAAATTTTATTTCTAGTACAAGATACAATGCAAATGTTGATGTGATTTTACTTCACATTATACTTTTTTTACAAACTGATCATCTTTAAAGACTAAATGACCCCTATGATCCATTTGTGGTTCAGAAAGGGTCATCAAAACATCTTCCTGTTCAACATAATCAAAGCCATCTTGAGAAGGCCAGATAAAAGCCTCCCTATTCCGTTTTAAAAACTTTACATGTAAGGGAGAGGATTGTTTTGAAAGTACTTGCCCTATGTAATGGTGTGCAATTTCTATTTTCTTGCTTGAAGTAGCAGGTATATATTTTACCAAAACCCGCTATCCACAACAAACTGGCCGGTTAAGTTCATTCCTAGGCTTACAGAAAGGTTTGGGATTAAAGTTGTGACATGAAAAAATATTTGAAAAAAACTTTTTTTTTAGTTCCAACACATATTCACTGACAACTTTAGTGAAATGTAAACAACGAACATTAGGAATGGGCACAATGTTTTCCCAAATTTTATTATGCTCTTCTATATTATTTCAATATCTTTTGTTCCACAGTATAATACCTCAATATTTTCACATATTGATTTAGCCCCATGAAAAAAATCTGCAGCATTTTGTAGTTGCTCTTCCCAGGACAATACTGCTGCAGACACAATTCTTTTCACCAATCCCATTTACGGCACCCTTACCATGGCTTGTGGCAAAAAATTCCCGAGTGATATTTTTTTTTCAGATGAGTGAGAGCACACAACATTTTTGTTTAAATTGGCTAGATGCTCCATTAGAAAAAAATACTACCTCATCATATTGTTTAAATTTTTTTCTAAATAATTTTCCTGAATTATTAATTTCAAAAATGTTATTACTGCGTATTTATCATGTGACATATAATCAGATACAATAACCATGGAATGTACGTTTTCACCTTCCCAAGCACAAACAGTAAACAGAGTAATTTGGTTGTATGACCAATGAGATGATTGAATTTCATTTTGGTTCATTGTTGTATAATTCTCTGCAAAATCAAATTGGATTACTACTTTTGAACTATTCTGTTGGACATCTCATTTTTGAAATTGGAAAGATTCAGCCTGTTTCCTCTTTAAGTACGTGTGACGCAGAAAATTTGGAATTTCGTCTTCTAATTCAGCAAAGCACCTCTTTACAGTCTCATTTTCAACAATTTTAAGAACTTTGCTATTATCTGTTTTCCATTGGTACCATTCTATTGCCAAATCATTGACTTCCTCAAAATCATCACTAGCTTTAATAGAAGAAAATTGAGGTCAGTTGTTGCATTCAGAGAACATACATCTTTCACCATCCTGATTACAAGTAAGAACAGAACAAAATTCCCTGAAAGATATTGGGATTTGTGGTAAAATTTTTTCTATAGCAATTAGCAGTAGCCTTACATTTTCACGGTACTTGCATATAGCAAGTAATGTGGGGGATATCTTGTTGTAGGAAAACTTGCGTAGGGCGTAGTGTTGCAAATTTTGAAAAGCTTATTTTAACATCATTATTTTTGCTGCAAAAACATATTATTTGCTTCTTTTAATGTTGTAAACATGAACTGCTAAAGTTTATTTGTTTTATTTCACAAAAACTGTACACAACTAAACCTAATGTTTGCATTAGAATAATCACAGTGCAGCTAATTTTTTTCCCTTTTAGATCAACAGAGATGAAATTTAATGAAACCGAATTATTATTTTAAATTAAAAATACTTAAATATGACTAAATATTATGTTCTTTTGTTTAAATATGCTTTCCACAGTACCTAGAATTTAATAACATTATAAAAAAGTACAATGTAATTCCGTTACCGTAATTCCGTTACTCATTATGTAATTCCGTTACCAGTAATTATACCACTAATTAAAAAACATATTAAAATTTTTTTGTATCAATTTATTCTTTCAGAGACTCATTAAGAAAAAACAGAATATTTAATTCTTAGTAATATTATTCTTAAAATAAATAAAACTTTAACATCATTGTAGTAACGGAATTACATCTTATATTTACGTCATTAAAATTTATTAATTAAAGTAATTAGAATCTCATATATTTTTATTTTAACAATATTTTTTCTTAAAATATTCTCTTTAAAAATGAGCAGACCAAAAACAAATAGAAATTTAACATGTTTTATGTAGTATTTGTGATCTTAAACATTTAGTATGGAAATTTATCTAAAATGTGTTATTCTGGATACCTGTGAAACTTCTCTTTCTGGATTTTTTTAAGATCATGAATTTAAAAAATTTACTAATAAATGAAAAGTGCATACTTTTTGCTACAAAATCCCAAGATTTGATAAAATTCTGAGTTACTTAAGTTTTTGCCACCCATGTCCTGTTTCTCAAAGAATTGCCCACCTTCCACCATTCTAAAGGGCTGAGATCAATTATATTAAATTAAATAAATAAATCAATTGCTGATTCAGATTTTGCTCAAATCCTTATATAGCAGGCTTCACCAAAGTACAGCACATAAAGTCATACAATTTTATTTTGCCTCAACTTGCAAAAGTTTTTCTAAATACTAATAAGTAAATGTTCAAATATTTAATATATTTCTGCTTAGATTTCTTTACCGTTGCAAGATTATTTTATAATTTGAGACTCAAATGAAATTTGAAAGCATTTTTTTTTCTAAACTTTACATTTATTTTACTTTTCTACTAAGCTTAAACTTTATCTTTCTGAAAGTTGTTTGATTATATATGGTATATAAAACTAAATTATATCACATTATTATGTTTGTTTCATCTGAAATTTATTAAAAAATAACTTAAAAGAAAGACTGATTTAAATCAATGATTTTTTTAAAAAAATCAGTTGATTTAAATCGTGATTTAAATCATGATTAAAATCAAGCCGATTTAAATCAACGAACCCTGTTATCCATATTATTTTAAATTTTGATGGAGATAAAATAATGCAAATTAGAGGATGTTAAACCCATCTGATAAACATTTTCATAAAAGTCATTTATTTTTATATTAATTTAGAGATACACTAAATAGACACAAATATATTACAGAATTTTTCCTTTATTAAAAAAAAATTATTAAAACTGCATTAATAAATTTGTATTAAAAAATTATAAATTATGACTAACATTAATTTTTGAATACAACAAAACACAATTGTTAAAAACATCGATATGTAAGGTCATTTGAATTTTCGAATAATATACAGAGAAATAGGAGAACATCTTCTTTTATCAAAGGACCTCAGAAAAAATAAAATAAAGTTATCTCAAATCTTTAGAGGATCTTTTTGAATGTTAAAAAGTTTATTAGAAATATAAAATTGCTCTATAATTTTACTGTTGAAAAAATGATTTTTTCTATACCCTTTCTCGTAAGATCTTTATTTTATTTTTCGAAATCAGTAGATAAACTGCTAACTTTTTTTGTTTTATAACTGTATTAAAATTTAACAAAATTATCTAAACTATATGTCTTTCTTGGCTGGAAAGGAATTCAAATAGAGTGTTAAATTTGAAAAATCCATCTTATGCTTTTTTATCGTATAGACAAATTCCCATAGCAAAATTTATAAGTAGTTTTTAATTATCAGTATTATTACCAATCGATACATATGTCTTTTTTATATGATCTTTGAAAGGTGAAATGGGAGGAGTCTAACATTTTTCCTCCTATGATTCTTATAAGATAATCTAGTGACAAAAGAATAAAAAATGAAAGTGATAAATTTGATATCAGTCATCTCTATAAGCTAATATCTGTATTCACCTTGCAGGAAAGTTTAGATATTGCATGATTTGTTTTAGAAAATTGCATAAGGGTCATTCCATGTCAAATCACCCAGATTTTTCTAAAAAATGACACCTACCATCACCAATTTCAATAAAATTCAGTGGATTTGTAGAATTTCTAATGCTGATTCAAAAAAATTCAGTTATATTGAAATTGATCAAACGGTTTGTAAGTTATGAGCTTTTAAATAGCTCCCAAGATGGCCAATTTGCCACCATTGTGAATGGCACATGTGACAACAAAAAAGTCCATAACTTCTTTCAGGTTTAAGCTAGAGCTTTCAAACTTTTTTTGTTTTGTTCAGAATAGGACTGGGCGATGTAGAGATTTCTTAAATCGATTTATCATTCATCTAACATCGCGATTTAGCACTAATTTTACCCTCTATAATACGAAACCTATCATTTAATTTTTAGTAACAAAATATGGGCTTTATGCACCCACTTGTATTAATTTAGCATTTAATTGTTCAAATAACTAAAAATTATATATTTTACACACACACACACACAAAAAGCCTTTTTTAAAAAAAAAAAAATTAGTGATCTATTTTAATATTTTTTATAAACTCATCCTTAAAGAAATAAAATAAAAAAGGATTTTTTTCATTGTGTCCGACTTGTTTTGGATGCTACAATCTAAATTACTTGAGTAGGGGAGCCTGGGGGCAACTTCCCATAACATGCTCAAATAGCACTTCATTGCTAATAGCATGCATGCACTTGTTTTTGCAGATTCACTGATAAATTTAGCTGTTCTTTTATCATCAGAAGAATAGTGGTATAAAAAAAAGAGGGGGGAGGGAGAGATTTGAGAAAAAGGTTGCAATTTTGTTTTGTTTTTTTACTTTTAGATTACCATATTTTTGGGTGTATAGTCCGTGGCTTATACGGGTGATTCTCAAAATAGGGGACAATTTCAAAAGTGAAATCTTAAAAAAATTACTGTTAGCAAAATTTCTGAAAAAAATAGGTGTTGTTAATATAGTATTAGGTATACTTTACATGTAGTCAGCAGAGCTAAATGTTTAAAAATTAACTTAAAAAAATAATTAGTATTTTTTGAGCCATGCTAATGACAAAACAAATTGCATGGAATAAATATATTAAGAAATTTTTATTTTCTTCCTGTTTAAATATTTTTTTCTATATTTATTAGCCTTCCTTTTCAGCAAATGGTTTCTATTTTTACATATATACATATAAGGAGAATAAAAACATTACCAAAGAGCAAACTTTGTTTACATGAGCAACATTCTGACACTAACAATGTAAGAAGCTGTCTTAGTGATTTTCTGACAGATTTAATGCATATTTTAGGGATAATAAATGTAATACCTAAATTTATATGTAAAATTATACTTTGTAAAAGATACAATATAAGCAGTGGTTACATTTATGCACATAGGTATGGACAGAAAAATCATGCTAATGACACTGATATTTGTCTATGCTAATGACAAATTTTAATTTAAATAAGATTATGAGCCAAAATATAATCATAATGCAATAGTCCTTTCTGGGGCTTTTTAAAACACAAAAGTCCTATGCAAATAAGTAAAATAAAAATTTTAATTATAAAATAAACATGAAAATCAGAGTTCATTCTAGGATTAAGGGCAGGCAGGGCGCGCTTTGCTATAAAAGGGCACTTAGAGAAAAAAAAGGGCACATTAATGCAATTATAAATAACCAACTAATTAATCTCTCCCCCCCCCCTACCCCATCCCCCAAAAAATATTTGCTTCTTCCCCTTTAACCCCCCGTAATATTTTGCATTGACAATATAAAATAATCCTCTTAATTTCCCTTTCTAGAATTTTATATTTCCCCAGATTATAATTTTTACACGTTTTTAGGTTATTTATTTTTTGCATTAATGCTGCGGCAAATGTTTTTTTTTTTTTTTCTGCAACTGAACGCATTTTTCACTAAATTTTGCGATTCCCGTTATTAAAAATTCAAGTTGAAAGGGTGTCTGATCGATCTCTATACAACGCATACGACAAGGGGCGCACAAAGTATCAATTTGGCACTCCCCCACCACCACCACCCAACTGTTTCTTATAACAAACTAAAAATGATGTTGGTACTATAAATTTGGCGCTCCCTAAATTTCAGCGCCCGGAGCGACCGCCCACACCGCACGGCGCTGCGGACTATTTGAATATTACCTGGATAGAAATAAAACTACAAAAATAATAAAGGACAACGGTGTTCGTCTGTAACGGTGACGTCATTTGATGTCGGTAACAGCACGCGGTTAAATTTCGCTTTCACTGCATTTTAAAAATTTCTAAGCATAGCATATTATCAATTTTTACCTCGACAAATAGAGAAAAATATGCACTTACAAATACAATTATTTTCAAAACTGTACTGCAATTAGTTTGAAAATTATATCGCAATTTAATATTTTTAAAATAATTTTCAAGCATGAACTTTTAAAAATCATCCACCGTGCATAGAGATTATGAAAGATAAATCCGTTTGCATTTAAATTAAGAGGCTATTTTAATCAACTGAAAAGACCTGTTCACTATTGCTAATCCTATTGAAGAATTTTATAAAGATATCTCGGTTGCATTTCAATATTTTTAAACAAATTTTTTTTATTCATTGGATATGTGACATCGATCTATACAAAGACCCTTTTTTACTTTTTTGATTGTGATTGCAGATTTTTTTTTATGAGGACACTTTCATTTTCATAACCGGTTACGAAAAACGAAAGCATTCTTATAAAAAATCTGCAATCAAAATTGAAAAAAGTAACAAACGGCCTTACAGATCGATATCAACTATCCAATGAAAATAAATAAATAAATAAGCATATTAAAATGCAAACAAAGTATATTTATAAATTTCTTTTATAGCATTAGGGGCATTTTTCCGATTAAATGAGACAAAAATTTGTTTTTAAAAACCAATGATAAAAGATTAAAAATTCTGTAAAAGATACTTGTCGGAAAAGGGTAAGTAAATCAAGCTCAGAATTTGTTTCTGGCAGATATTTCATAATTATTTTTAAAATTCATGAGACAATAAAATAAGTAAAACAGTAACATAACAGACATGTAATCAAATTACGCGCCCAAACAATTGAAAGAATCGGAATTAAAGACTGCTGTAAATAACAAAATCTTTGGTGTTTTTATACATTAACTTATACGAAAGTATAGCTTTTAATAAATTTCAAAACTTAATTTGAATGCGAAATTGATAATTCAGAAAAAAAATTGGCTTTGTTAATAGGCAATTAAATAAATATACTTTAACCCCTTCGCGACGAGAGCCTTTTACGAAATGTTTAATGTTTTGTCACCGGTTTTTAAAAACAGAAATATGTGTGCCTTATTGAATTGAGAAAATACTACGATTTAATAAGGCAAATTTTGCAGTAAAATTTTACTGGTGAGGATAAACAAGAATTCTTAAACCTTTTTGCGGCACATATATGTGTCGATCGTCCCCAAGGGCCAAGGGGTTAATATTAAAAAATAGTTTTCCCTTGTGTTCTAAAATCCGAGGTCCCGGTTCGATCCCTAGTAAATAAAAGAGTTAAAATAGTTTAACACTCTTAACATTCCATGTTCATCTTTTCAAAATTACTCTTTTTTTCCGTTTACTGGAATTTTTATTTCTCCCAAAAGTTTCGTTCATTTCATTAGTTTCGATAACGTTGCAATTAAAAAAGAAAAAACACTTACCTACATTTTCCTGGGTGATAGGATGACTTTATTTTTTCTCTCCAAATTGTCTCATATTAATATCCCTCATTTTTTTCCCGAAGGCATTAGCGCTGAATAAGCACTTAAAAAACCTTTTGTAAAAATTAACACACTCAACTAATTTTGGTACGAACTCTACAATTCTGATACTGGAACTGTTGTTTTTACTGAAGCTGGGGAAATTTCCACGAATTGCTTTTGGTCCAATGAAAAATGGACCAATCCCCTAAAAATAAAGGGGAGCGATTCCTTCATGCCTTTAAATATTCTAAAAAGACGGAAAACAAGCACATGTCCACTTTTTCTGTTGCCTCAAATTGGTCGTAAATCTCTCTGATAAACAAACGTCATTTACCAATGCGGAAAGTTTTCAACATTTCTCTCTCCTTCATTTTAGTAGTTTTATCTCTGTGATTCAGAAAAACCCTCACAGCGGGGCAGAGCAAGGGAGTGACCTGCAATTGTACAATACTTTTTCTTGGATTTATCTTCAAACAGCAATAAAATCAGAGGGAGAGAGGCAACTGTAGTTTACAAATTATTTGGTTTATACCCGAAAAACCTTTCAGACACTTAAATTTGATCCTTGTTTTCAAAGAATTTACGTAAAACCAACTGACAGACAGAAAAATCTTAATTTTATTATTTTCAAGTGAATTTATTAAATAAAATATTTTGTGAAGCACTGCACGCAGAACTTCAGGATCGCGCGTGTAAGTTCAATATTTTTAAATTATACCCCTTCAACCCATAGATTAAAGAATAGCGGCAGATTCTTAGACTATTACTTTCAGATATAAAGACTCTAAAAAATTAATATAGTTTAAAATAAAAGGAAAAATGCGGTTAGAATATTATAATTTTTGAAGTTGTATATTAAAGTAGTTTATAAAATATTTCTCTACTAGCTGATCGATCCATCGTTGTCCGGGCATGGGGGGGGGGGGGGGCCTTTAAAAACCGCTGTATAGATTTTGAATAATTTCGAATATTTCCAAAATATACTATAACGGGCTTCGAGACTGAAATGGGATTCCTTTTACTAATGTTTAAAAATTATGAAAAAAAAATTATAAAAGAAGGGAAAATTTATTTCAAAAGTCAAAGGAACAAAATTTACTATATTGGGGAGAAAGATTAAAGCAGTTGATTTTAATTATAAATATTTTTAAAATGTTAAAAAATAATCGCATACCGCGCAAAAACTCTAAAAAGTGAAAAAAAAATTGCTACGAATTTCGAATAAACTTTATTGAAAAGAGAACAAAATTTATAATATTGAGCTAAAAGATTAAATCTGGATTTTTTTTTTACTAACAAAGAAAAATCATTGCAGAATTCTAAAAAAAAAGCTAAAAATCTCATTAAAAATTCAAAAAATGCAGAGGGCAACATTTATTATTGTAAGCCCGGAATATCATTAACGCCGAATTTTTTTTTTTTTTTTAAGCAGGAAAAAAAAATCACCGAAGAAAGCGAAAAGTCCCAACAAAAGTCTTTAAAAGATCAAAAATGTAGAGAATAAAATGTACTATATTAGGAAAAAGTTTGAAACCGAATTCCTTTTACTAATCTTATATTTCATCTTTATATTTTTTATTTCTTTATCGCCCGCCCCGGATCCTTTATTTTATTAACGGCATTGCCTGTTTGAAATTTTAGTTTTATTTTACTGTGCTTCCCTTTTCCTTAAAACTGTTCTCAAATTCAAACTAACTACTTTCTAATAAATTTCTGAATCGTTCTTTACTTATAAATGCAGTAATTGATATGTACTCTAAAACTGTAAAGTCGAATAGTTTTTTCCAGTTTTCGACATACCTTTCAAAGAAAAAAAAAATGCTATCGAATTTGGTGCTTTGAATAAAATTTCCAATGCATGGAAGTTTGTTAAAACTGACACCATAGGACAACAATCACTTATCAATCAAGGTATAATTCATTTGTAAAAAAATTTAAAAAGATATTTATTTCCGAAACACTTCTTTAATGTGTTAAAAATTTCATACTGTTCATCTATGTTAGGAATTAAGAATGGGCCATTTCAAACATTAAAAATAAATGAAATCCTGCCTCATCCGACTCGATTTCTACTTAGATTGAGAATTTCCTTAATATGAAATATATATTAAAGAAAGGAAAAAAATACTGCATAAATATTTATGCGAAAATTTTACCGCATATTTCAAATTATGCATCCGCAAGCAATTGATATGTAGCATCAATGATGATATCTTTAATTACTTCAAATAAAAAATTCTAAAAAAAAAAAAAAAAGTAAATAATAGTAGTTAAAAAAAAGTTTAAAACTTCAGAGTTTTTGAAGATGTATATTTAATTGGGGTTGCAGGATATTTTTTTAGTGTTCGAGTCTGGTTAAAGGATTGATTTTAAGTAGAATTTGTAGGTTTTAAAAAAAAGCCCCGCAGGACCCCACTGATTTGCTGATACTTTAAATAGGAGCAAAATTAATATGCTGAAAACGAAACTTATTTTGAATTAAAAAAAATTTAGTCTAGCTAATTCGGGTCATAGAGACTTTCGCTGAGCTAGAAGATAAAGAACAGAAATAACTTTCAATGTACTTGATAGTTTACATTTCTTTAGTGATGTGTTTATATTATAAAACCACCAATTAAGACTCTTACAGAGTATGCAGTATTGTGAGTCATCATCTGAAATGAAATGAGTGTTAGTTATTTACGATAGTAAAAATAAACCTTTTTATAGTGAAGCAAGCTAAAATGAATGAATTTTCGATGAATTAAAGTCAGAAATGCAAGAAATTAGTGTAGCACATGACCAGTGGCGGCAATAAAGTGCAAGTGTGACGTAGCAGATAAAATCAAACCCAAGCTGATTATAGAGGGTCTTCAGTGGATACTAAAAGCCTTTTCCCAATAAAGGAAAGAAAAAAAAATATTAATATACAGAGAAGGGTTGGCACATAGCCTCCGCGCATGTAGGCAGACCCCAATGAAACAAATTATTTTTATTTTACTGAAAAAAAAAAGTGAGGTCCTAAATTGTATTTTACATTCAAGTCAGTTCAAGAAGGCCGGCTTTGTGTGCTGCCCCTATTTATTCATGCTAGAAGTCTGCACGGGCCGAAATTTCCAGGCCCGGGTCCGGCACGATCCATAGAGAAAAATACGGTCCGGACCGCCCCGAATGAAAAAATATTGACCCATCTGGTCCGTTATAAAAGTTAAAATTTTGGCATAGGTCGTGCCGGGCTCGAGTCAAAATTTTAACTTTTAGAGAAATTTTAGAAAAAAAATTTAGCGATCCGGCGCGTTATAAAAGTTAAAATTTCGACCCAAACCCGTTCCGGCCTGATTGAATTATACAGAACATTCATTTTTACTCTTACGGAATAGTTCTGACAGAAAAAAACTATTTTAATTTCTTGGTTCTTTTTTTTTTTCAATGTTTATAATTTTTATTTATGCAGAAGCAGAAAGGCCCCGTAAGCTGCAATATTTGTTTTTAATGAGCCTTTGTTTGTTGTATATAAATGCTTAAGTTATCATTAATATTATTATTCCATGAAATCGAAACATAAAAATCTAAGAAATGCTATATGGTTAAAGTAAAATCTCCTAAGACTGAATCGCATTGGAAAGAAAAAAATACGTTATAGACAAGTTCCCTTCTTAGCAGGTGTAAATGTTTTCTCGTATATTATTGTATTCCTTTTGCATGGATGAACAGTTTAAAAGAAGATTCCGTCATATGCAGGTTCTTTTTTTCATGCGTTTAATTCTATTTTAACAAATCTCAAAATCTACAAAATTTTTAAAAAGAATTAATTTTAATGTTTAATTGTAGAAAAATGATGATTTAAAAGTATATGCCTTTTTTTTTTTTTTTTCAAAAATTTTTGGACCAAGCCAAATTTTACTTATTTTTGAACAGACTTCACCACAAAGAGAAAATGATTTTCATACGGGATGATTCAACAGGAACTGAATATTTTGGTCTGTGAAGACTAGGAAGAATGAAATCAGTCCTAGCTTGGTATGGAAAAAATAAATTAGGTCCTCCCCGATCCCTCTGGATAAAAGTAAGGCCCGGCTCGTGCAGATCTCTAATTTATGCTGTACAGTTAACTGATTTAGGCATCATCGATTGAAAAATAGCTTTTAAAATTAATAGTTTAATAGAAAATCACTTGTGTTTCTGACAAAACTTATTTTATTACTTGCTTTACTGACATATTACAAATACTATTTTAATATTTCTCTTTATGCTTTTCATAGAAATTTTCATTTCTTTCAGTTTGAGAAAAATATATAGATGATTAATCTTTTGGGTGCTTGATCTTTGATTCTCACAGTCGATAAAGAAAAAAAAGAAAGAAAGAAAGAAAAGAAATTAACTATTTCAGTGAATTACTTAACAGCATTGCCTGTGCATCTCTTTCGCTTATAAATCACTGCTATGGACAAAGTGCATGTTTTTTGGTCATTTTCCGAAATTCTACTCACGACCCCCAGGGCAACCTCGTCCACTCCCTCCAAAATAAATAGCGAGATAAGGGGGATATTTTCTTTTTCTTTTTTTGTTATTTCGGGCGAATTTTCCCAGTAGCGTAGTAGTAGAGGCAGAAATTTATGACAGCGTGGACTTTCTAGTTTTATGAAAATAATTGGTGTCTGCATAAAGAAGGCTTGGGGGGGGGGGGGGCGTGTGAAAAGGAAGAGATTAGGAGTGAAATGGGGCTGGGGAGGTTGTACAATGTTTTCAAATAGTTTAGTGTTTGTTTGAAATAAGCGATGAAATTTATTTTAAGGGCGCTTTTTTCCCCCTCTAGTCGATTTTCCGAGTAATAGGGCTCGCGGGGCGGGGCTTTTGAACAGTGGGGCCGTCGGGGTGGAAAATTTTATGAAGAAGGGCAAGCAGGGCGGCGCGCCCTGTGAAAAACGCCTAGAATGAACTCTGTGAAAATTATTATCCATTCTAATGACATACAATTGATGTACGCCCCTAATATTCAACTTCTATTCTTAAAATACAATACATGCTTCTATTTTCAGGCTGGGATAAAATGGCTACTTGTTGCCATGGAGAAACTTTACATTTTCAAATTATTGTCATATGTGAAAATGAAATTTTGATTATTAACCAGCTGTTATAGTATGACCTTGTTTTGAAAATAGAATGTGGAGGACAAACTTTAATTCTTTTTTTATATACTATAATTTTATTTTTAAAAAGAAACTTATTGGATAAATCCTCTCCTTGATTAATTTAAAGAAACAATAACATTTGTTTTATTTTATAAACATGATATTAACTCTTTAAAAAGCTAGTATATACAAAGCACAGCTGCTGTGGACATCCATGCTAATGACATTTTGAACATTTATTCTGTTATTTTAAAGTGTTTTTAACTAAAAAGTGAGTAATTCTTGAGTGCAAATAATGAATAATATTTGTGTGCCGAAAAACATAAATTGTCCCCTATTTTGAGAATCGCCCATACAAGAAAAAAACCTCCCAAAAAATTGCTGCGGCTTATACATATAAGGCAAAATTGGGAAATTTCCTCAGTGGCCACTGACCAGCAAGACTAGTTTTTCAAATGGCCACTTTGTTTAAACTTGTGGCCATTTTTTTATTTAAAAATACTAAACAGTCAATTTTCTATAAGTGTTAAACTAAAACAGAATAGCTTAAATAAATATGTTAATAAAATGTATTGAAACCTAAAAAAGTAGAATCTTTAATGAAATGTAAATAAATTGTATTCTCTCCTAGTAAAAAAGTGGCCAGAAGGTGGCCGCTGATAGTCAATTTTTCACTGGCCACTTTTTCTCGTGTACTGGCCCCATGGCCGGTGGCTAGTGCTAATTTTGCCCTTTACTTATACACAGTGAGGGTTATACAAAGTTTTTTTTTTTTTTTTTTTTTTTTTTTAATTGGAAATCGTGATATTTTTTCTACAATTTTTTTAAACCTTAAAAAATTTGAAAAAAACATCAAAATTTGTAAATTTTTTTCGCTATGCCTTGAAATTTAGAGTTTTCCCATGTTTGTAAAGGCTTTTTTTACTGCTTAAATAAAGTTATTTCTGGATTTGGAAGAACTGTCGCAACTATCGCCAAGTATTGCACTGATAGATGTATAATAGCCATTGTGTTTTTAAGAGTACAAAATCCAAAATCCTTCCAATCTCGACAATTCTGAATTTAAGATCATTTTTAGTTTATTTTTCAAAAAAATAATCTGCTAACCCTGTTGTAAAGAACAAAAAAAAGTGCTTGATTTATATCATTTCGGAACGATTCAGAGCAGTCGTTCTTTTTCGAAACGATTCCAAGGAATCGTTCCTTTACAGAGTCATTTCATTTCGGAAGGAGTTCAAAGAATCAAACTTTTCCGGAGTCGTTTCATTTCAGATAGAGTCCGAGGAGTCGTTCCTTTTCACAGTTGGTACCTTACCCTGTTGCAAAGAATTAAAAAAAGTGCATGATTTATGTCATTTCGGGACGATTCAGAGCAGTCAATCTTTTTCGAAACGATTCCGAGGAATCGTTCCTTTACAAAGATGTTTCATTTCGGAACAAGTTCTAGGAATCGAACTTTACCGGAGCCGTTTCATTTCAGATAGAGTCCAAGGAATCGTTCGTTTTCGGAGTTAGTGCATTTCAAATCGATTCTGAGGATTCGATCCTTTTGGGAACCAATGACCTAAGATATGTATACATTTTATGTCTGAAATTTTGAAGTTATCACCGATTTCTTTTTTTTTAATTTTCGGAAATTTTTTTTTAAAATATCACTCTTCTTTGAAAAAAAATGCGCGTAAACGCAGCATCGCTTGAAATTTTATCTTAAAACACATAAACGCCGCGGCGTTTCTTCCGAAAACTACGTTACTGATAATCTTAATTTTTTAGCCCAATTACTGTAGATTTTATGCATCACGAAAAAATTTGGTAAATTTGTGTTAAAAATTATGACTAATGGCTTCTAATTTCGAACCTTGGTCGAAATATACGTTCGTAAATGGTGTATAGCCCGTGGATTATACACTGATGCATCTCCGCAGGTTATACACGAACATTTTTTACTGCACTGCTCGATTTAGGGGTGCGGGTTATACACCCAAAAATACGGTATAATAAAATGTGTTTAATATAAATGTTGACATTCATATAGTTAATGGAGAAAGATTGAAAGGCCATATTACCAAAGTTGCTGATTTTTTTGAGATTGTTGACCCCTGTTAAGATTAGCAATAAAACATAATCTTAAATATATATATCTTTTTAGTGATAAGTAAATGACAAAAAAAGTAGAAAACCACAAATCTACAGAAAAATCCATTGAATGCTCCCTCATTCTGCTGAAAAAACAAATTACCTGAAACATTACATAACCCTATTAAAATATTTTTAATTAATTAATTAAAATTAAAGTATTCTAATGTTACACAAAGATATGAAAAACAATTTTTCATCAAAATAATGCATAAAAATATAAACTAAGAATGGATTAATTTAGATTTTAACCTTAATACTTTTTTATTTTTCTCAGACAATACTGAATCAGGTACAAATAAAACACAATAAAATGTTATTTGGATTTTAATTAATAAATAAATGTATTTTTAATGCACTACACACATCAAATACTGTTGGCATCTATACTGGTGATTCGCATCATTAAACAGTATATCTTGGGGGGGAAAAAATCCAAGAGCTGAGCATGCAACAGAAAATGAATATTGAAAATACTGAAATGTCCTTGAAATCCGTTTGCATCCAGTGTAAAAAAAGAAATAAATTATTTGAAATGCATGTGGGATCAAAGCTGATGAATATATTTTCCAGAATAAAGCTATATTTCTTGCAAAAATAATCAAACTGAATATACTAAAAGCACATGGCAAAAAACTCCCCGCAATATTGAAAATACAAAAAGTCATCAAAATCTGCTTGCATCCAATAGAAAAACGAATTAACCAATTCTCTAATTAGACACAATCAATGTAGATATTCATATTTTAATGAAAAGAACTGTATTTCACTTGGCGATCAATAATTATTATTTTAAGTCATCACTTGGCAAGTGATGACTAGAGTGGTGATCGATGACCAGCAAATTATTTGAAATGCATGTGGAATCAAAGCTGATAAATATATTTTGCCAAAATAAAACTGTATTTCTTAAAAAAATAATCCAACTGAACACGATAAAATAACTCGGTAAAAAACCGAAATATTGAAAATACAGCTATGTCATTGAAATCTGTTTGTATCCAGTAGGAAAAAGAAATAACCACTTTTGTAATTAGATGTAATCAATGTAAAGATGCATATTTCCATGAAAAAACTGCATTTCAGTTGGCAATTGTAAATAGATGTTTTAATCGCCACTTGGTGAGTGACGACTAAGATGGCGATAGATGTCCAATAAATTTACTTGAAATGCATGTGAAATCAAACCTGATGAATTAATATATTTTCCAAAATAAAACTTATTTCTTGGAAAAATAATTCCAACTGAACACACTAAAAGAACATGACAAAAAACCAAAATATTGAAAATACAGCTAAATCATTGAAATCTGTTTGCATCCAGTAGGGAAAAGAAATAACCACTTTTCTAATCAAATGTAATCAATGTAGAGATTAGTATTTCCATGAAAAAAGCTGCATTTCACTTGGCGATCGAAAAAAGTTTTTATAATCGCCAGTTTTATATCTTTAATTACTGCATGGCAAGTGTCGGCCGCTAAATTTTATCTGTATTAAATCAAATCCTGCTACATCGATTTAACACATAGGGGGCGCTATGGGTGGCTCAGCCCCCCTAAAATATTTTGATAATAAATTATTTAAAATGCATATGGAATCAAATCTGATGAATATATTTTGCAAAATAAAACTGTATTTCTTGAAAAAAACATACAACTGAAATAGATAAAAGAATGCGGCAAAGAAAACGAAATATTGAAAATACAGCCATGTCATTGAAATCTGTTTGCATCCCATAGGAAAAAGAAATAACCATTTTTCTAATTAGATGTAATTAATGTAGAGATGCATATTTCCATGAAAAAACTGCATTTCACTTGGTGATTGAAAATAGATCTATTAAATCGCCACTTGGTGAGTGACGACTAAGATGGCGATCGATAGCCAACAAATTACTTGAAATGCGTGTGGAATCAATGCTGATGAATACATTTTTGCGAAATGAAACTGCATTTCTCAAAAAAATAATCAAACTGAACACAGTTAAAGAACTCTGCCACAGGCATGAAAGAGTTCCTCCTAAAGGAGGAATTCCACCTTTTTTAAAGGAATTTTGGTCATTCTCTGGATTGGTGTAAAAATGCAAAGAAAATTTTAGAAGGATAATTAAGGGGGGGGGGGGAGAGGTGTCTAAAATTTAATAATTAGGCATTTTATGAAGGTTTTGAATTCTTTCAAGAATATCTTTTTTAGACTTTGAAAATTCAAAGTGAAAGGAAGTTTCTTTTTGGAAAGGAATATTTTGTTATTTTGTACTATTTATACAACACTTTTGGGTAATTTCTGTGATACCTTTTTTGAGATGTATTTCTGAAGCAAAGATCAGTTAAGCAGGGGGAATTTAATGGCTGAACTATTCAGATTAATATTTGTTTTGGAAAATTAATGCCTGTACCTCACATAAGTTGATCAGATATATTTGGTTTTTCTCCTTTAGCATTATTAATACTTTCTAAGTTAAAAAAGCAATCGTACGTGCAGTTACAATTAATTTTATTCTCTGTTAAAATTACACTGAAAATATCAGAGTTTGACGCCATTGTATAGCTAAAAAAAATTTTCCACCTTTTTTCTTGTTTCCCACTTTCATGCCTGCTGCAAAAAACCAAAATATTGAAAATACAGCTATGTCATTGAAATCTGTTTGCATCCAGTTGGAAAAGGAAGAAAACACTTTTCTAATTAGATGTAATCAATGTAGAGATGCATACTTCTATGAAAAAAACTGCATTTCACTGGGCGACCGAAAATAGACTTTTTTAACCGCCACTTGGCGAATGACGACAAGGGTGGCAAACGAGGGAAATTTTTTAATTGCCACTTTTACATTTTTAATAACCACATGGCAAGTGACCTCTGCTAATTTTAAATCAAATCCTACTAAATCAATTTAACATCAGCTTGCAATTTTTTTCTAAAGTAGTCTTTTTCTTAAATTGAAAACACTGAGGTTTGTGATGTGTGTTTAAATTGGATCGTCTAAATCGATTTAACACAAACTTGCTCTGTTTTCTCTAAATCATCTTTTTCTTACATCACCTTTTTCCTAAATTGGAAAGCATTGAGGCTTGCAAAGTTTGCTTAAATCGCTAAATCGATTTAACACTAGTGTGATATGCAAGCAGTATATACACCAAAGTAAATAACTCAATTTTTTGATGTTAGCTCTGACTCATTATTTGAAATTGATTTAAAACCAATGGCTAAATCACAATTTAAGACTGATTAAATCACAATGTAAGGCCATGGCTAGATCACAATGTATGGCAATGGCTAAATCGCGATTTCTGATGTAGCGATTTAAGAAACTGACTAGATCGCGATTTCCGATGTAAGCTTTAAATCGATTTAAGGCCCAGGCCTAGTTCAGAATAAAGTAAACTTTCGTTTAAACAGATTTTTGTAAACCTCATTCTATAAAAATGCTGTCAGAAAATGATTTTTTGTCATTATTTTTTAAGTAAAAAAAGATGAAACTTCAATAGCTGATTTCCCCTAATGTGTTTGTTCCCCCTTCAAATTTCATCTAATTTCATAAATATGCAACTCAAAGTGTGTTTTGATGACTGATTAAAAAATTTTAGTGGGCGGTTCACAAGTTTTTGTTTAAAAAAATAAATTCAATTTTACTGACTTTCCACAATAACAGAAAACACAAGATAATGTTGATATTTCTTTTATTACCAGAAATATCATACATATTTACATCTAAAAGTTTGATAAGATTTTATGTCAGATAAATATATATATATAATTAATGTGGCTAAATAAAGAGGGAATCATATAGAATGCCAATAATGGGTTCTTACAAGACATAGAAGTACTTTCCTGACAAATTGAAATCTATTGCAGTCTCAGTAAATTATGAGTAAAAAAGAAATGATGGGGAAAAATTCTGCAAATAGCTGCATTTTATGGCAAAATTGTACTTTTATTTTATACAAAATACAATAAAACTGCAACTCTAAAATAACAATGATGGTACTTTAAAATATATAAAATAACATATCACATATAAAGATGAAAGTAAGGAATTTTGCTTAGTGGCCACTGGCCGGTAGGTTGTCTTTTTTTAGTAGCCAGTTATTGGCTAGTGAGAATAATTTCTTTAGTAGCCAGTCGGGACATTTATGTTACTGAATATTTAATTACAAGATATATACGAGCTTAGACTTGTTTGGAATAAACTTGAGATACTAATTTCAAATCTGTTTTAAATTAACAGCAAAGTTATATGTAACATGCATATGTGTAGTTAGCTACTCAAGTTCAACTATGCTTAGGTACTTGCGTAGCTAATGACGTAAATAAACTCCAAAACTCTTTTTTGTAATTATTTGTCTAGCATTAAGAAGTAACCCCTCCCCCCCCCCCCAAAAAAAAAAAAGTTTATCCACTAACTAGCAGGTTTGATTTAAAAAAAAAATCACATTAAATTTTCTAAAAAATAAAAAAAGGGGGGGGGACTCTCATAAAACTAATATTATATGATTTTTTCCAGAATCCTTTGACATAATGTGCATTTTTTATCTTTTTTTGCGATCTTTTGATAAAATTTGCGTTCGTTTTAGCGACTTTTTAACGAAAATCGCGTGCGTTTGCAAAACTTTTTAACGGTATTCGCGTTCGTTATCGCGCTTTTTTTACGGTATTCGCGTTCGTTGTCGCTATTTTTTGACGGTAATTCGCGTTCGCTATGGCGATTTTTTGACAGTATTCGTTCGTTATCGCGATTTTTTGACGGTAATAACTTTTTCGTGGGTTTTTTTTAAATAAAATTCGCGTTTTTGCGTTCATTTTTACGTTTTTTGACGAAAATCGCGATTTTTTGATGGTATTCGCATTCGTTATCGCGATTTTTTTACGGTAATTTGCGTTTTTTATTGCGATTTTTGACGATATTCGTTCGTTATCGTGATTTTTGACGGTATTCGCGTTTGTTATCGCGATTTTTTGACGGTAATTCGCGTTTGTTATCGCAATTTTTTGACGGTATTCGTTTGCTATCGCGATTTTTTGGCAGTATTCACTTTTTTCGTCTCTTTTTTTCGATAAAATTCGCATTTTTTGCGTTCGTTTTCATGTTTTTTGAAGAAATTAGCGTTCGTTATCACGATTTTTTGACGGTTTTTGCATTTGTTATCGCGATATTTTGACGGTATTCACATTTTTTGCATGTTTTTTGATAAAATTCGTGTTTTTTTTCATTCGTTTTTACGTTTTTTGACAAAAACCGCGTTTGTTTTCGTTGATATTTTGGCAAAATACGCAGAGTTTTTTTACGATAGTTTTTTTTGTAATTCTCTAATGATATTTACGGTTCTTTCGCGATTCTTCGATGATATTAGCGATTCTTTGAAGATATTTGCATTCTTTTTGCGATCGTTAGACGATGTCTTTTCGCGATACTTACACGAAATTCATAATTTTCCGTGATCTTTTTTTAAAATTTGGATTTTTTTCAATCTATTTGTCGAAATTCGCAGGGTTTTTTTCCACGATTCTTTTCATAAAACACCATTTGGAGAAACCTGCATTTGGCCGGTACTTTCCACATTTTTAGTCGCCAGTTTTTCACATTTAGTCGCCGAGTGGCGACTGGCGAGTGCTTATTTTTATCTTTAATCACATACACAATAAACATGCTATTAAAAATATATTTGCATCAATAATAATTTAAAGTAAAGATAATTAATATTTTTAAAAATCCTTGCCAACAGGCAGATGTAAATTTTGAATTTAAATACAGTAGACTCCCTCAAATCTGCACAGCTTGGAACTAGAAATTATGCGAATTTTTGAATCTTGCCGATTTCTGGTCATTACTTTGTTTACATTTTTTAAACAGAATTTGAATGCAATCAAAACTAAATTGAATGCTTTACAATACAGGGTGTTTATAAAGACATTTTCCCAACATGTCTAAGTATACGACTGATGAGACCATCTTTTCTGTAAAAAAGAAAGGCAACCACAATAGCCTCTGTGGATGATGACATGCTTGATGCTGTCTGGCGTGAAATTGACTATCAACTTGATATTCTCCGTGCAACGAAGGGGGCACACATGGAAGTTCATTGACATGGGTCATGAAACTTTTTGAGTCTATCTAACCATTTATGTTACTAATTTTAATCTATCTTTATTATTTTATGAGTTATTAAACATAAAAATGGTCTGGGACTTTAAAAACACCCTGTATAATAAAATATTAAAATAAGTAATAAATTAAAATAATAAAAATTTACATACCGTATTTTCGGGTGTATAGTCTGCGGCTTATACAAGAAAAAAACCTACCAAAAAGCCGCTGCAGCTTATACACGGTGCGGGTTATACAAAGATTTTTTTTTTTAATTGGAAATCGTGATATTTTTTCTACAACTTTTAAACCTCAAAAAATTTGAAAAAACATTAAAATTTGTAAATTTTTTTCGCTATGCCGTGAAATTTAGAGAGTTCTTCTATGTTTGTAAAGGTTTTTTTTTTTACTGCTTAAATAAAATTATTTCTGGGTTTGGAAGAACTGTCACAACTATCGCCAAGTATTGCACTGATAGATCTATAATAGCTACCGTATATACTCGAGTATAAGTCATGAAATTTTAGACAAAAAAAGAACTTCAAAGTGGGAGGTCGACTTTATATGCGAGACCTAAAAAAAAAAAAAAAATTCTATAAGTAAAATATCAGAAAATAATTTGCTAGTGAATCGGTGCTGTAGCACCCCATTGTGTTTGTAGAGTACAAAATCCTAAATCTGGAATCCTTCCAACCTCGACGATTCTGAATTTAAGATCATTTAAGATTTAGTTTTTTTTTTTTCAAAAAAATAATCCACCCTACCCTGTTGCAAAGAACAAAAAAAAAGTGCGTGATTTATGTCATTTCGGAACAATTCAGAGCAGTCAGTCTTTCCCTAAACGAATCCAAGGAATCGTTCCTTTTCAGAGTCGTTTCGGATGAGTTCAAGGAATCGAACTTTTCCGGAGTCGTTTCATTTCAGATAGAGTCCGAGGAATCATTCCTTTTCAGAGTTGGTGCATTTCGGACCGATTCTGAGGATTCGATCCTTTTGGGAACCAATGACCTAAGATACGTATACATTTTATGTCCAAAATTTTGAATTTATCACCAATTTTTTTTTAATTATTCAGAAAAAGTATCACGCTTGTTTGAAAAAAAAAAAAATGCGCGTAAACGCTGCTTCGCTTGAAATTTTATCTTAAAACACGTAAACGCCGCGGCGTTTCTTACGAAAATTATGGTACTGATAATCTTAATTTTTAGCCAAATTACTGTAGGTAATATGCATCACGAAAAAAATCTGGTAAGTTTGTGTTAAAAATTATGACCAAAGGTTTCTAATTTCGAACCCTGATCGAAATATACGTTCATAAATGGTGTGTAGCCCGCAGACTATACACCGATGCATCTCCGCGGGTTATACACGAACTTTTTCTACTGCACTGCTCGATTTAGGGATGCGGGCTATACACCCGAAAATACGGTAATTTTCAAAAATGCTTAAAATATTAAAAGCAAAGGTCAAGTTAATAATATATAATATATGATTAAATATTCATTATAAACATGAAATGTATTTTTCCTAAATTATTCAATGTAGCTTGCCTCATAAAGGTATGTTACTAATTCCCAACAAAATCATAAAATAAGGAAGCTTTATTTCAGGTTTAGCCTGATTTAGATTTAATAGCCAAAAAAAGCTTGATTAATATATAAATATATTTGATAAGAAGATTGTGATTACCAATGATATCAGAAAAATATTGAATTTTTTCAGAATAAATTTAATCTTCCTTCATGGAAAAAAAAAAAAAAAAAAAAAAAAAACTTAATTCAGTATTTATTAGCAAAAATTGCAAATTAAAATAAAATGGAATTGATATAAAATTATAAAAGCCAAATTTTGCCTCTATATCTGAACTGAATGTTTCATTATTTACATCCATAAATTATGTGCAGATTTTTGATAGTTGTAGATTTTAGGGTTTCGGATTTGAGGGAGTCTACTGTACTTGTTTCATTAAGAGGCTACTTTACTCAAATGAAAAGACCCGTTCGCTAATGCTAATCCTATGGGAGAAATAAAAAAAAATATCTCGGTTGCATTTCAATATTTTTAGATGATTCTTTTTGCATTGGATAACTCAGATTGATCTGAATGGAGGTCGTTTTTTAGTTTTTCGATTTTGGTTGCAGATATTTTTTATGGGGTTGCTTTTGCTTTCCAAGCCGGTTCCAAAAATGAAAGCGTCCTTGTAAAAAATAACTGTAAACAAAATAAAAAAAGTAACTAACGTCATGCATACAGATCGATCTCAGATATCCAAAGCCAAAAAATCTTTTAAAAATATTGAAATGCAACCGAGATATCTGTATAAATTTCTTCCATAGGATTAGCATTAGTGAATGGGTCTTTTCATTTGACTGAAGTAGCCCCTTAACAAAAACTAAATCAAATTTAGATATAAACCTAGTTTAACAATTTTTATCTGGCTGTTTTTAAAATTTAATTTTCTGTTAGAACTGGTTTTATCAGATTTATGTTAAGACAGTGCATACAAAAAAAATTTTTTGTACCTCAACAACTCAAAATTTTTTGACACATTTTCAGATTCATTTTATAAAGAAGAAACATGATACTTGTTGATGTGATTTTTTGCAGAGATTTATAAGCGACTCCAGGGCTGCTACGGGCAACTATTTTTATATTCTGTGTGCACCAGTATTTTTCTAATATAAAGTTTGAAGTATATTTTTCTTGCAAATGTTTTCAAAGCATCTATTATGGGTCGTTCCATGTCAGATCACCCAGACCATGGCACCCACCATCACCAATTTTGATAAAATTCAGTGAATTTGTAGAATTTCTAATGCTGATTCCAAAAATTTCAATTATATTGAAATTGATCAAATGGTTTTTGAGTTATGAGCTTTTAAATAGCTCCCAAGATGGCCGATTTGCTGCCGTTTTGAATAGCAACATAGAAGTCCATTACTTCTTTCAGGTTTGAGCTAGAGCTTTCAATTTTTTTTTGTTTTGTTTTGTTCAGAATAAAGTAAACTTTCATTTAAACAAATTTTTGTGAATCTCATTCCATAAAAATGTTGTCAGAAAATGACTTTTTGTCATTTTTTTAAGTAAAAAAGGTGCAACTTCAATGGCTGATTTCCCCCAATGAACCCCCTTCAATTTTCATCTAATTGCATAAATTGGCAACTCAAAGTGTGTTTTCATGACTGATAAAAAAAATTTAATGGGCAGTTCACAGGTTTTTATTTAAAAAAATAAATTCAGTTTTACTGACTTTCCACAATAACATAAAACACAAGATAATATTGATATTCTTTTATTACCAGAAATATCATACATATTTACATCATAAAGTTTGATAAGGTTTTATGTTACATAAATATATATATTTAATGTGGCTAAAAAAAGCAAAATCTCCAAGGAATTAATAGGAATGCCAATAATGGATTCTTGCAAGACATAGATGTATTTTCCTGACAAATTGAAATCTATTGCAGAGTTTCAATAAAATATAAGTAAAAAAGAAATGATAAAAAAATTCTACAAATAGGTACATTATATAACAAAATTATACTTGTATACAATACAAAATGTGATAAAACTAAAACTCTCAAATAAAAAATACAGTAAGTAAAAGTTACACTAGTCTGCATGATATCAGATAATTAAGAACCAATGCACCCCCATAATGAATTTTTTATGCTAATTACACTACTGTTCTTAATTTTCTTCTATCATGTATAGTTTGTTTGCAATCAACCAGAGTTGATTTTGAAGATTCATTGCCGAGTACAAGGATAATGTAATAGCCACATATAATGTAAATGTATACTTGTGGATGTTTGCGAACTTATCTAATTACTTTTAGAATACAATCTGATTGTACTGAGCATGAGGCATAGAAATGGTTTATCTGCAGTGACTTCAAATTTATACTAATATTATTGGTACAAAAAGCTGAGTACAAAAAAATGCCTTGCTTTCTATGTGAATGGGACAGCCCGGTAAAAAAAAGCATTGGATTTTTTTATTCACTTTTAAATCTATTTTTGCTCACAAATGCAAGCTTTTTTTTCCCACTTTTTTTTAGTTGAATAAACTTTGTTCCCTTAGTTAATAGTCATTGCTATGGTGCAAAGTATTTTCGTTCATAGCTCATCACTAGAGGGCACTAGAATATACTTTTAAGCATTGTAGTGTAGTGTAGCTCATGTTCTTACAAACAGTGGCATCTAACTTCTTTGAAATAGGTTTATATTGTTTCATTTTGATATTTTTATTCAAAAACTGAGAACAGTGTGTTTTTTATGTGTCATTATCATGTTTCATTTTACTAAAATATAATAATACAAATTATTAACTGTATTAATTGATTTTATAGATTTCTAGGACTATTTTGAAAGTAAATGTACTGTAAGCCTTTAATTGCTATAATTTAGCCTAAAACATTAAAAATGTCATTGCCATGTCTTTTCACAAACATGGTAAAGGCCAACAGGCCACGGAAATGAGAAATTTCAAGACTTTTTGTATTTTCTATTATTATTTCACAAAATTATCATCAATAAACATACATTTGGGTTACTATAAAGATTTAAACTTACTGACTTATTGTTTAAAAATTAATTAAATCTGATTTTACAAACCAATCGTTTTCATTTATCTTTGTGGACAAAAATGATTTTTCTTTTACATTATTAATGTTTATATTTATTTCATGAATGATAATAACAAGTGGGTCAATGATTAAATATAAGTTTCTTAATTTTTAATGTACTTATATTTTATAAAATTGAATTATAAAGTAATAAGTTTGATTTTCCAATTATTTATTTGGGTTTCTATAAATTAAGGCCATAAATAGGGCTAGTGATTTCTGCTGATATTTTTCTCATAATGTCAGGCATGAAAACATTCAATTATTACAAAAAATGGAGATCTAAAAACAAAAATTTTTTTTTTTCAAACGCAAAATTTCTCTTTATCTGAAAATGACCCAATTAATTTTAAATAATAGATGGAACCCATCAAAACTTGATGGCACCAAAAGAAAAAGGTATTTTCCAGCTATTAAAGGATTTTTTAACGACTAATCTTCAGCAAAAATTTCACTAAATAAAAGAAAAACCTGCATTTTACATCCAGGCAAATGACCCGCAATTGGCAGAGTTACATTCAAACATACTGTCATAGAATTAGAATCTCTCTCATTTGATAATTTTCCATTTACAAATACAACACCAATAAATTGTACATTACATGAATAAATCATAAATTACTGTCATTACTCATTTCATACAAAATATACATACTTCACTTACTTCGCAGCAAAATAAGACTGAATTTATAGTTTGCCATTTAGCAACAACTATAACAATGATCCTCTCAGTGGTTAATTTGTTGTTACATTACCCACCTCATTCAACAAATAAACATTTGCATTTTCAACTAACTTTTCTATTACCTTTTCATAAATCAAAAATACATGTAAATTTCACATATTAAAAAAATTAATGAAAATATTTATTCTGGCTAGGTGAAACCCGTCAAAACTTGACGGCAACAATATGAAAGAACCAAGGAAAAGAAAGTATTTTGCCGCTATAAAATTTTTTTAAAAAGATTAATATAATATTTATTAAAAATTTCAATATGCTTTTCCATTTACCAACGTGACATGATCCCTTGTGCATAATCTGTGCAACGCTGTGACACACGTCACAGACTCTTGAAAATGTTTGAAGATTATTTTTCAACTGTTAAAGTTTTTTTAAAAAATGCTAGAAATCATTTGCTATGTACAAAAATTTGTCTAGGTACCATAAAAAATGCAAATTTTGGCAAATAATCACAAAAAATAACAAATTTCGTCAAAATACCCTCCCACCCCCCAAAGAAAAGAAAACATCACCCGGAAATTTTGTAAATAGATGTGGGAAAAAAACCGGAAAATTTCATTAACAGATTGCAAAAAACAACAAATTTCATCAAAAGATCTCTAAAACTGTCAAAAAAACTGCAAAAAAAAAAAAGTCTAGGTATCCCAAATAAAACAAATTTCTCAAAAGTATTGCAAAAAATCAAAATTTTGCCAAAACGTCTAAAAATGCAATTTACATGAAAATTTTTTTAAAAAATGGCAAATTTGTAAACATATTGTGAAAAAAAAATTCAAAATATTGTGAAAAAACAACAAATTTTAACAAATGATTGTGAGTAAGCAACAAATTTCGTCAAAGGATTGAAAAAAAGCAAATTTCATCAAATAATCACAAAAAAGATAAATTTCACAAAAAAAACAACAAATTTAGCAAAAAGATCTTTAAAAAAAAGGCAAATTACATCGAAAGAACTCGAGAAAAACTATAAACTTTACCGAAAGACCTCAAGATGACGAATTTTGTCCAAGTATCATAAAATTGTCCAATTATCATAACATTAATGAGATTAAAAAAAATACAAAATTTCAAAATTATAAATACATTAAAAAAACATTGTAAATATGTAAATGTTTATTACTACTCTTAACTCAATATATTTAAAGCAGCCTTCAGCTGGCATTGTGATATGCCATCCAGAGTGCGGGACACGGACCCTCTTTTTTATGGCACTCCATCTTTCTTGGAGTGGTTTCTATCCACTTTGGCACGCATTTTCTATGTGGGTCACATCCATTGCAACATAATATACAAAATATTATACTCACAAGGGAGGTCTCCATACGGGCATATTCAGAAAATTATAGAATGAACTTCCTATGTGGATATATATGTTTATAAAAAAAAATTTTGGCGGAACCCTGATAAAATGTTTGTAAAACAATAAGGAACATTTCGTTTATTTGGCAATTTATCACCTGTTGGCGACAAAATAAAATTTCAAAAAACCCTTTTTTTTTGTTAAATACCTTTTAAGGTAAAAATGTTTCATGTTGAACTATTTTTAAAAATATTTATTTAAATAATTTTAGTTTTGTCGTTTTTAGTTTATTTATTATAACAATAGTTTTGTCATATATACTTATGATGAAATGTACAATGAAATTTTATGAATTAAAAAGAAAATTAAATTAAGATTTTCAATCTCGAAATAAGTTCAATAGAGCACTGTCAATTCAATTGTGTTGCTATGGAAACAAAAACTTATCCAATATTGAAATGTATTACTGCAGAATTATTCATCTAGCTTTTATTTTGAATACGCTTAAATGTATGAAAATATATTTTTCAATAAGAAAATATTTTTTGTATATTTTTGCAGTATAAAAATTAAATAACTGCCGCAACAAGTAATATGTATATGTAATACAATATATATACTAAACTCCCTCCTTGTTTAAATTCATTAAATACCATTTACATGCATTCTAAAAATCTGTTAACAAACAATTTACAGTTACATGAAAATTGTTTTCTCTTGGCAAGGAGAAATGCTGCTCGCCAAATTGGATGACACTTTCATCTTTTCTCGCCATATATTCAAAAATATTTTATTTTTTTACAGACTATCTACTGTGATTCCGCCGGTAAATTTGACTGATTCTTTATTACATACATAAGTAGTTTAATTTGTATTTTTTCCAAAATATTCTGAGTATGCCCACTATGTAGACCTTCCTTGTTAGTCGTCATCGATGGAAAATCCAGATGACTCCAGATAAAGGACTCATTTTATTATTTTTTTTTGCATTATGCTACTACATTCAGCCTCTATTTAAAAAAAAGGTAACTTACATAATCTTATAATATGCCCAATTTTCCAGGTTATTCAGATTTGAAAAAGTCTACTGCGGTTTAAAATGTGTTCAATATTTTTCTTAATAATAATACTTGTGTTTTTTATTGTTACATTTATTTTTTAACAATATATCTTTTTTTAAATTCTAGATAGGGAGGCTCTGACTGCTGTGAAAATGGCCTTAAAGTTCAAGAAAATGAAAAACATGGATAAAGCAAAAAAATTATTTCAACATGCTCTAGCCCTGAGTCCTAATCATCATGATGTGCTTTTGCATTATGGAGAATTTTTAGAATCTGGTGAAGATTTCATTAATGCTGATCATTTTTATCTGAAGGCAATAATGTTAAGACCAAAAAACTCTAGAGCTTTGGCCAATCGCAAAAGAACTTTACCTGTTGTAAATCAGCTAGATCATGAGGAATTACAACGAATTGATTCAAAGAGAGCAGAATTAATTAGGTTGAATAAAAAAGATCCGACTTTAAAACGACTGAAGAAAGAAATATATTTCCAGCATATTCATCATACTGTTGCTATTGAAGGCAATACAATGAGCCTGGCTGAAACAAGAACAGTTGTGGAAACAAAATTAGCTGTGTCTGGCAAATCAATTTCAGAACATAATGAAATTCTTGGTGTAGAAGCTGCATTACGTTATGTTAATCAGACTTTAGCAAATAACAATAGAGACATCCATGTTAGCGACATTTTAGAGATTCATAAAAGAGTTATGGGGCATGTTGATCCTTTGACAGCTGGAACGTTTAGAAAAACTCAAGTTTTTGTGGGAGAACACACACCACCTGCTGCTTCTGATGTTGAACTGTTGATGGACGAATTTGTCAGATTGCTGAGATCACCTACTGTTAGAAGCATGCATCCAATACAAATTGCAGCATTTGTTCATCATAAATTGGTATTCATCCATCCATTTCTTGATGGAAATGGAAGAACTGCAAGATTACTGATGAATTTAATTTTTTTAAGATATGGATATCCACCAATTATTATAAGAAAAGAAGATCGATCTCAGTATTATAAATTATTACAGATTGCAAATGAAGGAGATCGTCGACCATTTTATCGATTTATTGCTCGTGCTGCTGAATATACAATTGATGCCTTCTTACATGCGCATGAATGTAAGCAGTCAGGACTGAAAGCTTTAGAATCAAATCACGGTATTCGAGATTTAATACCTTTATGATACTAAGATTTTTTTAATTAAATAGTTTAAAATTAAATTATATTATTAAGCAGAGCTGGATTTAGAATAAGTAGGATCCTATTAAAGGTTCAGATTATTAATATAAGTGGGAGTTTTAAAGCCCTGTTTAGAATAAATTATAATAAAAATTATTCAAATCTTAAATATTAAACTTTTGGGGCCAATTTAAGCACTAAGCTGTAGCTTTGATTGTGTTTTATAAATCCAGCTGTGACTTGATATATTGTTAAATCTGTAAAACTCTATAATTATGTTTCAGGAATAGATTTTATTTCATGTCAAATTTGTGACATTTTGATTTCAGCATTTCAGTTTTTTAATTTGATATACAGTTAACTGAAAATTTGCAACTGTTTTTAATCTACATTTCATTTTAAAATTAAAAAATGGAAAACACAGTAACAATTAAATAAACAGGGGTCGATGAATGATTTTTGTTTTTTTTCTTGCGGCCTATGTTGAGAAATTTATATTTTTGTGAAAGGTAACATTTTGTAATGAAAGAAGAAATCCAGTTACCCAAATTTAAGCCATTAATTTATTAATAGTAACTTTTCTAAGTTCTCATAAGGTTTTCTTTTTTGTTAAACTTGTTTTGTTTGCAAATTACATATTTTGAAACCTAACACAGTAAAATTAATGAAGAGTATGTTTTAATGAAATAGAATTTTGTGAAGGGCTAATTTTATTAAAAGGAATTTTGTGAAAGGACCTGTTTTATTAAAAAGTATTTGTGAAGATGCATCTTTTATTAAGAGAAATTTAGTTAAATGGGCTTGCTTTATTAACTAGATTTTTGTGAAGGGGCTGTTAAGGCCTGAATTTTACTTGAATCGACCTCTTCTAAAAAAGTTAAATGTGCTGAAGATTTTGTTAATTAATAATTTTCAAAAAATTGAATGTAAGCCTAAAATTTAAATTAAATTAAAACCACTGTTGCTCACATTTTAAATCTGCAATTTTGTTTATTACAATATTATTTTCTACAATCGTGATAAACAACATAACAAAAAATTTTCTTTCATAGACATAATAGTTTTTCATGTATGGTGGGGTCAAAATTGTGGATTTTTCTCAAATTGCACGTTTCTGAATCTGTATTTTTGGATTGCAGTTTCATCTTCAAAGAATTTTTTTTCTGGATCTAAAATTCCAATGTGCTAAAAAATATACTGTAAATATGTCAGAATATGAATGAAATTAAAAATATATATGTATTTGTAACTTTTAGGACCAAAAAGTTAAACCAAAGTGGAAAATTATAGCTATTCTTCTCACTTTTTGTCATTTTACAAAAAAAAAAAAAAAAAAAAAAAACTTTTAAAAAAAGCAGAAAATTTCAATTTGTTTTTCTTTTAAATGACAATTTCCTCTTTGGGCCTGCTAGTTATGAATTACACATATATTATGAAACAAAAATGTCTTTTTCATGGCTTATATAAAAATTTTGCTCAATTTTCAAAAACTGGAAAGTCAAAAAATAAAAATCCCATACTTAAATTTTAGCTGTTGTACTTACACCCTGAATTGTTGAATTGAAAAATAGTACTTATAAGCAGTTTTTTTTGTTTTTAATTTGCAAAGTAAATTTGTACTTTGTTGCTTCTGGACTTTAAAAAAATCTATGTCTGTTATATTTTTTTCACGTTACATTTAAAGTGGATAGTCCTTATGTTTCATTTATTTATAAAATGTTTATTATTATTATTATTAATATTATTTAAAGTTTCTTAATTTTTTTTTCAATAATACAATTAAAATCGGATATATATATATATATATATATATATATATGTGGGGGGGGGGGGTAGGTAGGTGTAGAATAAGTAAATAAAAGAATAGCTTAAATAAAGTAAAACACTTTGTAAAATCACCATAAAATGAATGAATTTTTCATTTTATGGTGATTTTACAAAGTGTTTTACTTTATTTATTATTGCCAGTGTTTACGGTGTTTTTTTTTTCACCAAAAGATTAGCTTCACACTATTAATCTATCTTTGTGTGTGTGTGCATGTGTATGTCTGTTTGAATTAAAATGTTTTAATTGCAGTAATCTCTTAACATTTGCAAGGGTTAGGTTCATGTTAATATCTGCGAATGGTTGAGAATATCTTCCCGTGGATAAAAGGGGATTAGGTTTTATGATTTTTTTTTAAATTGAAAAAAGCAGTTGTAACGTAGAAATAAGTTTATTATGTAATAAAAAGTACATGTTGTAAATAAATTTGAATACTTAAACATATTGTACAAAATTTAGTTGCTAGTTGATGGGTAAAAAGATTTAGTGATATGCAATTGCTTGGAAGAACAGATATTTGTTTATGAATTTCCATGTAAGGAAAATTTGTGGCCTTGATTTCAATTTCAAATTTCAAACTTCCCATCCTCACCAGTGAAGTATCACGTTCTATTGCTTTCTCAACAAGTTATTATTGAAGCTTTAATGTTTTCCTGACAATTTTTGCAGAAAATATTTTACCTGCAATATAAATTTTTGCTTTTAATTTTTTTTTTCTTTTTTTTAGCATCAAGTCATGTTTCAGGTTTCTTGCAATTACTTATCTGTATTTTGCCTCAATAAAATGGTTAAAATCCCAACGCAACTGTCCAATGTCAAATAATTTATAGAATTTGTAAATCAAAGTGAGTTTGCTTTGTAAAAAAATATTCATTATAAAACAAGATTTGCGAATAACCAAGTTAAGTATTCACAAATGTTGAAATGCTCTTCATTTTCTATTTTGCAAATAATCAAAACTCATGAATATTAAGGGATTACTGTATTTGCATTTGAAAAATGTTCAAAACCTCATATTTTCTTGAGTAATTCTATCCAGTCTTATATGTTTTTGATAATTTTTTTAATTCACAAAATATTTAGAAATTTAAGTTTATTTCTACAGTACGAAACATATTTCTACACCTTCCTTGCATGAACACCTTCTTACAATAGTGGTGTAAAGTTCTTGAGTACAGACATGAGTTTTGAAATGTATTAATCTAATTATTGTCAGTCTGTTAGTTTTTATGGAATGGTGATTTAATTTTCGTTATCTTGTAAAATGCATTCAGATTTTCTCAAATTTTATAGTTTGTGGTATAAATTATATGTATTGCTTTTAATATGGAACCTGGTATTAGATCTTCTAATAGCCTTCAGGCTTACAGTATTGCAATATTTGACTGGTTTAAAGTGGCACAAAACTAGCTTTTCAAAACACAGAAAACTAAACTACATCAATATTTTCTGTGATTCAGAAACAGCTGTGTAAAACTGTCGGTAGAGATTTATCCAACAGTTATCTAGTTCAAAAATTTTAATTAGAACCTAGATAGAAAATATGTTATTCTAATACCAAACATACAGAAAAAAAAATCAAATATTGCTTATAGGAATGAGCCAATGCTAATAAGTGACAAATATTTAAATTGGACAGCAGAAGACTGGAAGAAGTAATGTTTTCTGATGAAAGTACCTTCAGGCTTATCAGAAGACGCCCGATGATGGTTAGACGACCTAAAGGTTCCTGACACAAAATTCACTGTGAAAACTGTAAAACACTCAGATAGTGTCATGCTATGGAGAGCTTTTATTGGTAAAAAAGGTAGAGCTGGATTGTATTTCCTTCCCAAAAACATTACTATGAATGGAAGAAAATATTTAGAAGTTTTGCAAAACCACTTGCTGAAATTTTGATCCCTTCATGGATGTCAATTTTTCATGCATGATAGAGCACCTGCACATAAGTCTCATCTTGTGCAAAAGTGGTTAAATGATAATATAGCAGTACTTGATTGGCCAGGCAACTCACCTGACCTTAACCCGATAGAGATTTTTGGAATCACATGAAAAATAAGGTACAAAAGTCACACCCATCCAAAATAAAGGAACTGAAAGAAGTATTGAAAATTTTGTGGGTCATTATGGACAAAGACTATTTCCAGAATTTAGCAACTACTATGCCTAATGGACTGAAAAGTGTCATAAAAGCCAAGGGAAATATGTCAAAATATTAGTTTTGGCAGTAAAATTATTTACAGTGTGTTTACTTTTATAACACTTTTTTCATGAGTGTCAAGATTTTTTTCTCAGTTCTGTACACACGATTGCACGCACTATTATATTTGGATACAGCCTCTCAACTTTTTGCTTCATTTTGGGAATAACGGATTTTCAACTTATTCTATCAATGAAAATTTTCTGCCTTTTACATTTATGATTTTGAGATTTTTACAAAAGTTGCTTTATACAGTTAGCTAACACAATATGCAATTGAAATTTTGATAGTTTTCACGCATGCACAATGAAAAATTATTTAGTAAAGCTGCTCATTTTGCATACAATTTTTATTATTTTTTAATTCTGATTACAGGGTATTGTGTACATTGTTGTTTTTCATATTTTCAGAAAAAAACTTTGTTTTATATTAAGAACTCTGCAAACAATAAGCAAAAATCTTGGAAAAATTTGTGACTGTTTTTATAAAAACCTTAATTTCTGTACGAGTATACATGCTGTCCGCATAAAAATGAACAAACTTTATTACAATAAGCCACTTAATGATTATCTACAGTTTGAATGCTTTTGCTACATTTATGTTGACATGGTTATCCAAAAGATCTTCATTATTTTTCAATTTTTTGACGGTCCCCTATGGGATTTCGGCAAAAAATCTTCATGAAAATATATGACCTGTGCTATTTTGTTTACACACCTGAAGTTTCAGAATAATTCCTCATGTATATTTCTAGATATTTAACAAAACGTCTAAAATCTCAAGTGTCAAGATTTTTTTTTTGCTCTGACTGTAGTCTGACAATGGTACTGGCATTTAAAATAACAGAGAGGGTTAGGAATGTAAGGCCGGAGAAGATAAATAAGCAGCTTTATTTCTAGTTGGTAGAGTAGGGCTGTTGAAAGTCAGAATAATGTACTTCATAGGAATCACTTGCCCATTCCGATGGTCCGTTTTGATCTTTAAAATTTTACAGAAGTTCTTCCTTTGTAGAGAATAAAAATTCTGGTTTGGATAATGCACCATAGACTGTATTCAGTGTTTGATATGTCTGGACAGAAACAAAAAAGAATCTATTGTGCAATTTAAAAGAAATTGTGACTGAAAATTATCATACAGATTATCAGTGCATTTGTTGACAAATAATTGAATAAATGATTTCGTACCAACTTCAACCAGCAAATCCCTGGACTCTATTTTTTGAGTGAATAACCATTTCCAAATCAAACTAGAAATTTTATTTTTACAATGAGAAACTGAATTTCTCTTTAAAAAAAATTATCATACAGATTATCAGTGCATTTGTTGACAAATAATTGAATAAATGATTTTGTGTGTACAATTTGTTATATTTGTTAAATAGGAGAGAAATAGAAAAAAAGTGATTCTTCCATCCATAGTAGAAATAAATACAACCCAGACCTTAGATACACTACCAACTGCCAAATCCAACAAGGAGATGCACATTTATGCACTAGAACTAGCCAAGGCCCATATGCTTTTAATTTAAAAATAAATATTTTAAGCATGACTTGTAAGATTTTTATTGATAAACTAATTGAATTAACTTTAAGCAAGGAGAAAATATGTCATATTAAGCTTTTGGGAACGGATTATACGGCCTATAATCCATGGATTATCTTTTAAAAAACCTAAAAATATTTTTATGTGTGGATTATCAACTAGTGCAGATTATCTGCTGAGTTTTTTTAAGCAGAAATTCATGTCAGATATCCAGTTTCTACTGTCAGTCATAAATAAAACTGTAAACAACTATCACACAATTGTCTGCTATCAACTTATCATGGAATTACTCGTGATTGGTTCATATATGAAGTGTATGCTAGTGGAAGTGTCATTCAAGTTTTGTTATATTTTTTAAGCCTTTTTGAAACATGTTTCTATGTAGAACAAAGCATTTCTAAACTCATCTCTTTCAATCTCTTTTGCAATCTCAATCATTTTGATGAAACCAAAACCTTTTTCTTTTCAGTGAAATGAAGAACTGTGAAACATAGTGAATTTTTATCATGTCGAAAGTTAGATAACATTTTTTCTCTAGGACATTATTATAACTCTGCAAAATTTAAATTGAATGTTTTTTTTTTTTTTTAAAAGCAGGTGATGTTAAAGAGAATTTAAAAACAATTATTATTATAGAATTATCTTTATTCATAAGACACTATGTTTTAGCTATAAAATTCAATGGAAAAAAAATGTAGTTTTTAATTTATCTTATTATTTTTATTAAATTTTGCAATTATTTTATTAC
Organism: Maratus speculifer; assembly: GCA_964019185.1. Classification (NCBI taxonomy): domain Eukaryota; kingdom Metazoa; phylum Arthropoda; class Arachnida; order Araneae; family Salticidae; genus Maratus; species Maratus speculifer. The sequence goes on from OZ025293.1 coordinate 381,220,348, forward strand.
AATTATCATTTAAATAGAGCAACTTACTAGTGTTGCTTTATTAGTATTACTGTGGAATGTATGAATATCTTGTATAATCCGGTATGTAATCTGCAGACTATCTGCTGAAATTTTTTATAAAGGCTAAAAATTGCGACGGCGGATTATAGGACAGAAATTACTAACCTTTATTCTGACCTTTTTAGTTTAAAATATTTGCACATAAACTTCAATACTATCTTTATTTGTTATATAAGTTCCAACAATTATATTTTGTAAAGGTTAATCAGCAATTTTATTTATGTATGCACTCATTTAATTCATAATTATATCAATATCCATGTATCCTGCTATTATGAAAGTATTTATAGAAATTTATCATTGTATTTAATGATAAATGTACTTTTATGTGACAAATGTATGTGATAAAATTAAAAATAACGTATTTATTTAAAGATAGAAAACCAATGATTATAAATGCACAAATAACGTAAGAAACTTTAAATTAAAAAAATAAAACTAAAAAAATAAATCTTTAAACATTTTTGCACAAAGGCTTTATTTTCTATTTTAATAAAAATAACGCAGTTCCGGATAATGCAAGATATGTATCAAGATTGCATATTACAAATTGTGTACTGTTATAATAATAATAAAACATCAGTGTGATTTTAAGGGCTCAAATTAATTAAATAAGTCAGAACCATTAATAAATGTAATTAAATTTTATATTATGCAATAACAATTAAGATATCACAAATAAAGTTTGAGATTTTTATCTCTTGATCAGTATAGCATCCTGAAATAGTTTCATTTTTAACTAAACTTTTTGAATGACACTTTTATTTTATAACTAATTTTATAAAGTGTTATTTAAAACAAAGATGAATTGGATTTTTCATTTGCCTTTTTGTGGGGAACATTATTTGCAAAGTGACAGAAATTCAAAAAAATAACCATGACTCTACATTTTAGTTTAATTTTTTGACTCCAAAAATTACAAATTATTTTTATTTTTTAAATTAGAAGTTGCATCTTCTTATGCATTTAAAGTGATGATTAAAGTAATACACTTTGTAAAAATCACCATAAAATAAAAAACAAAGTGGGGCGTGTTTTGAGTTAAAACAATGTTAACAGCTTGTCATCAGCTGAAGCATACATGTGCCTGTAAAGGGACATTGTCAGATATGAACACTTTTACTGTTCATATCTGACAATGTCTCCTTATAGCTACATGTATACTTCAGCTGATGACAAGCTGCTATTGTTTCAGATCAAAACACATCCTACTTTGTCTTTTATGGTGATTTTTACAACATGTATTATTTTAATTATTAATTATCGTTGGTGTTTTTTCGTTATTTAAAGTGGTGTTTTTAAACTCATTTGGATTTTAGATCCAGAGAAACAGTTTTCTGAAGATGGAACTACAGTCTACAAATACTGGCTCAAAAATGTGGTATTTGAGAAAAATCCAAATATTTGACCCCTATATCTCAAAAGTTAACAAATCTCTATGAAGGAAAATTTTTAAATTATGATTTGTGAAAAAATAAAAAATCATGACCAGGCAATTTAAACTAAGTATGGATTAAACAAAGAAAAAGGATGGGGGGGGGGGGCTTAGTTTTTCATGAAAAACAAATGTAATTATAACTGACAGATTCTTAGCATTGTGTTTGAAATTTTTTATATTCATTGTGCCTGTAATGAATTTCACTTAATAAAATTACTATTTATGTATCTATGACATATGTATATGCAAGTATAATACATGAAGTAGATTCTATGCTATATTCTGCTTTCATAAAAATCTTATAGTCAGTTAGCTTGATTTAGCAGCACAGTTTTATCATAGAATCAGAGATAATTGTTCATACATGTAAAAATCATAAATTTCAATTATCACAGTATGAATGATTAAAATATTCCACAACAACTAAATAGAATTTTTATAAAATTATAATTTTGCTTTACATTTATTTAGAATCATAAAACTACTTTTCTTCAATTTATTTTTTATCATTGTACATTTTTCAAGTATTGTCACTTTGTTCAATACAGCAGTCATTTGGACCTTTGAAAGTTTAAACCAAAAATAGAGAAACAAAATTCACAGAGCTTCTTGTATGTACTATTATTATATAGTTTGCATATTTTTATATCTGTGATAAATATATGTGTATTAATATATTCTTAAAGATTAAATTAAGTCCAACTTATTTCTGATATTACTCAAATGTAAAATTTCATGTCTATCTCCTTGATTCATCAGCTAGACTTTAACTCTAGATGAGGGAGTTGTTAGTCTAGTAATTACCACTTACTTGAATCACTAGTTAATGAAATTAGCCTTTTAAACAAAATGAAATCTTAATCACTTTCTGGATATTAGAATCAGTAGCTACAGTGGACATTATGCATTTTATGTTTTATAGCTAATACAATAAGTGCTGTTTAAATGTATCAATGAAACAACAGAATTTAAAATGTGACACATTTATGTGAAATGCATAAAAAATGATGAGACAAACTTTCAGAGATAAAAGAACACACTATAGCAAGCATCTTTTATGTATGGAACCAGTGTTACAATCCATTTGTTCGTTTAGTCAGTCGGAAAACACAATGTATTTTACTCCAAGGCAATTCAAAATTCTTGTTCCTAAAATTAATAATAATGAAACTTTTTTAAAGAAATTTTCAAAATACTTTACTTGCTTTATGTGAACTGTACCAGTATCACAAAAACTGGTCAAGATATCATCATCCATGTCCAAACACGTTGAATTAAATGTTCTGAATGTAGTAGGATATCAGTTTCCCCCAGAGGGTTTCAGGGGGGCGCTCCGCCCCTCCTGCCCTTTAGTTTAAAAAATAGCGCCCCTCCTGCCCCTCATCCAAAAACTAGCGCCCTTCTTGTCATACATTCAAAAAAAAAAAAAAAAAACCCTTCTTGCCCCACATTTGAAAAAACGCAACTCTCCAGCGATGATCCGAACGTGCTATAGCGCGTAAATTTCGCAAAAAATCAGCGACAGAACGCAAAAACTAGCCTCATACGCATCTCGTGGGACGGGTAATTTCGTCAAAAAATCGCTAAAAAAAAGGCAAGTTTCGTTAAAAATCGCGAAATAATGACTAATTTCTGGCAAGATTCGCAAAAAAAAAAAAAAAAAAAAAAAAAAAAAAAAACTAATTTTATCACAAAACGGCAGATTTCCTCAAAAGATCGTGGAAAAACGACAAATTTCTCCAAAAATGGCAATAAAACGGAAAATTTTGTCAAATGAGTCGCAAAAAACGGCAGCTTTCGTCAAGATTTGCGAAAAAACGTCAAATTTCGTCTAAAAATCGCAATAAAATGGAAAATTCTGTAAAAAGTTCAGTTTTTTCCCGATATTTGTTGTTTTTTTTGCGATTTTTTTAGCAAAATATGCTGTTTTTGCAATCTTTTAACCAAATCTGCTGTTTTTTGCGATTTTTTTAACAAAATTGGCCATTTTTTCGTGATCTTTTAACAATATTTGGCGTTTTTTCGCGATCTTTTAACAAAATTTACCTTTTTCTTCTTTTTTTGAATGAAATTTCTGTTTTTTTCACGACTTTTTGAACCTCTAGATTTTAGATTCAACTCTAAGTGCACTGAAAAATGTGAAAAGTGCCCTTTTCAGAACAGTAGCGCCCTGCCCTTTTTTAAACCTGGAGGAAACTCTGGGATATCATTGACTGAATTACTGTGCACCTCTAGTAATTTTATCCTATCCATATTCTAAAAACAATAACTAATATTGTCACTTCCATAAATGAATTTTTTGACTAATAGTCTTTCAATGCCAACATTAAAAACTATCGAATATAAAAATTTTAAAATAGGCAATTTTATTGAGAAATGTTTATATTGAATCTGACAATTTTTATACTGTTTGCTGCTTGGGTCCACATATGAGAGGCTCATAACCATAGAAGGCAAAGTCCATGTTGAAAAATAATGAGGATAGTTCATTTAGAAGTTTCATAAAATCTATTTTATCCACTTCCACAGAAAAAAAGCCTGTAAAAAGATGACGTATATGAAAAAGTATGTGAAAAAAGACCTGGCTTACTGTGAAAGTGGGTAAAACAGAATTCATGCACCTTCTAAATAGACTATCTCATTCTTTTTCAAAATGGACTTGATATATTATAGTTATGACCCTCTCATATGTGGACCTCTATTCTTTCCTTCATAAAAGTTTTTTTTTTTTACATTGATTTCACACAAATAACATTCAGCTATTAAAATAGCTGAATGCTATTTGCTTTAACAGCAAACCAATAAATGGCAACATTTATACTCAATTTCTCATAAAATATGTAATTTTTATCTGAGTTTGCTAAATGTCTTCAAGACAGTGTCACCAAGAAATTCAGAAATTTTCATAACTATGTATTTTAAATTCTTTAAAATAAAATGTTTTGAGGTAATGTATATCATTTACTGGTTTAAAGCCATTAAATTTATGATTGTGTAAAGGAGGTGGTCTGATAAGGGCTGTTTTTCGCCCATCATATACTAAAAAAAAAAAAAAAAAAAAAGTTTCGAATTCCGATAATTGTTTATTGGCTTTGCATAATTAAAGATATGTATTTTGTTTAGAATATGCTTTACATGATAAATAAAATAAGTCATGGAAATTACAGCCCCAAAATGGAGTCTTTTGGCCTTTTTTCTACATTTTTGTCCTTTTTTGTGTCTTTGAGTAAATTTTTTTTAAGAAGCGCTCGATGAACCAAATTAATTTTGACATCCAATGATACTACACTTTATAAGCTTTCATAGGAGCATTATTTTATTTTGGTTCAGTGTGCGCTTCTGTCTTTTAAAGAAAAAAAAATTATCATGCAGAAGAATCAAATGCACTCTTATCGGAGCACGTTTAGATTTGTTTTGCCGTACTCAAAAAAATATTTACATTATTGAGAGGTCAATGTTGTTTTCTGGAACTATTTTTGTAAATACAGGTGGTTATCAAAATAATGGAAACACTTGTGAAAGGAAGGGATATTTAAGAATTCCCTTTGTAAGCATTAAAATATAATCTTAGCTACCAGATTTTTTTAAAATATAAAAAGTACATGTATTAGATAGTATGAGAGAGCTCTAGAAGAGTTGTCTATGTTTTGATTTTTTTTGTCAGAAGCGTAAAATGTCAGACCTAACAAATTTTCAAAGAGGCCAAATTGTAGGAGCCCGACTAGCTGGAGCAACGGTGACCGAAACATCCGAGCTTATAGGCATTTCTAGAGGTATGGTGTCTAAAGTCATGACAGCATACACACAGCGCAGAAAGACAAGCTCAGCAAAGCAAAGTAGTGGACGGAAGGAGAAGCTGAGTGAAAGAGACTGACGGGTATTGAAGTGGATTGTAATGTCTAAAAAGAAAACAACTGCAGCCAAAGTGACCGCAAAGCTCAATCAGCATCTGGATTCTCCAGTGTCAACAATTACAGTTCGGAGATACTTTCATAAAGAGAGCATTTACGGCAGAACAGCAATGCCCAAGCCACTTGTCACAGATGCTAATGCCAAACGTCGTGTAGAGTGGTGCCACAACCACAAAACCTGATCGATTGATAAGTGGAGGACTGTTATATGGTCAGACGAATCATCTTTCACATTTTTCCACACAACAGGACGGGTACATGTCTGGAGAACACCTGCACAAGCGTATGATCCTGATTGCCTCTGTCCAACTGTCAAGCATGGAGGTGGATCAGGCATGGTATGCGCAGCCGTGTCATGGTTTTCTGCTGGTCCAATCGTAACCCTGAAAGGAAGGATCACTGGGGAGAATTATAGAGAAGTTTTAGCTGACCAGATCCATCCCATGATGCAAATTTTGTTTCCTGCAGGAGATGGAATTTTCCAGGATGATAATGCCCCTATTCATGCAGCCAGAGTTGTCCAATCATGGTTTGATGAACATGAGGATGAGGTGGAACATCTACCTTGGCCCGCACAGTCCCCAGACCTCAACATAATCGAACCGTTGTGGTCTATTTTAGAGCTTTCAATCCTGAATCGATATCCTCCACCAGCATCTCTCACGGAACTTTCACAATATCTCCATGAAGAATGGTACAATATTCCTCTAAACACTATTCAGAATTTGTGTGATTCGATTCCCAGGCGAATCCAAGCTGTATTACATGCCAAAGGCGGTCCTACGCCATATTAATAAAGAATTCCTTCAAAATCTAGGGTGTTTCCATTATTTTGATAACCACCTGTATTTATTAAAGAAATTACTAATAAATAATGCTTGGATGTCAGTGTCATTGTAAATCCTGGTAGAAAAATTTTCATGGGTGTTCTAACAAAAAAGTTATATTGATACTTAAATGTTCGAAAAACTGCGATCTACAGAGTGGTTCTAAGTAGTGGTTCTAAATGTAGATTGTTATGTATTTTGTGATCTTCAGTCTTGAAATACTTCTATTTCTTCTTCTGATGTAACAATAAGAGATTATGTATCAACGATTACTGTCGACAAGACCACAAATAAGAAACCTAATATACATTTATCAATATCTCATTGTAAGTACTCTAATACTTGTTGTATAATATGTAAAGGTAAGAACTGCGTCATTATTGTAGTAAAAGCTATTGTAACTCAAGCCTTTATAGAAACTAGAATCTATATTTTGTCTGGAAAACAATGCTATAAAACTCATATTTTTTGATCGATCTTCAGTAAATTTGCTTTGCAAGATTTAAGCTCTGTAAGTGACAGTGAGAATACATCGATATATGAAATATATATTGAACGTATTTAAAACAACATCAGAAATGTAAAAAGCAGAAGGCCTTGATTTTGATATATCTGGACACTTTTCCGAAATCGATTTTTATACTCTCTTGGGTATATCTATGTATCATTTTAGCTATATCTTTAAACTAGTAAAGTTCAAAATGCGTTCCTCAAAAACAGGTAATCTCGTACTTGCTTTGCAATTTTGCTTGTAAAAACTTAAAACTGGTCTCTAATGGTGTTCTGTTCAGATTATTCAACATAAGAAAAATAATATCTTCTGTAAAATATGCAAACCAGACATTAAGAACTTTGTCCCGCAACACTTTGGAATGGAATACATCACCAGAACACAGATTACTGAAAAATTTATGAGGTCTTTAGCAGGAAGATTATTTATTCCAGATGACGACAATGATACTGAGATGATTATTTTCGATAGCACAAACAGTTATATCCAGAAGAGTGCAAACTAATCCTTTCAGAAAAATTCATTCTGGTTATACAAAGGAAGACCTTTCGTTAAGTGTATGGCATTCATCACTACTTCAAATTATATTTTGGATGTCTTCAGCCTTTACTTCTCAGATTCAAAGAATATTTACGCTAACATACTTACATATATATTTAAAAAAGATTTACTTGATATCAGAGAGTTGCTGAAGGTAAATGATGTTAGGAGAATTGATAGATTTTTATGTGTTTGTTTGGAACTATTGCAAGAAATGAATATCAAACATGACCTGCCAAGATTCCTAAATAAGTAGTGACAGTTTTCAACAGAGAATGCTAAGGGAGACCTCTCATGACCAAAGTTTGATTGTTCGACACAAAAGTGTTAAAAACTATATCTATAATACTTGAATAGAAAACAGCATAGCAACTTCACATAATGGCACTGTCAATGTAAAGAAGGCACAAGTGTTATTAGAGTACTAGATGCATGTTGCTTCCGTATTATGGTTTCTGGCTTACTTGTGCCGTAACTCAACCAGAATTTAAAAAACAAGTATTGAATATCCTTATATACTACAAGACACAGCCGCTGGATGTTCCAGTAGTGATTCTAATGAAGCAATTAAGGAAGAAAATAATTTTAAACATATTTCCAGAAATGTCTAAAACTGTATGATTATATTTCTTGTTATTGATTATTTCCGATATTTCGTGTATTGAAATAAAGGTCTTAATAAAGTTCCATTCATCATCATTTTGCATTTAGTGTTGCATTTATTATTGATTTTTTGAATTAAAACTAATGACAATGGTGTTTATATTCATTATTATACATCATATTTACTTAAATATATATTTTCTCATCAAATATTAAACTTTCATCCAAGATATTATTATTTTCTTATATGTTATGAAGTATACTAAAGAAAAAAATATGTCACATTTAGGTGTTGATGGGTGAAAAATGGCCCTTATCAGCCCACCTCCTTTAGGTTAGTGATAATTAAATTGATATTTTAAGGAGATTGTACTTTTAGATCTCCCCCCCTTTTTTTTAACCTAAACTACTTATCCCCTAAAGAATCAGTTTCAGAAAAATACTCGTTTCTGCCATATATGATGGCATTTTGTTTGTTTAAAACCAACAACTTTTTTGTTTTACACAATGAATGCATGTTTGTAATAGTATTTTAGCTTCAGGAATGAAGAGATTAATCAAAGAATTGATTTAAAAACTATTTAATCTTGAAATTGGTAAAAATAGCTCCATTAAAAAACTTTTATAGAAATAAAAACTATGTATGACAGTTTATCTTTTGTAAGGATATACTTCACAAGCCGCATGTGGAAAAATCCTTTGCTGTGTATTTTACTGAAGTTATACAATTTCAAACAAATTTATATTCACATACATCACTGCAGTGCACTGTAAGATGCTTACTATGGAATTTGGTGTGTGTAGTACTTGCAGATCTTTTACAGGGACACTCAAATAACTCATTAGTAGAGTTCCTGAAATCCGCAAATGCCTAAAATCTGCACATCATTGAAGATGTAAAAGAAACAAGCTGCGCTAAAGAAATGGAATACTTTTATGACTATGGACGATAATTGTTGAAATCTGTTTTTTAAAAGTATTAAGCATTTTCTAAAATGTTTGCTTTGGTATTGTATTTACCTTATTAAACAGTGGTGCTTTATTAAACTATTGAGCAAGTGTTGGAAAGTCCTTCATAATGTATACTTCATAAAGAATTTTTTTTTCTTGTTGTTTTTAAAAAATCATTTGGAAAATGGTTGTTGTTCTCAGTCGAGAATAGATATATCTAGAAAATATCTGAATCCTTGTGATGTCTGCATTTTTGGAATACATTAGAGGACCTATTTTCCGAAATTCCAAAATCCAGAAGGCCCTGAAATCCATAAATGGAAAATTTACTAAAATTTTGTAATTTCTAAAATTTTTCAAGTTTTAGAGATTCCTACTTCTTTTTTTCAGACCATTTTTTCAATATGCATCCACTAAAATAAGTTATTTCAGTAGACCTTCCCCTCCTCCCTCTTGTTTCTGAAATTAGGAAAACACCGTCAGATATTTCACTCCGGCCCATTAACTCAGGAAAAATATTATGGCTACATCATTGTCTTATTCGAATACACATATAATAAAAGAGTTCTGTTTATGTTCTTGTAGTCTCCCTCTTTTCTCAGACATTCTAGAATGGTTTATCTGCTAACGGTTTGTAACTTTTTTCTGACGGAATTCTTAAAAATATTTAAAATTCATTGTGGAAAAATTTTCCTGTATAGTCGACAAAACCACCTAAATTTTGTGGGGGGAAAAATGTGCTACAGTTGACAAATAACTTAAAATACACAAAGTTAAGTAACACAAAACAAAATTTAAGTGTTGCCAATCTGAAAAAACAACGTAATGAAATGTTTTGTCATTTATTTACCTCTATGGGCATGCAACAGTATGAAAAATATTGATAATGTAATTAAATGTTCAAATTGAGGTTCAAATAATTTTTAGATATTTTTTCAAAGAATTTATAGTCATATTAATGTTGTTATGAAAACCAATCAAGATAAATTTTGGAAGGTCCTGAAATCCAGAAAGCTCTTGATCCCGAGGATTCTGGATAATAGGTCTGCTACTATACTTCAGTTGCCATGATGACAAAAAAAGTATCAGAAACTACAAAAAAAAAATTAACTCGAAAACAAATTGAGATACAGCTTTCAAACAAATTGCATTTAAAAGTATATCCCCCCCCCCCATATGACAGTATATAAAATGAAAATGTGTTATGTTTGGAAATTAAAAAGTGTGCAGTATCAAAAATTATAAAACTGAAATTCCATTTAATATTTGAAAGTGTTGCCATTCACAGAAGGACATATACATTACATACAGATATGTTTGTCCTTTATAATATAGATGGGGTAAATATAACTACAGTTGGCAAAAAAAGTATTTGTACACTTCATTTTTTTAAATTATAATGAAATTAAACAAAAGATTTAAGCAAAAAATACTGTAATACATTAATTTAATGTATTATAATATTATAGAAACAAAAACAAAATTAAACGAATCGATTTTTTACATTATAATAAACAAATATACAAAAATATAATGCAAAAAAAGTATTTGTACACTATATTAATGTAATATAATTAATGAAAATTTAGTAAAATGATACAAATTAATATTTTGTATGAATTCATTTAGCGTTTATGACTACTTCTAGATGGTGTGACATAGATTCCACCAACTTTTTTGTAGCGGTCTGGTTAATGTTATTCCATGACACAATAAGAGCTTCTTTAAAACTGTTTTTAACTGATACATATTTTTTTTTTTTTTTGGATTTTCTCATCCAATAGCATCCGCAAATTTTCTATTGGATTCAAGTCTAGAGATTTTAGAGGAGTTACCAGTCGTCTTCGAGTATTGTCGTAAGCATGTGCTGGTGATCACAGCAATATGCTTTGGTCGTTATCCTGCAGAAAGTGAAAAACTTCCTCTATGCATAATTTCTTGGCACGGTTCAATAAATTATGCCGCGACACATCAATGTATGTTAAACCTGTCCTTCCATTGTTAATAAATTTTAAAAGTCCTGCTCCATTAGGAACTATACACCCCAAAACTATAATATTCCCCCCAACATGCTTGATAGTTTGAAGTATACGTTTTGGATCTAGAACAGTTTTATTTTTACGCCAATTTTTTCAAATGCTTGGTGGTAAGAAAATTTCGAATTTTCCCTCATCAGAAAAAATTACTGTTTTCCAAAAATCCAATGATTTACTTCTGTATGTGAAAGTGAATACTATGTGTTTTCGCCTATTTGTTTTGCTGATTGAATGGATTTTTCCTTGAAATTCTTCCTTTTAAATCTGCATTGAGAAGAATATTTTTTATTGTTTGAGGTATTACTCTGATGCGAGAAGATGCTGCAAGGCCTCCAGCAATTTTTTGAACCGAACGCATAGGATTTTTTTAAAGCTTTTTTAACAACACTCCCTTTTTCGCTCATTGTTAGTTTGCTGAGAAGTCCTGGTTTTCATTGAATTTCGATGCTTTTAATTTATTCATAGTTTCTCACTATACATCAAATAGTTGTAAATGGTAATTTAATAGCTTTTACAAATTCTTGTTGCGAATTTAAATTTTTATTATGCTCAATCATAGGATTTCATATATCTAGAGGTGTCTTTATACTTTTAGGTTCTACACTCAATTACTTCAAGAGCAAATTAGATTAAATGTCAGACAAATATAATATGAAGTTAAAAATTATTAACAGCTTCTGTAAAAGTAGTCCTTTGAACCATAAACACTATAAAACAGAGTACATATCAGGATAGAGAAATGTACAAATACTTTTTTTGCAAGAAATTTTTAAACTTTTCCTATTAGAAAATTATTTTACATTTTTATCGAAATTTTCTGTTGTGTAATTTAAAACGCACGGTAAACAGACAGTATTAAAACTATTTTTGACAAAACATCTGCTTTTATTTAGTTAAAAATTAAAAATTTTAGAGTGTACAAATACTTTTTTTGCCAACTATATGTAAGAAATTGAATAAATCCAGAAAAAAAGAAACATTATTACCTTTTTATTTACTTTTTTAAAAATTAATAAATCCTTTAGGAGGAAAATGAATATATAAATGATAATCTCTTTGAGATGTTTCACATTTATTTAACTTTAACTGTAAAATAAACATGTATTATATACAAAAAGTGAGGAAAATATATAGTTTGTTTTAATATAGAATTTATTCATAGGTCTTAAATTTTAGTTTTTGAAAGAATCATTTTCTAGATGGTTGTTGTAATTTATTTTCTTTTTTTTTATAAATTCCAAAAATAGTAAGAATTTATAAATCTTTCAGATTTGTGACCTAAAAAATTGCAGTTTTTGATCATCTCTTATTAAAAAGATTTTAAAGAAAGAATTCTTTTGTAAATTGATTTTTTTTGTTGTTGTTTTAGGTTTCCACACAAAATACGGGAGAAATAAAAAATGGTATGGTACCCCCATGCCCCAAATCGCTAAAATTCTGTGGAATAACCCAAATCTGATTGCTCTTTGTGTTAGTTAAATAAAATTCGATTCAACAAAGCGGATAAGCTAAAAATAGTAATAAATGCTATTGCTGTGTGCTAAAAATGTAATAGTTGATAAAAGTGGCTAATTTTATTAAATAGTGATTCATATAAGTGCCAATTACTATATTTTTTCTTTAGCTCTGGGAGGAGTTTTAACCTTGAACTTCCCTCCCCCTTATGCTAGCCAGTGATGTTTGATATTGTAATACAGTAGACTCCCTCAAATCCGCAACTCTCTAAAATCCGCACATATTTTACGGATGTAAACAATGAAACATTCAGTTCAAATGTAGGTGCAAAATTTGACTTTTTTAGTTTTATATCAGTTCCATATATTTTTTAATTTATAATTTTTGTTGAGATTACTGAATTCATGTTGTTTCATAAAGAAAGAATGATTTATTTCTGAAAAAATAAAGATATTGCTGATATCATTGGTAATCACAATCTTATCAAATATATTTATGTATTAATCAAGCTTTTTTAGTTATTAAGTCTGGCTAAACTTGAAATAAAGCTTCATTATTTTATGATGCTGATGTTAATTAGCAATGTACCTTTATGAGGCAAGTTTCATTGAATAATTTAGGAAAAATACATTTCATCTTTATAATGAATATGTGATTGTATATTATTGATCATTAACTTGACCTTTGCTTTTAGTATTTTAATCATTTAAAAATTATCTAAATTTTTATTATTTTAGTTATTTTAATATTTTAGTACATTGTAAGCATTCATTATACTTTTGATTTCATTATTAATTACATTCAAATTACTTTTTTAAAAATGTAAACAATAAAATGACCAGAAATCCGCAAAATTCTAAAATCCGCAAAACCTCTGGTCCCAAGCTGTGCGGATTTGAGGGAGTCTACTGTATTTATATTTATTTTCTACCCCTTTCCCCATTTTTCTATTTTAAGAATAGAATTAAGGAGGAACACCAGTTTTAGTATTGAAAAAAATGTCATACTGTAGGAATTTTTTAATAACAATGTTGAATAGGGCTTGAAAAAGAAGGAGTAATAAGTTATGTTTGGAGAATATTTTGTATTATTTTTATTAAAAAGTTCATACCATACATGTAAAGAAAGGTGTCTTGGACATGCTGTGTCAGCTGGCTGCTGGTACCAAGCATTTCTGAAACATTAAAATGCAAAAACTTTATGCATAATTGAATTCTGATGTATTGATTATGATATAGCATTTTTTTTTTCAAAATTTTAATTTTGTGAAATTCTCCCCCCTCCCCCTAAAAAAATCAATTTGGCTGTATAAAATAATCTTACAATGCTTGTAAAATATCAAAAAATAATATAAAAATTATCTCCTATATTAGCACCATAGAGTATTAATTTGTAAACATTTGTTTGAAAAATTTAAGAGAAATCAATCGAGTAGGTCTCAACCAAACCAAGTAGCCTGATAGAAAAAAATGCATTTAAAAGCTTAAAGTATACTTTAGTCACATATTTGCTATATTGGAACATTTTTAATGATTCAGATTTTAAAATGTACTTTTATGGCTATATTCTAGATGCTATAAGCTTATATAAAAACTTAAAGAAATTAGGGGGGGGGGAATCAATTTTTTTATTTTATATTTCAAAATGATGTTCCTCCTTTAAGAGAAAATGTTTATTGGTTTAAAATATAAAGGAGATGCATATTAAATTGCTTCTTACATACATATATACACTATGGCACTGGATAGGGTTTTGACTTTCTCTACACCTTTTTTTAATGCAATTTTCAGTATAAGTTTGTTTATAATCTTTAAAGTAGTTTTGATATTGAGTTTATCTTAACTTAAAAAAGTAATTAGAATCATTAAGTGATACATAAATGCACTTTTGTTAGCTTTATATTTTATTTTTAATGCAGTTGTCTTGACAAAACTTAAACAGCCATTGAAAAAATAATTATTAATTTTTACTAGATTTTTATTCATGCATCATATTTTTTATATGGTATTGACTTTATATTGCAGTATTGATTCATATAATTATTTATTACTTCTTTTGATTTATCAGAAGCAATGGCGATTTCTGCAAGAATGTAGCGCAAGCCTAGCATTTTTCAAAATTTAGCATTAAAGCATTAATTATTGAATTATTGAAATATTTTTTTTATACTTTTCATAGATCCTCAGCTTCAAGAGCGCGTCCATGAACTTTGTGCATCTAACCTCATGGCAATTTTAAATGAATGAAAATTGATGCAGTGCCACATATTATGAAGAACATACCTAACTTTATTAGTCTCTGATCAGAAACTTCACAAAGAATTTATTTCTACTTTAAATATTAAAGTCATAAGTATGCATCATATGCAACAAGTATTTTATTGGACAGAAATATTTGCCAATTACTGTTTCTCTTTTGAAATGCCCAAGAAATTTGCATTCTTATTTATCTGGCGAGGAAAGACATTTAAGTCTTTGTTATACTATTTTGGTAATTATAAAGACCATGCCTAACTTTATTGAGAAGGACTTGCCTCTGATCAGAAAATTATTAAAGAATTTTTTCTATTTTAAATATTATGAAATATGCATCATGTACAACAAATATTTTATTGGAAAGAAATATTGCCAGTAGCTATTACTTTTTTAAAGTATCCAAGAAAAATTCATTCACTTATATCTCTCATGGGAAAGATATTTTAGTCTTCTTATCCTATTTTATTTACTGACCATGCCCAACTTTATTCAGCATTAGATGTTTCATAAGACTACAAAAGACATTTTTTGCTGTTTTTGTGTTTTATATTGAATACACATTGGTGTAAAAGCTATTTTAGTGGAAAAGGGTATATTCTAAAGTTTTATTCTTTTTTTTAAAAACTAACAAAACTTTGTAAACATATTAGAAAGAACTATTGACCTATCTTTAATGAGCATGATTTTTATGCTCTTTTAGATGTTTCATAAGACTACAAAAGACATTTTTTGTGCTTTATATTGAATACACATTGGTGTAAAAGCTATTTTAATAGAAAAATATATATTCTAAACTTTTATTATTCTTTTTAAAATGGCAAAACTTTGTAAACGTATTAGAAAGAACTTTTGACCATCTTTATTGAACATGATTTTTATGCTCTTTTAGATGTTTCATAAGATTACAAAAAAAATTTTTGTTGTTGTTTTTGTATTTAATATTGAATACATATTGGTGTAAAAGCTATTTTAGTAGAAAAAGGTATATTCTAAACTTTTATACTTCTTTTTAAAATGGCAAAACTTTGAAAACTTATTGGAAAGAACTATTTCCAATTACTGCTTCTCAATTAAAATAGTCAAGAAATTGTCATTCTTGTTTTTATTGTAAGAAATGGTATTCTAGTCTTGTTATACTATTTTATTAATTATGAAGACTATTCACAACTTTTTTGTGCAGGATTTGCATCTGATAAGAAAGTTATTAAAGAATTTCTTTCATCTTGGAGTATTAAGTATGCACTGTGTGTAATGAGTATTATATTGGAAAGAAATATTGTCTGCTGCTGTTTTTCTTTTAAAGTTCCCTAGAAATTTTCATTCTTGTTTATGTGGCATGGAAAAGATGTTTGTCTTGTTTATATTATTTTAACGTTGTTGGTTAATATTTTCATAATTGTTTTTTGATACTTAAAGGTTTCTCATAAGATAACTCAAATTTTAAAGTGCCATTAAGTAAAATTATTGCCAAATATATGTAGATCCTTTATATTTGTGTAATATTTTCTGCTTACTTAGATTATACTTAAATATAGATTATGAAAGACTGGATGGTTTCATAATATGTTTGATAATTAGCAATTATATCATATTGTATGTTCTACAAAGAAAGGACCTATACTTTTAGATTATGCTGCCTTTTTAAAATAATTAAACAAATATTCATTCAAATGTAATTCATATCTTTATGCCAATGAAAATATACTTATTTTTAAATATGTTTTTTATGATTCTTCATTGGTACTCTCAATGTAAAGGTGCAGGAAAATGAAAGAAGCAGAAAATCTTTCTCCAATAAACTAAAGTCATTGGTACTTTAGGCATTGGGCAAATGGTTATTTTTTATGTCTCTATTCTTCACTCATACATCGTACTTTTTTATATTGTTTTCATTGTGTTCCTGTGTTATATTATTATTACTTTAAGCTCTTTAAAATATTTCATAAAACTGCCAAAGCATTTTTCTTTGCTTTTATATTGAACATATGTTGGTGTAAAAAATATTTTGGTAGAAAAGTGTATATTCTGAATTCTTATTTCTATTCTTTTTTTTTTTTTTTTTTTTTTTTTTTAAATGATTAAAACTTAGAAACTTATTAAAAAGAACTATTGCTAGTTACTGTTTCTCTTTAAGTGTCAAAAACATTGCCAGTCTTATTTATATAGGAAGGAAAAGATAGTTCAGTCTTATTATAATATATTATTAACTGTGTAAACTATGTTTAATTTTATTTTGGAGGACTTGCATTTAATAAGAAAGTTACCAAATAATTTCATTCTCCTTTAAATATTAAGTATGTACCGTGTGTAAGGTGTATTTTATTTCAAAGAAATATTGCCAATTATTGTATCTTTTTCTAACTGACCAAGAAATTTTCATTCTTGTTTATGTGACAAGGGAACTTTGTATGCGATTTCATTAATTTTAAAATTGTTAGTTTCATAATTGATTTCTCTTACTTCAAAGTTTTTGTTAAAATGACTGGACAATTAAAGTGCCAATGAGTAAAGCATTATCAAACATGTATAGTTCCTTTATAATTTGCATCATATTTTTTGCTTATTTAGATTATATTTTAATATAAATATTGAAAGCAAGAGTAGTTTCATGATGTGGTGATATTTACTATCATATCATGTTGAGTATGATGCTACTAGAAAGGTGCTACTATTTTACAAGATAATGCTATTCTACAAAAAAGAACAAGTATTTTTAGCTTCTGCTGCCTTTTTAAAAGTAATTAAACAAATGTTCATTGTAATTAAATGTAACTTAGTTTTTCTGCCGATGGAAATATGCTTTGAATAGTGCTTTATTTTAAACATGCTTTTCATAATTCTTCATTGGTATTCTCAAGGTTAAAGGTGCAAGAAAATGAGTGATGAAATAAAAAAAAAAAACCTTTCTTTAATAAACTGAAGTCATTGGTACTTTAGTCATTAAGCAAATGATTATTGAATATGACTAGTTTCTTTAGTTATACACCATAACTTTTTGTATTCATTTCTTTATAATCCTGTGTTATATTACATTATTACTTTTATGCTGCTTTAGATGTATTATAAAGCTACCAAAGAATTTTTGTTTTTATATTTTATATTGAATATATTTTGGTGTAAAGATACTTTTTGTTCAAAAAGGGTATTTTCTTATTTCTATTCTTTTCTATGAAAAGGACCAAACTTTGAAATCTTATTGAAAAGAGTATTGTTGAATACTGTTTCTCTTTTAAAGTGTCTTAAGAAATTGTCATTCTTATGACAAGGGAAATATATTTGTCTTGTTATAGTATTTTATTAATTGTGAAAACTATGCTTAACTTTAGTGTGCAGGATTTGACACTGAAAAGAAATTTGCCAAATAATTTCTTTGTTAAGTATTAAGTATGCACTATGTGTAAGGAGTATTTTATTTGAAAAAAAAAAAAAAATATTACTAGTTATTGCTTCTCTTTTGAAGTGACCAAGAAATTTTCATTCCTATTTATGCGACAAAAGAAGGATGCTTCAGTCTTGTTATATTTTTTTATTCATTTTGAAATTGTTAATTTTACAATTTATTTCTGAAACTTAAAAGTTTCTAATGAAAATGGCTGTAAAATTTAAGTGTTACTAATGCATATGTAGATCCTTTATGTTTGCATAATATTTTTTTTTCCTGTTTATATTAATTATACTTTAATATAGATTTTGAAAGTGAGAGTGTGTTACATAATCTGGTTTATATTAACTAGTATCATTTTGTTTATTATGTTCAAAAAAAAAAAAAGTAGTACTATCTCACAAGAAAGAACAAATTTTTTTTAATTTCTACTGCCTTTCTAAAGTAATTAAACAAATATTCATTGTATTTAAATGCAATTCATGTCTTTCTATCAATAAAAATATGTTTTAAATAATGCTTTATTCAAAATATGCTTTTAATAATTCTTCATTGGTACACTCTAAAGTTAAAGGTGCAAGAAAATGAGGGATATGTAAAAAATCCTTTATTAATAAGCTAAAGTCATTGAAACTTATTGCATTGAGCAAATGGTTATTGAGCTTGATTAGTTTTTTTTTTTTACTCATATGCCATATTTTTTCATATTCTCATTATATTCCTGTGTTATTTTGCATTGTTGTCTTTATGTTCCTTTGGATGTGTCATGAAACTACCAAAGAATTTTTCGTTCTGTTTTTATATTTTATATTGAAAATACATTGGTGCAAAAAATATTTTACTAGAAGAAGAATCCATTCTTAATTTTTATTCTTATTGCTTTTTTGTCTATTTACATATGCATGTAAAAATATAAAAAATTTTTGCCATTTTCCCGCTTCAAGTTCATTCTAAAATTTTATAAAAACATACTTTCAGTCTCAAAAATATTAACGTATTACGAAAACTGAGAATGAAAGTATGTTCTTATAAAACTTTAGAACGAACTCAAAGCAAGAAAATGTTGATTTTTTTTATATATATATATATATATATATATATATATATATATATATATATATATATATATATATATATATATATATATATATTTACATCTGTCAAAGAAAAATGCTCTCAGATTTCAATGCTATTATATATATTTTTTCTTTTCATTATAGTGCTTTTTTAAATTTAGCCATGGATTATAACTTAGTAACTTATTTCCTATGTTTAAAAGTTTTTAAATGTAGAAAGTAGAAGAATGAGATTTGACATCTTCATTAAAGAAGTTAAAATTGCTCTAAAAGGAAATAAGCAGAGGATTGTGAATATCTGAATTTTTTATTTGTGTATTATTTTAGCACTCTGGTTTTACTGTTTTCATACTCATTTAAATGCAACACAAAATTACCAAAGATTGATTTTACTATTTGGTATTACATTAATTCTAGATAATTCAACTTTTAATGTTACTGTATAACTAATCTTTCAATTCTAAAACAACGCAATAATATATTTCTATAAATTGTATTTTATGTAAATAGCTTATGTAAACATAGTATATATATATGTTTGTGTTAGCAGATTTCAGTAAAACAAGTTTACTCAATTTTAAGGAAAGAACAAGTGTCACATTTATCACCATGTATAAGAATGTCCATTTTGACAAATATTAGTGTTCTGGACTCCAGAAGATTCATATCTACTAAATGTTCCCCTGGGCCTCTAATTTTTTTTCTTCTTTCGTTTAGTACAGAAAATATCTCACTTAAAGATTTTCTTCAGAAATGCCATTTTCGTTATTATAGTATGAATCACTCTTGGTGCTCACACTCTTAAATTTATTTTTTCACTGGGGTTGTGGGCATCATCTAAGTTGGAAACAGATGTCATAATGCAACTTTCTTTAAAAAATGTACGTTTCTGCAAATTATTCATGATTCATACAACTCTATAAAGTAATATTGGGAAATCACCACTCATTTACATAAGTTCCATTTTTATTTGTTATTTTAATCGTTGCAAATGTCATTTAAGTCAGAAAGAAATGTTATGGTGCAACTTTTTAAAGCCATACAAGTGTACATCACTAACTACTAAAAGCCACTGTGTAGAAAAGATGTTTTGTTTCTTCATTTTTTCTTTGATTCATGTTTGTGTGTGGCTTCCATCTTTTATGTTTTTGTTTATAAAAATTTTTATAAATTAAATTGCCTACTTTTGATTCATAGAATAGTTGATTGACCCACAAATAATAAAGGGTTGTTTCTGAGACTGCTAATTTGTAAAAACTTATGTAGAAAAGGAAAAAAAAAAGTTTGAAGCAAACTGAAATTAAATTTTTATTCTTCATACTGATACTCAATACAGGATCAAATTTTTAATGTGGAAAGCAAAGACTAAGTTTTTAAAATGTTAAACAATATAGCAGTCTCACAGTTTGTCATTTTCAATTACGAATTAATGCTGTTTTAAGGTAATTTAAAAGCATTTCTATGAGGTCTCAAGTTGAAGTTGTCAAAAGTTACTTGAAGCTGCAAAAATAAATAATCTTTTGTTCACATTCACTAGTTTTTCAAAATATTGATGTATTTCCTTTATACTCTTGTGTTGCTTAACACTATTATGCAATATTCTTGCCACTGAATTTCTTACTCTTATTGGAAAAATATTTTTCAATCTCCAGTTTTATATTCCAGTAGCTCAAGGTGTTTTTCCAGTCATGCATATATAAAAATATGAATGCTGTAATTTGTCATTAAACTACCTTTAAAGAATTAAAGTAAAATAATTTGTTTCATAAAATAATTGTAAAATAATTTGTTTCAGAACTTGGCTAGATTTTCTCATGCATTTTTTTCGTAATATTTTCTAAGATCTTGTTGGTATGTAACATCAGTTATTTGCAATATATTGATTATTTTATGTACGTAGCAGTAATAACAAATTTTAGAAAAATCAATAGAATTAGCATGAAAAAATATCTATATATAGAGAAGAAGAAAAAAACTTGAAATTTAACATGTTTGGTTTTTCTATTAATTATAACTAATAACCTAATTTTTAAAAAAAGTCTCGTTTCTCATAAGACTGCTGTATAACTTAATACTTACTCTTGTAATAGTGATTTTATACACCAGACATGCTATTGCACAATTTTTAATTAAATTCATTACTCATTTGAAATATATATTCATAATTCATCATTGCATTTTCTCACATGAAATTGTGATTTTTACAAAATATGATTACCATATATACCCATGTGTAAGTCAACCTTTAAATTCAGGAAAAAAAATTTTGCATACCAGTATTTTCTTGAAGTTACATTTGTCTTTTTTAATATAAAAAAATTCGGTATTTAGATAAAAAGATAGCTTTTTTTAAGTACTGATATGCAGTTTGTTATTCCTCTCATATTTGGGGTCGACTTATACACAAGTATGTATAGTAAATATAATTTCTTAAAAAATTGTATGATTGTGTTTAAAACTTTGTATTTCAATGTTATTTGATACTGATGTGCTAATATGTAATTTTTTTCCTGAAACATTTTTATGTACGTTTTTTAAGTACTGTTAATAAAATATTGCAGAGTTTCATTGTATTCTTTATTGCATTGTTAACTGACTTGCAAAAAATTCAAAATTTTTAAAGTACAGTAGACTCCCTCAAATCTGCCAATGCCTGAAATTTGCTCATCATCACAGATGTTTACAATGAAACTTTCAGTTCAGATGTAAGGACAAAATTTCAGATTTTTTTAGTTTTACAGAATTCAGTATACATTTTAATATGTAATTCTCAAAACTATGTCTGAACTCATGGTTTTTTATGAATAGTGTAAATTTATTTCTTCAAAAAATCAAGATATTATTGATATCTCTGGTAATCACAATCTTCTTTTTATCAAATATAGTCATCTATATTAATAATATAACAAATCGCTCTGTGTGTGTGTGTGTGTCTGCGATAGTTAGCGAAAACTACGGTACGTACGAAGCTCAAAATTTGTCTGAGAGTAGCCCAATATCTCTCCTGATGCACCTGATGCTCAGAATTTCAAAATTCTATTTATTAACTGAGTAATTAATTAAATTCTAAACCTCACTCTCATAAAAAATCATTTTTTTAGCCTTTTTTCCTTTTCATTCTCTTATGTTTGGTTGGTTGCATAAAATTTTCGCAGAAATAATTTTAAAAACTGAGACTGACCTTTAAAATTCATAGACTGGCAAACTGTCAGTTTAAATGAGGATTTCTTTTTTTTTTTTATCACAGCTGCTATACGCCATGGAGGAAAAAGATAGGTGGTGGCGAAGTAAACCGAAAAAAAGAAAGGTTTGCAAGAGGAAACCATTTATCGCTGAAATTTTAATGTCTCAAAATAAAGCACGTGGAAGGAATTTTGTATTAATAAGACAGATTGGAAGAAATGAATTACAGCTGAAGCATATTTTACGAAGAAATCGTAATTTTTTTAAATGTTTTTTTCTATTATATTATTTATTAAAATAAATGTTTGTTTTTAAAATAATTGAAATTGGAAAATTAAAAATAATTAAATGTCAAAACAAAATTAAATAAAATATTGAAAACATGATTTGAAGTAAAAAATTGTATTACTAAAATTTTCTCTTTTTTTTCAGAAATTTTTAATACTTTATAACGTAGATGAAAAATGTTTATGATTTAACAATATATTTATAATTCCATGTCAATATATAAAATATAGTGATGAAAAGATTCTTTTAAAATCATGCATGAACACTTAAATAATAATATTAATCTAAAATCTAGATTTCAGAGTGCAGACGATTTTAAGGCATTAACGAAAGAATGTTGATTTTTCAAGCAAAATCTTAAATGATGCTTCTATATTGATATTTCAAAGTCATATGATAAAAATAATCAAATAATTCTTGCCTATGATTAATCTAATTGTATCTTTCATGCATTCTGATGGTGTATTACAGGCAATAATGGCACAAAACGTTATTTTTTAAACGAAATTTTAGTCATCTATTCAATAACAGTTTAATAGGCAAAAAACAAAAACAAAGAAATACTGGTTTAAACCAGTCAGAATTGATCGGAGTTTCAAAGCACATTGTTTTATTGTTGCTTATTTGGACTTAATGTCGCGGATTTTAGAGTTACATTTTTTGCGTCACCCCAAGACATTATATTGCCACTCCATTAATTTCTTTTTACTATATGGTTGTACGCATATTTTTGGCATTTCGAACATTAGAATGTATGAATCATTAGCTGTGTTGCAGTAAAAAACATTACACAACACTTTTCTATGAGTTTATTTTTTTAATCATTGATTAAATTTAAATGTGTTCTATTCAATTTAAAATTGTAATATGGCTTTAATTTGTTTTTAAAACAAAAATAAAATAGCTGTTTGGTGTACAATTGTTTGTATCCGCAAACGATTCATTCACCATAATAAATTATCAAATAGCTAAGTAAATTATCTATCAGAAATAGCCATAAAAAGAATAGTAGCAAAACTGATTATAACCTCAATGTTTAGACTAATTTAAACATAACCCGATTCGAACCAGAAAAAAAAACAGAACACACTCCGATCCGTGATATACAAAATTTCCGTGAGTATCTACCCGACCCTGACCTAAAAATTCTGCTTGGGAAAAACTATGGATTTGATAACTGACCCGAACCAAATCTGAATTCCGCAAAAATGTTCAAGTGAAGCATAACCCGATTCAAACAAGGAAAAATAATTTTCGTGGGCATGAAATCTGACCCGAACCTAAATAACTTCTTTAAAAAAACCCGAAATATGACTCGAACGAAATCTGAAACCGATAAAAATATTCCAGAGAACTATAACCCGATCCCAGCAAGACAAAATACTTTCCATGGTCATAAACCCGACTCAAACCTAAAAAACTTCGTTTGAAAAATCCTGAACTTTGACCCAAACCACATCTAAATCTGACCAAAGTATTCGAAAGAACCATAACCGGATTCGAGTAAGACAAAATAATTTCCGTGGACATGAACCCGATACGAACCTAAAACTCCCATTCAAAAAAATAACTGAAATTTGAATCGAACCAAATCTGAATCTGACAAAACTATTTCAAACAAATGTAACCGGATCCAAACAAGACAAAATATTTCCATGGACATGAACACAATCCGAACCCAAAAAATCGCAAACTGAACGAAATCTGAAATTGGCAGAAATATTCCATTGAAGCATGTCCTTATTCGAACAAGACAGAATTATTTCCGTGAACATGCAAGAAGACCCGAACTCAACAGTTATATTTGAAGAAAAAACTCGAAATCTGAATTGAACCAAATCTGGACCTGACAAAAATATTTCAAAGAACTATAACCCAATCCAAGCAAGACGAAATAATTTCTATGGACATAAACCCAACTCGAACCTAAAAAATTCAATTTGAAAAAAAACTGAAATTTGACTCAAACCACATCTAAATTCGACCAAAATATTCGAAAGAATCATAACTGGATTCGAGTATGACAAAATAATTTCCGTGGACATGATCGAGATCCGAACCTAAAAATTCTATTTGAAAAAATACCTGAAATTTGAATCGAACCAATCGGAACCTGATAAAAAATATTCCAAAGAATCGTAACCGGATCTGAATAAGACAAAAAATTTCCATTCACCTAAACCGAATCTGAACCTAAAAAAATTCTTTGAAAAAAATCACAAAATCTGAACTGAACCAAATCTGAACTTGAAAAAAAATATTCCAGTGAAGCATGTTCTTATTCCAACAAGGCAGCATAATTTCCGTGAACACGCAAGAAAACCCGAACCCAAAAATTCCATTTGAAGAAAAAGCCGAAATCTGAATTGAAACAAATCTGTTCCCGACAAAAATATTCCAAAGAACCATAACTGTATCCGAGCAAGGCAAAATAATTTCTATGGACATGAATACGACCCGAACATTATAACTCAATATCAAAAAATACCTAAAATCTGAACCCGACAAAAATGTTCTAATGAATCATAGCCAGATCCGAACAAGACAAAATAATTTCCATGGACATAAAACCAATATATGGTTTGGTAACATTTAGGTTGCAATTACATTACGGTAAGTCTTTGATTATATTTA
Source organism: Maratus speculifer (assembly GCA_964019185.1). NCBI lineage: Eukaryota > Metazoa > Arthropoda > Arachnida > Araneae > Salticidae > Maratus > Maratus speculifer. The sequence continues at coordinate 381,245,498 of OZ025293.1, forward strand.
ATATCCCGTTAGGTTACAGTTAGGTCACGGTTAAGTTAAAGTTAGGTTAAAGTTAAATCGCATTTGTTTTATGGTTAGAATAAGGATATGTTACAATAAAGTGAAGACTAGGATACATTTATGTTATATTTAATTTACGTTAAGGTACTGTTAATTCAAAGTTAGGTTACAGGCAGGTTATGGTTACGGTAAAAAAGTTTACGGTTAGGAATTTATCCATAGAATGGACATTATGCATGATTTGATTAAAAATAACACTTACTTTTGTTAAATGGCTCTGAAATTATAATACTACATACCAACACTTTAGCTACGAGCGAGTATCGATTTCATTCATGGTATAGTCGGATTTAAGAGTGATAGAGTTTGAGTGATTAGTTTGAAATTCAAAATATTTCACTTGGGATTTCTATGTGAAAAAAAAATAATTAGTTACGTGACTTAACAGTGATTTTTGATAAATATCTACACTTTAACACGAAAATCACGCAGTCGTTGGATACATATTCCCTCCCACATTTCTCATCGCTCATTTTGAGTATTTTTAGTGCTTAACATTAGCTGTTTTTTAAACCGATTTTTCACACAGTCAGTGTCCACGTATTTCAGACAATGCATTTCTGCATGTTTCGAGTTAATGATAAAATCATACAAATTTCAAGTTCGTTTAATATTGTTAATACGGACCCGGGCAACGCCGGGCGGGTCAGCTAGTACATTAATAAAACTTTTTTTTGTTAAGACTGGCTAAACCTGAAATAAAATTTTTGTACTTTATGATTTTGATGTGAATCAGTAGGATATACACCTTTTAAAAGGAAAGTTTTATTAGATATTAAAAAAAAAAAACTTCCCAGCTTTATTTTGCATATTTAATTATACATTATTACTTACTTGACCTTTTACTTATTAATAATTCAATCATTTTAAAAATGATCTTACTTTTTCTTAGTTTATTACTTAATTATTTTAATATTTTACTATATTGCAAGCATTCATTATAATTTTGTTATTTTGCCAATAAAAATGGTCATCTCCATATAAGAAAGTACTAACAAGTTTACATTTTAGTACAACCTTAACTCAATGAATCTAAGCATCCAGTGAAGTAATCTCATTTATTGGAAGACCCGTGCCCCCCAAAGCAAAATATGCTTAAAAGTGCGAAGTACGTCGCAGAACAACGAACTCCCCTTCAGAACATTTCAAGTAATCAGTTTAGAAATTCACAAGGGTTCCAAATTTTCCAAAAAATTAAAGCAGTCCCCCCCCCCCCCAAAAAAAAAATCGATCATATATACGAAAATATATCGCGAATTTCGACAAATGGTCGCCGAAAATAATCAATTTCACCAATCGTGCGAAAAAAATCGCCAATTTTATCAGAGGATCGTGCAAAAAAAAAAATCCTCAAAAGATCGGGAAAAAAGGCAAATTTCGGCTAAAGATCGAGAAAAAGAGAGAAATTCTGTTAAACAATCGTGATAAATTGGCAAATTTCACCAAAAAATCGCGAAAAAACGGAACATTTCATCAAAAGATCGCAAGACATGCAACTTTTCAAAGGATTGCGGTGAAAACGCTATTTTCATGAACAAGTTGCGGAAAAATACTCGAATTTTGTTAACGAATCGCGAAAATACTCTAATTTTGTGGAAACTGGAAAATACTCGAATTATGTAGAAAGATCGTTAAAAATACTCAAATTTTGTCGAAAGATCGTGGTAAAATATCCGAACTTTGTCGAAAGATCGTGCTAAAATATGCGAACTTTGTCGAAAGATCGGGGAAAATACGCGAATCTTGTTGAAAGATCAAAGGAATTGTGCGAATTTTGTCAAAAGATCACCTAAATGCGAATTTTGCTTAAAGATCGTGGAAAATACGATAATTTTCGCAAAAAGCGAGGAAAATAGACGTATTTTGTAGAAAGATCGTCGATAATACACTGATTTTGTAAAATGATTGCGGAAAATATGCGAATTTTGTCGAAAGATCGGAAAAAACGCGAATTTTGTTTGACGATCTAAAAAAATATGCGAATTTTGTCGAAAGATCGCAAATTTTCACGAAAGATCGCGGAAAATTCGCGAATTTTGTCGGTAAATACGTGAATTTTGATGAAAAATCGCGGAAAATACGTGAATTTTGACGAAAGATCGCTGAAAATACGCGAATTTTGTCTTAAAATGCATGAATTTTGACGAAAGATTGCGGAAAATATGTAATTTTGACAAAAGATCAGGTAAAATATGCGCATTTTCTCGAAAACGGGTGAGAAAAACCGCCAATTTTGCTAAAGAATCATGGATAAATGCAAATTTCATTGAAGAGACTGTAGAAAGAAGTGCGATAATCGTCAAATGGTAGTGAAAAAGGCAAACGTCGTCAAAATGCTGCAAAAAAATGCGATTTTCGTCTAAAGTCCGTGAAAATTCAGTTTTTTTTTTCCCTCAGTCTGTAGTATGTATGTCGCAAAAAAAAAAAAAAAAAAAAAAAAAAAAAAAAAAAAAAACCACCAAATTTTATCAAAAGATCGTGAAAAAAAACCCTTAACATTTTGTCAAAAAATCGCGAAAAAACTGCAAATTTTGTCAAAAGATCGCGAAAAAAACACAAATTTTGTCAAAAGATCACGTAATAACTGAATAGTTCGTCAAAAGACCATGTAAAAACCATAAATTTCGTCATAGAAATTAAAAAAAGAAAAAAGAAAATGCTGGGAATAGGTTTTATCCCCCCCTGTTGTATTATTTCACAAAATTTGCTGTTAATTTCAGACTTTTTTTTTTCTTTTAAACTTTGAATCACTTCTGGAAAGTCATTGCTCAATAGCCGGGGGGAAATCTAAAAATTCTTTAATCATTCATTTAAAAAGCTTGCGAAAACCATCAATTGGACATGAGAAAATCTCGTACAATTCCCACAGAACATTTTTGATCAGCTAAATTTTGTTGCAGAATATTGTAAAGTATTCTGCTTTGGGGCCTGTGCCAAATAATCTGGAAAAAGGGTTACACCATAATGCAGACAGTGTTAGAAATCTCATATGCTATTACAGTAGAAGATTTTTATAACGCAAAACTAAAAATACAAAGTTGTGCGTTATATAGAATTTTGTGTTACATGGATCACATATCATTAAATTTACCTTGTAAACATTGCCAAATATGTTTTAATACATATGAGAGGTAGCTTTATACTGTGTTTCTTATCCACAGAGTTTATCCAAATAACAATTATTTTCATAATATTGATCATTCCACATGCTGTTAAATATGTTTTATAAACTTGGTACAAATATATCTGGACCTAAATCATTTATTACTTATTTTCAAATATGTTTATTCTAATTTAACAATTATTTTCATTAAAAAGTTCTAAATTAAAAAAGATAAAGTTAAACCAATGTATCAAATTTAATTTTCTAGAGAGTAGCAATTGCTTACAATGTGAGAATTCAGGTGCTTCTGAGCTACAAAATTATTTTTTTATGTCAGAGAAGTTGTACATTATATAGAGAATTGCGTTATAAAAATCTTCAATCATTTATATTTTGCTTGTGCATACTATTAAAATTAAGTCCATTTCAAGAATTTTAGAAAATAATAAATAAAAATTAACAAAGTGATCATAATTTTCCAGTTTGAATCGAACCAAACAAAACCATAATTTTTTCAGACATTTATATTGGGCAAACCAAGATTTTCTCAATAACATTTTCCATGTGAGGAATATTGTTGACATTCAGATTATGTTGACAATTGACAGTACAAACTATGAGAAAAATCAGTTTAGTTTGAAAGGATTGTCCAATGATGAGAAACCTCAGTAAAATATTGTCATTTGTTGTTGAGAATTGAAAACAACACATCTGAAAAATAAATTTTAGGTGCAGATTGAAATTTTATTGGCAAGGTCTTGTAGGTAGCGTGCCTTTGTATACCAATAGTTTGGGCCCCACTTTCTTTCATTTCCAAAGTAGCCTATTTAAACTGTTGCTGTCATCATGTTCAATGGAGCATAAAAGACTGGACTAGTTAACTGGACGAGTTATTAGTGGTTCTTTGTTAAAGAAAAACAGCAAAAATTTTTTTGTTGTAGCAGTATATACTTAATATAATGTAATACAAATTCAAAAAGTTGGCTACTAGCATAGCAGTGTTTGTGCCTGTGTATACTGGCATTCTGTTGGTACAGTGGTTAGAGTAACAGATCAACACACCACGGCTTCTGGTGTCAAAAGTCAAGTGGATAATGTCCATTGTTCATTTAAGACAACATTCTTATGACTCTCAAGCCCTGAAAATTTTATGAGTAAAAATGAATTAGCATATTAGCAGGGATGCACTAGGTATCAGGCTTTCTCATTCATTATCATGACATCGCAAATGGTGGCTGGCCACTACCAACAACATATAGTGACTGGTACAAAGTTAAACACCCATTGTTTTGTACCAGTTGCTTTATGTCATTGATAGAGGCCTGTGACAGTGTTTCCTATCATATATTATCCTGCCTTCTTTTTCCCCCTTTTATAACTATGTATGTGAAATTAATCCTTTTTAGAAATCCTCTTTCATATAATGAAAAACATCATCAACAACATTTAAAAACAAAAAAACAACAACAACATTTAAAAACAACATTTAAAAAATAGAAAGAAGGCAGGATAATATGTGAAAGGAAACACCGTCACAAGGCCAGCCACCGTTTGTGACATGCTAATGAATGACCAAGTCCATTATTTAGTGTTGCATTGGTATAAGTTGGAAAATAACTTATTAGGATTTAAAATTTAAAAATTGATTATGAAGACAAGTGACTCCCTCTTCCCTTCTCTCTCCTCAAAAAAGAGACATGACCCCTCTCAAAATGAAGAGATGTGCTGCGACTAATGACATTTAAGACCAATTCATAACTTTCAAAACGTCATGCAGAATGGATCATCTTTACACAGTGATTGACACAAAATGATCGGTGCATTGCATGGTGCGAAATTCCAGCTAGCCAAAAGTCGATTTTTAAATGCCTATCGAAATATTTTGCTTGTTATAGCTTAATAGTTAGGACATTGCATCCTGCTGTTGAAATTGATATAAATATACTTGTATGGTCTATAAACTACTGCAAATTTTGTGCTTCTTAGTTCGGAATGAATCGATCAATTTAAATATAATTGTTTAATCTGTTACATTAAGCGGAATAAAATATACCATAATTTCCAGCATATAATCTGCAGATCAAACAATTCTGTTTGGACCCAGAATACTTATTCAGTAATTGAAGACAAATGTTTATCGCAACCTAAAAAGTTACATTTTATTTTTTAAAAATTTCTCGGTTGAAAAATTATTGTTTGATCTGTGTCATGGGTGAAAGTTTTCCGTCCACAGACGGAATTCCGTCTTTTAAAAATTACCGACGACGGTAAAATCGCCGAGAACGGAAGCCGACCGCGAAAAAGATGCGCCTTTCGTCAAACGATCGCGAAAAAGAAAATCTATTTTCGTCAAAGGACTGCGAAAAAAACGTGATTTTCGTGAAATGATCGTGAAAAAAAGCTATTTCTGTCAAAAGATCACAAAAAAGATGCGTTTTCTCCGTCAAAAACTTGCGGGAAAAAACTCGATTCCTGTGGAAGGATCGCGAAAAACACGCTATTTCTAACGAAGGATCGCGAAAAAGACTATTTCCATTAAAAGATCCCGCGCCCTATTTCTGTCAAATGTTCGCAAAAAAGACGTCATCTCGGTTTAAAAATGCGAAATAGACACGATCTCTCGCAAAGGATCACAAAATAAGTTTTCTGCCAAAAGTTTGCGGGAAATGCGATTCTTGACAAAGGACCGCGAATAAGACGCTATTTCCGTCAAAAGATCGTGAAAAAGATGCGGTTTGTGTCAAAGAATCGCGAAAATGTTGCGATTTCCGTCAAATGATTCCAGAGCAAACGCGATTTTTGTCAAAGGATTGCAAAAAGCGCGAATATTGTCAAAGGATCGCGAAAAAATCTTGATTTCCGTCTAATGATCACAAAAGGACGATTTTCATCAAATGATTGCAGAGACGCACAATTTTTATTAATGGATCGCGAAAAAGATTCGAATTTTGTCAAAGGTTAATAGAAAAGACGCGAAATTTGTCAAAAGATCGCGAAAGAGACATGATTTCTGACAAAGGATCGCAAAAACGACGCAAATTTTATCAAAGTATCGTGGAAAAGACACTACATTTGCTAAAGATTCGCGGAAAAGACGCGATATCTGTCAAAGGATCACAAAAAAAAAAGCGCAAATTTCATTAAAATATCTTATAGAATACTTGGATTTCGTCGAAAAATCGCAAGTTACGGTCGAATTTCTGTCAAAGGATTGCAAAATAGACGCAATTTCTATTCACGAAAAAGACGCGAATTTTTTCAAAGGATCGTGAAATTGAAGCTAATTTTGTCAAAGGGTAGCGAAAAAACTCAATTTTCGTCAAATGATCTAAAAAAACTAGTGATTTTCGTCAAATGATTGCAGAGAAGAAGATATTTCTGTCAATGAATCGCGGAAAAGACGCGAATTTCGTTGTAAAATTGTATAAAATAGTTGGATTTCGTCGAAAAATCGCAAACTTCGGTGAAAAACCATAGAAAAATCGCAAATTTCGACAAAATATAGCACAAAAATGGCAAATTTTGGCTAAAGATTGGAGGAAAAACAAAAGAATTTCATTATAGGATCGTGGAAAAAACGCAAATTACGTGTGTGCGCATGTGTTCACTCAGTTTCAGTGGGGGGGGGGGGGGATGCACAGTATTATCAGTCTTGGCAAAATTTCAAACTTGCACCCATGATCTCTGTTTTATGTTTTATATAAATTTACGGTACTGCTCGACTATGGATGGTTGTGAACACAGTATGGACTTTATTTTATCAGATTTATGTGCATACATTTTGCACATATCTGCTGTTATTCCATACTTATTGTCTCAAAAAGCTGTATTTTTTTACAATTTTAATATAAAAAAAGCTATATTATAAAGCATGATTAAGCTCCATTTTTGTTACCATTAAATAGTTTAGATTATTACATTTTGTTCCAATTTAATTTGTCTGCCTTTATATGCCTTCCCAATTTTTAAAATTGTTTTTAACTATTAAGTCTAAATATATATATATATTTTAATTTTAGTTCAAGCATCATTTTCTCTTTACCAAAGTCAGCAGAATTTAGTCATATAAATAAACTTTTGCATCATTATGCAATGGCAACAAAATTTTAAATTTAATGAAAATGCGAATTTGGTTGAAAGCATTTTGTTTACAGAGGAAAATTACAATGAAGAGTACATAAAATTTTTCAAGTGCAAAATGTTTAAATTTACGATCAAATTAAGACAAAAGTTGCAATTTGTATGCAGGGCTGCAGAGTCGGGCCCATTTTTGATCAAAAGAGTCATTGTCATTAAAAAACAAAGCGACTCTGGCTTTTTTTGTTAGAAGTTTGAAGTGAAATTAAACCAATTATATGTAATTTGAAATCCATAAAAGGAATTATTATTGTTGCTTTTGGATTATACTGGGCTATCCAAGTTAAAGATTTCAATGTACTACCCGGCATGCACAGTGGATGAAAACCATTTTTAAATAAAAACTCTAGTAGATTCCGAATCATTTCCAAAATAGTAAAATTTTCATGTTTATTTATTTTTTTCTTTCCAGTGAAACTTTTCTACTCTGAAGGACTTGAGTGAACATCAAAATTGTAATTTTTTTTCTTTTTCAAGTCTATGGAACCGAAACAGCAAAATTTCTGTTTTGTTTTCTTCTTTGGATTTTGAGAGTTGGATTTTTCAGATTTGTGGGATGCACAATTGATAAAGTAATAAAACAGAAAATATTATTATTATTATTTTTTTTTTTTTTCTTTCAAAGGTCTAAGAACTGAATTAATACCGAAATAGTAAAATTTTCGCGTTATTTTTGTTGTGTTCTCTCATAATTTTAACCAACAGCAACACACGTATATTAGCCAGCCCAGAGTCTGAGACTGCCCTTTTTGCCATCGACTCTGCAACCCTGGTTGTATGTAGGTATTTTAAGACAAAGCGATGTCAAATATATTACTTGGCTGCAAATTGTGAGTGGTTACAAAAATGACCCAGAAAATTTTTCCAAATTCAGATATTATACATTGCTAAACATAATGTAGACCTCTTTGTCGTATGACTGCCAATTCTTCACATAAAGTTCTGCTGTGCAGAGATAAATGTACAACAGAATATACAATCAGGGCTGCTTAGTTGATGACAAAAATGGCCGACTCCGACTCTGGAAATTTTAACAGCCACGACTCCGACTTCAGGATGGCTAATAGAGTATCAGTACTGCCTGTTGCCTGTTTACAATTTTGCTTCCTGCAAATCTGAAAAATCCAACTGTCGAAATCTAAAAAAGAAAACAAACAGAAATTTTACTATTTCGAATCCACAGACACTCAAAAGAAAAGTCGAAATTGCCACAATTTTGTTGTTAGTTCGCATATTCTCCAGACCCGTAAAATTTCGATGGAAAGGAAGAAAAATAAAGATGACAATTTTATTACTTCGAAAATAATTCTGGCACATAGATTCGAAAGAAAAAATAATTAACATTTTTAATTTCTCGCATTTTTTTTTTACGATTTTCGCTTCATTTCAAGTTCTGCAGACCTGAAAAATCCAAATATTCCTATTTTATCGTTATTTTGGATCCTGGAAAAAAAATAATAATAATTTCACATTATTTTGAGACATACGCACATGTTAATAGTACGGGGGGGGGGGGATTTATTATTTTGGCGTTGCTTTTAGTTTTACTGAGCCGAAGAAATGTAGGGGGAAAAAAGGGGGACATGTTTCTATTAGGCAAGTCACACACTGAGACGACACATAGGATATGTCGCTTGAATTTGAGAAAAAAAACTAGTTCCAAACAGGTTTGAAGCAACTTTCTTCTTTGTTTTGACCGTCTTTGTTTTTACTTCATGTCGCGCTGCATGTTTCGATGTTGTCTCAGTATAGAATGCCCCTTATTACACTGCTATTTCGAATTCGTTGGCTTCTAAAAATCACAGGAATTTACAATGGTCGCACACATTCGGTTAGGGAATTGCATGGGTCGAAATTCTTAAATCAAAAAAGGCAACTTTGTGACATATGCTTTAATTTATTTTTATTCGGAAATGCATGAAACTAGCAGGTGTTGTTATTCAGAAACTGTCTAAATGCACTTAATTTTCTGGTTTTTTTTTAAACGCAATAGATTTTTCATAACAAGCCTTCAAAGTTGACGTTTTTAAGCACTCTTCCCAACGAAAGTAGAAAAACCGGTCGAAAAGCAGGAGAAAAACGGGTGATCTTGTGATCGAAATAGCTTAGAACTGGATAGGTAATTTAATTATCGTAAAATGGAAAACTAAGTTCGATTCGAAATCGCTTCCATAGTCAGGCATTCCATTTTTTTATCTTTTCGTTAAAAAATGAATTTGTAAATGTGTCAAAACGTTTTGCGCTTGTTGAGCGGAGCAGTTGAGAACACCCTGAAAAGTTTGCTTCTGCCTGTTTGTAACTTTGCAATTCACTCCTCGGCTCATTTAAATATCAGTAAAAGCAAACCCGACCGAAGAAAAATCAGTGAAAACTCCCCCATCCTACTCAATTTTTACAAAAAAGTTCATTTTTTATAGAATGCAATTAAGATTCTTTTAAAGAATACTGCATACATATTTATGGGAAATTTGAAATGTATGCTTTGGATTACAATAAAAGGTTCATACATCATAAGGAATAGCAACATCAATGATAATTTTGACTCTTTGACTATTACATCCAAATAAAGATTCACCAAAAAAATTAATGTAATTTAGAATAATAAGAATAAAAAACAGATGGTTAAAACATCATAAATTTTGAAGTCATATGATGAAAATGTAGAAAATATCAATTCATATCAAGGATTAACTGAATCTGAAGCTTGATGAAAATCTGTGCATTACTTCTGGAGTAAAAATGCAACATAGCAACGCTACCTGTTAACAGATTTACACCAAAATCTAGAAAACGTAAATTCATGTCAAGGACTAACTGAATCTGAAATTTGATGAAAATCCATGTATGTGTTCTGGAGATTGTGCTATTGCGGAAAACGGAAAAAAATGCTGCATAGCAGCACCACCTGTTTAGCGACTTAAACCAAAAACTAATCCTCACCAATTTATATAAAGGACTAAAGAATATAAATTTTTATTAAATTCCGCGAAATTTTTGAAATAGAGAGCTCAAAAAATTATGTCACAAATATATAGACAAACTCACAGGCAGACATTTTGTAAAAACACGTTTTTCGAGTTCTCTGGACTCTAAAACTTGTAAATTTGTCGAAAACCGAAATTCGAAAATTTTCACAAATCCAATATTTTTTTCTTCTAAATTTAAAAGAATGTAAGAAAGAGATTCAGAATCAATTCAAATTCAGAATGGATTCTGAACTGAATACATTCCGTGATTCTGAATTTGGAATGTTTTGTAATTACTTGGCCTCATATAGATTAAAGCTAAGTGGTTGGTAGCGTAAGTGCCGCTCGGCAAATAATCCAGGCAATTTAATGGAGAATCAATTATTTATTTGTAACAATAAAAAATTCTCTGGATTAAATTTATATACAGCATAAATCATTTTAGAACTCGTAGGATCTTAATCCACCAGCTCCAAGTCCAAAGTTCCGTTTCAATTCATAGAATGTTCAGCTTATATTTGACGTAAAATTTCTCCAAATCAATAACACGGCGTTAACTAAACACCGAAGACGAGACTTATCACCGGCACTCTCCTAGCGAGAGTCCCCTTCTTCCGGCTCACTTGAGTGACGTCACCCTCTACAGCTCCCGATCCGAGCTGATCCACTTTTCTCAGAGAACAATCCGAGCTCCCAGCTCTGTTCTCTCCTCTTCTCGCTCCGAGACCAAAAATCCCCTCTGCATAACCTTGGCTTCCTCTTTTTCTTCTCAGCCAAGACCTCCCCTAAAGGTCACGAACCAATCATCAACCTTAATGATCTTTTCTCATTAAGAGATTCGTAACATCGTCTTATCATTCGTACCTGAAAATACACGCCTATGGCGCCAATGTGTCTGGTCTCTGATCATCTCCGTGCTTTCATTTTTGCGTCGGCGTGCTAACAAAGGTGCGATCCGTGTGGTCTCCTATTCACGTTAGTGTCGCCCGCCTGTCTTTTCCGCTGATCGATGATGATTTAGCGATCCTTTATATCGCCGATCTTTTCATCTTGAGAATGAAAGCCATTTTGTGTTTTCAGTTCCATAGTGAAATCTCTTTTCAGAAAAAATGTCTTTAAAAGCCTGTGATAAATCTAAATTATCACAGTTTGAATGATTCTGAATCTGAATTCTTCATGAACTGATTTCTTGATTCTGAATTTGGAAATTACGTTGTAAAATAATTAAAATAAACGAGTACATAAAAAGAAATAAATTTATACTTTTGACAATAGAACTAATTATATAATAGTGTAATTCTTTCTCTGTTATTAGAGTACATTTTTAAAGATTCCGCTACTAAATTTCATGCTAGCTTTTACTATTTTTACAAAATAAATTGCGAACGATATGTCCTGTGAATTATTTTGCCCATTTCTGGGTCTACACGGCCTAAGTCAGCTGAAAAATATCAATTCCAGCTCTGACACAATCTAACTATCCAACGCAAAGTTGATAAAACGCGTTTCTGTATTGATGTTGTCAAACTCGCATCAGCTCATAAAACACGTTTGTACTTATTCCCACAGTCATATCCATTGCAAATTGTTCCTCTTTTATCGCCGTAGTTTGATTCTTTCAAATTTGTTATACTAGGCTTGTCTGGTTAGCTTGTTTCAATTTTTTTCAGCCTGATCAAGCCCATAAATGAACCAGCAAGTTTGAAAGATTGCCATTATTTTTCGGTCCTAGAGCCTTTGAAAAATTTTATACTTTGGGTTCTTGAAAAAAAAAAACGCGAGGAAAAGTGTACTCACGTACTAAATGTTAAATATCTATTAGAATTCTTAATTAAAAACTGTTTTCATCTACTATGTACAACAGACAGTATATTGGGCATTTTAAACGTAGGTAGCTCGATATAGTACAAAAATAACAATAAGAATCCATCTTATAGATTTAAGATAATATATAACTGGTTTAATGCCTCTTTCAACTGAATAACAAAATAAGCTGGAGTCGGCTTGTTTTTCAACGACTCCGACTCCGCAGCACTGTATACTACGCACAATTTTCATTAAAGTTATCGAATGTTTGTCTCGTATGTTAAATTTTAATAGAACTTTAGAAAAAGTAATTTTTTATTATTTGTTGTTATAATAATACAAAAAACAGTTTCATTACTTTTGCTTCCAAGTTAAAAAAAAAAGTATCATTAAAATTATCAACAAGAATGTAAAATCATGCGTTAAGCTAGTTATGAAACATGTTTCAATGCATCCCGACTACTATAATAAAACTTCGTAGTTTAATACATGAGAAACAATGACTTCAACCAAAGTCAAGAAAATAACTGAAAATTTTATACATCCCTGTATATGAATTATAGATTTAGTATGTAATGCATAATATGCTAAAATTTAGAACAATTTTGAAATGCATAGCACAATTGAAAATTAGGGGGCTGGCAGGGCTGTGCCCCCCAAAGGAATTTGATATTTTAGAAAAATTATCTGTCATCGCAGGTCAGACTCAAATTTTTTTCAACAATTACTCAAAACCTAGAAGAACTTGTCAAATTTTATTCAATAAAAACACCTGTAATAAGTAAATACTTTAGCCACATAAACTAGTAATAAATAATGAAAAAAATTGAATTAGCCAATTTATCTATTTTTTCCCTCAAGTCCAATTTGCAAATTTTGCAATTTTTTTTCTGCGGTCGATTGACGAATCAATTTTGCCTTGTTCCGCATTAAAAAAAAGGGCTAACTTAGACTTTTAATAAAGTAAAGATATCTAAGTAAATATTTTAGAGAACATATACTACATTTAAAAACCAGATTTCAATAATTACCGCCCATAACTGTATAGTCCCCTTGCACGTGCCGTCACATGGTTAATCTGGCGCCCAAACTTAAGGCAAATGTGGTGTTTTCACATTTGTAAACATAGTGATTTACGCTACATTGTTTAAGTACTTAGAAAAATAATGCAAGAATAAGGGGAAAAAAACGCTACATTGTTTAAGTACTTAGAAAAATAATGCAAGAAAAAGGGGAAAAAAAAAACAGAATGACCACTTTTTGTTTCAGCTCCAAATGTGCAACAGAACTAATGAAGCAATAAGCTTCAAGATATCTTTTCCCCAAGCTCTTCTCTCCTCTTACACGATTTTCGAAAAAAAAATGCAACCCTAAAGCTGAGAAGCCGCTCAGAACACGGAGTAAGAAACAGGAGGGGAAACTTAATGCGCATGACTCTTTGAAAATACAAAGTGAAATTTTGGTAAATAATGAGGGGGCTGCGATACGATGTAGGCTGGTTTTTTAGCAGTCTTTCAATATGATTGCATGCTTAAGATGCATATGTTCGAATTAAAAGATATTTAATTTTATTCGTTTCATATTGATATATCATAAAATAAATTAAGATGGGATATAAGTGCTGTGTTCCTGGATGTAAAACAGGCTATAATAGTAAAAAAAAAGAAAAAAAAAAGACGAAGGAAAAAAAATTAAGTTTATTCCGTACTCTACAAGTGAGTGATGTTTTTTAGGCTTTAATATAAAGCTATTTACTTGTAATTATATTTAAAATGAGAATTTTTTATTGCGTATAGATCTTAATTTATATGTTTTTTTAAACGTTATGTGGAATAATAAAGCACAGACTTTGTTTTGTGTCTAAATACAAACTTATTTAATATGAAAAAAGATGTGTACATTTTGCAAAAAAATTAATTAACCAAAGATTTTTTATAGCATTTGTAAGCAGTATTTATTACTTCTTTATCCACTGTCTATGGATTAATTAATATTATACAAATTTATTAGTCCATAAAATCAGTGTTGAATTCAGACACTTTTCTCGGGAGGGACATCAGTGGCTCCGGGAGGGGGGAAGACATTATAGAATTCCGAGGGGGGTTGTACTTTTGGACCGTTGAAAACACAAAATTTCAAATTTTCCGGGGGGGGGGATATCCCCCTGCGCCACTCTCTTAATTTAACACTGCTAACATAAAATATAAAACTGTTTCGATTTCATTTCGCCAACTGAAGTTCCCGATTCCTTTTTCTAGAAATTTTACACAAGCTTTAATACATATCTTGAGATACAGATGTTGCGTAAACCGCAAAAAAATGCAGCATAACAGTGCCACCTGTTGAGCGATTTACACCAAAAACTGATCAGAGTCAGTTTAAATAAAGGACTGCCTAAATATAAATTTTTATTAAAATCCGTGCGTAGTTCTTGAGATACAGGTGTTGCATAAACCATAAAAAATGCAGCATAACAGCGCCATCTATTGAGCGATTTACACCAAAAACTGATCAGCTTCAATTTATATCAGGGACTACCTAAATCTAAATTTTTATTAGAACCCGTGCGTTTGAGATACAGTTGTTGCGTTAATCGTAAAAAATGAAACATAGCAGCGACACCTGTTGAGCGATTTACACCAAAACTGATGAGCATCAGTTTATATCAGGGACTGCCTATTAGACTATACTATATACATTTATATTGCAATCCGTGCATTAGTTCTTAAAATATAGCTGTTGCGTAAATCGCAAAAAAATGCAGCATAGCAGCGTCACCGGTTGAGCGATTTACACCAAAAACTGATCAGTATCATTTATATCAAGGACTACCTATGAGACTATACTATTTACATTTTTATTACAATCCGTGCATTAGTTCTTAAGATATAGCTGTTGCGTAAATCGTAAAAAATGCAGCATAGCAGCTCCACCTGTTGAGCGATTTACACCAAAAACTAATCAGCAACAATTTATATCAGGGGCTACCTAAATATAAAATTTGTAAAATTCCGCGTATTTTTTCTTGAGATGGAGCACCTACAAAATATATTTCACAGACAGATATTTTATAAGAACATGTTTTTTTGGAATCTCTGACCTCTAAAACGTGTAAAATTCGCCGAAAACCGGAATTCGAAAATTTATACAAATCCAATACTTTCTTCTTGTAAAGATAGCAGGAAATAAAAAAGAAATTGGTGTTGGTAGAATAAATTTGGTGCTCCCTCAATCCCCTCGGACAGGGCGGACCCCTCCCCTCACCCATTTCACACGGGCCTGAATTGTCTGTTATTACTCGCACAACACATCATAAGAAAGGCGGAGATAATTAATTAATTCCACACATTAACACCATAATGACCACAAACTCTAATCATTTCGCTAGCGCATTTTATTTACACGTCTTCCATCATCGCTGTCCAGAGCGCATATATACAGGTACATACAGAATTAAAACAGATTCACTACAGGCGCCATCTACAGGCTCTTTCCACATAACACTGACTGAAGATATAACATATTAGGATGTAACATACTGGGCGTAACATACTGGGGCCCCATGACCACGTCATCATCATAAATAAAATAAATATATAACAAATTGACACATTAATACAATACACAATGTAAACATAAAAATATATAACAATAATATTACACAATAAATTCACATTTATATCTAGAAATTTAAATAATTTCACAAAGAAAAGTTAATTTTCATTTATTGGCAGTTTGACTAATTTGTGGATTGGTCTTTTAAGTTCACCTATGGCAGTTTTTAAATTCACTTATCTTACTCTGCTGTCAGAACTTTTGAAAATGTCAATTATTCTTGCCATTTTCCATTTCAACGGTGGCAAATTATCATCTTTGATGAGTACTAAGTCGTTTACACATAAATCTTCTGTCGGAAATTTCCACTTGTTGCGCACTTGCAACTGTGTAAGATAGTTCTTAGACCATGCTTTCCAGAATGACTGGGAAATATTCATAATCAATTTCCATCGATCTCGAATTGAAATTTTCATATTTGTAATGTCTGGTTCGGGAACACTCTTTAAATCTGACCCAATGAGAAAGTGACCTGGAGTGAGGACTGAAAGATCATTTGGGTCCTCCGAAATAGCGACTAATGGGCGAGAATTCAGAACTACTTCAATTTCCGCCAAAACTGTTGCAAATTCCTCTTGAGACAAGATCTGCGACCCAATAATTCGTCTCATATGGTACTTCATTGATTTAACCGCTGCCTCCCAAAGACCTCCAAAATGGGGAGCAGATGGAACATTCGTAGTCCATTTTGTACTCTCATTGTGCAAGTAGTTGCCGATTGCTTCTGATGCAGCGACTTTCAAATAATTCTTTGCTCCTATATAATTAGCACCACAGTCACTGAAGATCTCTATTGGCTTACCTCGACGTGCAATGAATCTTTTCAACGCAGCTATACAGGCGCTGGCACTCAGATCACTAACAAGTTCCAAATGAACTGCTTTGGTAGAGAAACATACGAAGATACAGACGTACATTTTGACTGGCTTTACTCCCCTACCACGTCGAAGACTTATTAGAAAAGGTCCACAAAAGTCGGTGCCACAACAAATGAACGCTCTTCCTTGGCTCACTCTTGATGTTGGTAAATCAGCCATGATTTGTTTCGAGAATTCGCTGCGAAATCGTGCACAGATAACACAATTTTTTATTGCTTTACGGATAAGAGACTTCGCACCCACAATCCAATAGGTTTGCTTCACGGCAGAATTTATTAGCTGTACTCCTCCATGTAAGTATTTTAAATGATACAATTTAATTAACAAGGTCGTAACTGGGTGATTTTTAGGCAAAACTAAAGGATATTTTGCAGTCTCTGGTATGTTGGCATTTCTTAGCCGTCCACCAACTCTTAAAAACCCACGATTGTCCAAAAAAGGATTTAAGGAATTTAAATTGCTGGTTTTTAGAATTTTTTCCTTCTCCAAGTTGGCTATTTCGTTTGCAAAATTCGCTCTCTGGACTAACTTAATTATACACTATCTACCAAAAAGTATTTGTACACTTTCAGTTTTTGACATTTTGTCAAATATTTAAAAATATACTGGTCGGATTCTTCTGGAATTTCAGAAATATAAAGATTATGTTTCACTTTATATTTATTTACATTCATTTGTTAAGCGGGTAATTAGGGGGCCGGCAAAAAAACAAAGAATAATAGAAATATTTGGGATCGCCCTGTACATGAAAATGCACGAAACGACTTATCGCTTTAGAATACAAATATATGAATACAGTAGAATATGTACACTAATTTTTGTGAGAATAGCATGTATATTTATGGCGATAGAGCGATTTTTTTGAAAAATTCAAAAAATTCTGGTATGTTTTTTGTTTATATCATGCTGGGTTTTTGACCAAATTTAACGCAAATTTCAGAAAAATTGGCAAAATGCAGTAGAAAAATGTAGCGCAATTGGAATATAAATATATTAAATATTTTATGAAATATGAGTAGTTGTATAAAATAATTTTTATCTGCGCATGCGCGAACTAGAAAAACATTTTTTTACATCATTTAATAGTCAATTCTATGGAGTGACTCATAAAAAAAATCCAATCAAATATCGTGAAAATTCAAAAAGATATCATTATTTTAGTGAGATGTTTTTACTTTGCTCTCTAAAAACGGCTGAATCTTAAGGGATTCTCCACAAATTGACATTTTTTAATAACTGACTTAAAAAAAAAACTAGTATTGAATTAATACAATATCTAATACAATATTGCTGCTAATAAGTACTTGACAATTGTGATAGAAAAGAAAAAGAGCTTTATTCACATTCAGGGCCAAAACTAAGAGAGAGTCGGGGAAAAGGGCATGTGCCCCGGGCGCTAGGATGAAAGTGTTCCAAATGTACATTTTGTTTGGCGATTTTTTCCATGTCTATGTTTAGCATGATATTGTCAAAATCGTCCCATTCAAAGAATTTCTCCTATACCAAAGCATAGAAGAATCTAATGATGATGGCATATAGATCCCGCATAAAGCAGATTTTTTTTTTCGTTTTGATTCGGCTTCACGATTTTAAGGTATCATTTTTTTAAAACAAAGCAGACTACTTTAATCAATATTACATATTTTAAGTTTTAAAATAAGTCGGCTATTAATAAATTAGAAAATTTTTCTTTGCAAATACTTTTGCAGATGCTTTGCAAAGAAGAAAAGGGAGGGGGGGGGGAGTTCACCAAAATTCATTGAAATATAAATATATTAAATATTTTTTTAAATGTTCTATGTCATGCAATATTTTCAACAAAATATAAAGCCACATTCAGAAAAATTCGCAAAATGTAGTAGAAAGAATAAGGTGCTATTGAAATATAAATATATTAAAAGTTTTCTAAAATATGAGTATTTGTATGAAATATTTTTTAATCAGCGTATGCGTGAACGATAAAATTTATCATTTTACATAATTTAATATTCAACTCTATGGAGGTACCCATAAAAAAATCCGATCGAATTTCGTGGAAATTCAGAAAGTTATTGTGGATAGGAGTGAACTGATTTTCAATTGGTCTCTGAAAGCAGTTGAATGACGTCAGATTTTACGCAAATTGTCAAATCTCCATTTACGTTTTTTACTGGTGATTTACTTCTTTTCTTAGATAATTACCAGAACGAACCTATTTCAGGATAAAAATAATTATAAAAAATCGAAGAATTTGTGTCAAATCTACCCATTGATACATAATTGATAATGGCTCTTATGCAAATGCCGATATCTGCGATCCTGAAATACGTCAAGTTCTCCACTGTTAAATGTGGTGCCGAAAACAACACTGACATCAATCGCATGCATGATGCCAAGAAGAACAGAGCTGTCTGATTTTGAGAAAGGTGTGATCATCGGTGTGGTGGTTACTCGATAACCCCCCATATGTTTAGTTTAATTCATTTTTATTAGCCATTTTATTTCTTATTACCTCCTTTTTATTAATGTTCTCAATTTAAATTTTATTTCGATTTCGTTTCTTTTCTTTTCGTCGCCTGTAATGTTTTCTTTCTTACTTAGCTTTCGAATGTTACAAGCCGGTAAAATCCTGTTCGAAGTCATTCCTTCCGGTTTGGAGATCCTTCGAGAACATTCTGGCTTGTTCTATGGGTGGAACTTCCGTTTATTCGGACACCCCCCTTAGCCTATCAAATTAGTTTCCGCAGGTGACGTATTTTAAGCCATTGAGTGCATGGCCACCTGCTTTGGCCTCCCTTCTTTACGTGTTTATCAATTCTGTTCGTATTAAATTCATATTTCTCCATTCTTTGCACTCGTACATATTAATCATGTACTCTATAGAAACAATTTCACAACAGATGATAATTATAAAATTGATATCTTCTAAAAACAACATTCTCTTTCATAACACATTTTATATGTCTTGACAGTATGAATTAGAAAAATTTCTCATGATATGACAAAAAAAGATAATATTATTTTTCTTTCTAAACATCAATCAACGATACGTACTTTTAAATATATTTATATCAGACGAAAATTTTTCATAGAGATGTACAATATTTTCCTTTGGAACGCCCCGTGATATTTCAAGATTTATATATATAATGTTGGGCCAAATAATGATATAATGAAATAATTACTTTAGGAATGAAAAAAACTCATGTCGTGGATGAGAATGTCGACCTCCGCATGTTTCCTTCAGAGGGGTAAGAAAAAAAACACAAAGTAGAGATATTTGATGAACAAGATATGGAGAAAAATGATGATATAATCTTACGTAACATCTGTAACCAGGAAGAAGTAACACTCAGAATCATTTTCTGGATGCATAGGAATGATGTCTTGCTACTCGCCGCCTTAAAAAATCAATTTTTCGAACACTCCTGGGGTGGACATTTTTAAGAATCAACACCTGTTCCATCTAACTGTATCGGGGAGCACCCTTTGCCCCGGAATTCCACTAAAAATCTCAGATCAACCAGCCGCATCCATTACGGCAGGAGTCTAACAGCGCAACTGACGCAGGAGGCGAGAGCCCGGAGGGAAAAAAAAGGAAGGGTTACAATAAATCCGAAAGGCGCCAATTTGGCAGCGAGCGAAAGAGGGGGGCGATGAAGAAATAAGCCAAGTTACGATGCAGTGGTGGTTACTCGATAACCCCCCCCATATGTTTAGTTTAATTCATTTTTATTAGCCATTTTATTTCTTATTACCTCCTTTTTATTAATGTTCTCAATTTAAATTTTATTTCGATTTCGTTTCTTTTCTTTTCGTCGCCTGTAATGTTTTCTTTCTTACTTAGCTTTCGAATGTTACAAGCCGGTAAAATCCTGTTCGAAGTCATTCCTTCCGGTTTGGAGATCCTTCGAGAACATTCTGGCTTGTTCTATGGGTGGAACTTCCGTTTATTCGGACACCCCCCTTAGCCTATCAAATTAGTTTCCGCAGGTGACGTATTTTAAGCCATTGAGTGCATGGCCACCTGCTTTGGCCTCCCTTCTTTACGTGTTTATCAATTCTGTTCGTATTAAATTCATATTTCTCCATTCTTTGCATCGTAACTTGGCTTATTTCTTCATCGCTCCCCTCTTTCGCTCGCTGCCAAATTGGCGCCTTTCGGATTTATTGTAACCCTTCCTTTTTTTTCCCTCCGGGCTCTCGCCTCCTGCGTCAGTTGCGCTGTTAGACTCCTGCCGTAATGGATGCGGCTGGTTGATCTGAGATTTTTAGTGGAATTCCGGGGCAAAGGGTGCTCCCCGATACAGTTAGATGGAACAGGTGTTGATTCTTAAAAATGTCCACCCCAGGAGTGTTCGAAAAATTGATTTTTTAAGGCGGCGAGTAGCAAGACATCATTCCTATGCATCCAGAAAATGATTCTGAGTGTTACTTCTTCCTGGTTACAGATGTTACGTAAGATTATATCATCATTTTTCTCCATATCTTGTTCATCAAATATCTCTACTTTGTGTTTTTTTTCTTACCCCTCTGAAGGAAACATGCGGAGGTCGACATTCTCATCCACGACATGAGTTTTTTTCATTCCTAAAGTAATTATTTCATTATATCATTATTTGGCCCAACATTATATATATAAATCTTGAAATATCACGGGGCGTTCCAAAGGAAAATATTGTACATCTCTATGAAAAATTTTCGTCTGATATAAATATATTTAAAAGTACGTATCGTTGATTGATGTTTAGAAAGAAAAATAATATTATCTTTTTTTGTCATATCATGAGAAATTTTTCTAATTCATACTGTCAAGACATATAAAATGTGTTATGAAAGAGAATGTTGTTTTTAGAAGATATCAATTTTATAATTATCATCTGTTGTGAAATTGTTTCTATAGAGTACATGATTAATATGTACGAGTGCAAAGAAATACATATCTGTGAAGAAATATTTATAGTCGTGAAAAATAAATAAGTTTTCATGAAATAAAAATATTCATCTTCAAAAATCTGTCTACGTTTTAATTCCTGTGCATGAGTCTGGATTAATTGTTCTTCAAAAGCCAAGGACCTCACAGGTAACTTTTACTTTTTTCAATTTTATATTTTTATAATTTTGTGCTTGATTTTTATCATCATCGATAAAGATTTCTCTATTATTTTAAATGAAGCAATGATGGTCATGTTTGGGTCGTTTGCCGGCCTCCATTCTTCACAATGTATTAGTCACTTTCACGATCACTTTGGCCTTATTGTGGGTAGAAAACAAAATAAACAAGTGTTTCTCCTCCCATCTCTTCTTCTCACCCACAAAAGTAAACACAACAATCGGGTACCACCGAAATGGCCGATCTTTAATCGACATATCTAGCGAGCTTAATTACCCCAAAACGACTGTGGCTTATGTGATTAGAAAATGGAAGCTGAATGGTGATTGTCAGAATGTGGCCAGAGTAGGCAGACCGACGAAACTGGGAGATAGAGACCGACGGGTTCTGTCTAGAGAAATTCGGAAGAACCGCAACCAACCAATGTTACACATACGCCAAGAATTTCAACAAGCTTCAGGATGTGTGTTTCCATGAATACCATCCGTAAGGAAGCTCATCTGCTTAATTTTTATGGCCGTGCTGCCGCCCATAAGCCCTTAATCACCAAGTCCAACCGCGCAGCTCGGTTAAGTTGGTGCAAAACACGCCAGCAATGGACTGTACAGCAATGGAAACAGGTTCTCTGGAGTGATTAATCAAGGTTCACCCTCTACCGTTCTGATGGTAGGGTCTGGGTCTGGCGTCTGCCTGGAGAACGCCTCCTACCAGAATGTATTGTGCCCACAGTTAAATTTGGCGGAGGGGGAATTATGTTCTGGGGTTGTTTTTCCTGGTTCGGACTAGGACCCTTGGTCCCAATTCATGGTAAGCTCAATGCCGATGCCTACTGTAATATACTGGACAACAGTGTACTTCCTACGTTGTGGCAATACTATGGATTGGACCCATGTTATTTCCAGGATGACAACGCAAGCTGCCATGTAGCGAGGTCCAGCATGGATTGGTATGCTGATAATGGAGTGCATCGACTCGAGTGGCCTGCCCAGAGCCCAGACCTGAACCCATTAGAGAACCTCTGCGACGAGTTGGATCGTCGAATTAAGGCGGGTGACACATGCCCAAAATCAGTAAAAGAGCTTACCGGCCTTGTGCAAACAGAGTGGAATAAAATACCATTAAATGTAATACAAGGACTAGTTGAGAGCATGCCCAGGAGAGTCGCAGCTGTAATTGCCTCTCGAGGAGGATCTACAAATTATTAAATGTGAACAGGGCCAAAACCAGTCTTTTTTTTTCCAGAGGCAAACGTGGATTTTGAAGGTACCCCTTTCCCCCTCCTTCGCAAAGCATATTTACAAAGAAAATTTCTCCAATTTATCAATAGCCGACTTATTTTAAAACTTAAAATATGTAATATAAAATAACGTATTCTGCTTTATTAAAATACTCCAATTTGATACTTTAAACCGAATCAAAAAAATTCTACTTTCAACAGGATCTTTAAGGCCCTTGTCCCTGCCCGCGAAGACACTGCTGAGCTAATGCTATTCCTGTGGGGAGGCATTTTTCTAATAACTCTTTCGCATTTTGAAATTTTCAATTTTTTTTTTTTTTTTTTTTTTTTTTTGCATTGGATAGCGGAAGTCCCTCTCAAAATCGCTCTTTGACTACTTTTTCGATTTGAGTCATAGATATTTATGATAAAGTTAGTTTCACTTTCAGAACCGCTTTTAGAAGTGAAAGAAACATTATAAAAATATCTACGCCAAAATTGAAAAAGTAATCACGGAGCGATCTTGAAAAGGACTTCCGCTATCCATTGCAAAACATATTATTTAAAAATGTCCAAATGCAAAAGAGTTAGAAAAATGCATCCCTATAGGAATAGCATTAGCTCGTGAGCAACTTCGCGGGTAGGGGCAGGGACCTTAAGCCATCATCATTAGATTTTTTTTATGCTTTAGCATAGCCCAGATATAATAATTTTAACAATGTTATGCTAAACATAGCCATGAAAAAAATCGCCAAACGAAAGATACATTTGGAACACTTTCATCCTAGCGCCCGGAGCACATGCCCTTCTCCCCCCCCCTCTCTTAGTTTTGGCCCTGAATGCGAATAAAGCTCTTTTTCTTTTCTATCACAATTGTCAAGTACTTATTAGCAGCAATATTGTATTAGATATTGTATTAATTCAATACTAGTTTTTTTTTAAAGTCAGTTATTAAAAAATGTCAATTTGTGGAGAATCCCTTAAGATTCAGCCGTTTTTAGAGAGCAAAGTAAAAACATCTCACTAAAATAATGATATCTTTTTGAATTTTCACGATATTTGATTGGATTTTTTTTATAAGTCACTCCATAGAATTGACTATTAAATGATGTAAAAAAAATGTTTTTCTAGTTCGCGCATGCGCAGATAAAAATTATTTTATACAACTACTCATATTTCATAAAATATTTAATATATTTATATTCCAATTGCGCTACAATTTTTCTACTGCATTTTGCCAATTTTTCTGAAATTTGCGTTAAATTTGGTCAAAAACCCAGCATGATATAAACAAAAAACATGCCAGAATTTTTTGAATTTTTCAAAAAAATCGCTCTATCGCCATAAATATACATTCTATTCTCACAAAAATTAGTGTACATATTCTACTGTATTCATATATTTGTATTCTAAAGCGATAAGTCGTTTCGTGCATTTTCATGTACAGGGCGATCCCAAATATTTCTATTATTCTTTGTTTTATTGCCGGCCCCCTAATTACCCGCTTAACAAATGAATGTAAATAAATATAAAGTGAAACATAATCTTTATATTTCTGAAGTTCCAGAAGAATCCGACCAGTATATTTTTAAATATTTGACAAAATGTCAAAAACTGAAAGTGTACAAATACTTTTTGGTAGATAGTGTAGTATCATGCGACCTTTTCAATTCCTCTGTTTGCAAAAACGGAGCTGCAATTTTATTTCTCTTTGCATTATCGATGAATCGCAAGCACCACGCAAGCACTCTTTGCAATTTAGTCCACGATGAAAATTTACTCCACAATTGTTCAACTAACTCTAATTTACCTACCAAATTTTCAGCAAGCTTGACCTTCTGCTCTTTCAATACATCTACACTATTTATTTCCGTAGACGTTCTCAATATCTGTTCGGGCCAGCTCTCATTATTACTTCGAAGCCAAGCTGGACCTTGCCACCATTTCTCGTTGTTAACTAAACTTTCAGCAGCTATTCCTCTTGTTAGCATATCGGCCGGGTTGTCTTCCGTAGGACAGTAGTACCAATCACTAGGGCTGGTTTTCGCTTGGATTTCTAGAACCCTATTACCTACAAACTGTTTCCACCTTTTCGCACATCCTTTAACCCAATACAATGCAATGGTGGAGTCACTCCAATATACTACTCTTTGAATTCTATCCTTAAAAATATTCTTCACATAATTTCCAACTCTTACACCTATTACAAGACCCATCAACTCTAAACGCGGCAAAGTTAATTTCTTTAACGGTGCTACTCTATTTTTTGACAAAATAAATGACACTTTATAATTTCCACTATTATCACAATATCTAAAATAAAGAACTGCTCCATACGCACTTAATGAAGCATCACAAAAAACATGTGCCTCTATTTGTTCATCTTTACAATCAACTAAACAAAGTCTGGGAATAGTTATATAATATATTTTCTCAATTTCGTTGCACCACTTAAGACATTTTTCCCGCAAATCATCGGGCAACTCTTCATCCCAATCACAACCTGTTTCCCAAATTTCCTGTAACAATAACTTAATACGAACAACAAATGGCGAAATCAGGCCTATGGGATCAAAGATACGTGCTGCTGTTTTCAAAACACACCTTTTACTGTTTTGCAACGTTTCCCAAGATTCTATTAAACCCTTAACTTCCAATGATAATTCATCTTTCTCTGGACACCAATTTAAACCTAAAATCTTCAACTGCTGAACACTTTCTTTCTATCATCGGGCAACTCTTCATCCCAATCACAACCTGTTTCCCAAATTTCCTGTAACAATAACTTAATACGAACAACAAATGGCGAAATCAGGCCTATGGGATCAAAGATACGTGCTGCTGTTTTCAAAACACACCTTTTACTGTTTTGCAACGTTTCCCAAGATTCTATTAAACCCTTAACTTCCAATGATAATTCATCTTTCTCTGGACACCAATTTAAACCTAAAATCTTCAACTGCTGAACACTTTCTTTCTATCATCGGGCAACTCTTCATCCCAATCACAACCTGTTTCCCAAATTTCCTGTAACAATAACTTAATACGAACAACAAATGGCGAAATCAGGCCTATGGGATCAAAGATACGTGCTGCTGTTTTCAAAACACCTTTTACTGTTTTGCAACGTTTCCCAAGATTCTATTAAACCCTTAACTTCCAATGATAATTCATCTTTCTCTGGACACCAATTTAAACCTAAAATCTTCAACTGCTGAACACTTTCTTTCTATCATCGGGCAACTCTTCATCCCAATCACAACCTGTTTCCCAAATTTCCTGTAACAATAACTTAATACGAACAACAAATGGCGAAATCAGGCCTATGGGATCAAAGATACGTGCTGCTGTTTTCAAAACACACCTTTTACTGTTTTGCAATGTTTCCCAAGATTCTATTAAACCCTTAACTTCCAATGATAATTCATCTTTCTCTGGACACCAATTTAAACCTAAAATCTTCAACTGCTGAACACTTTCTTTCTCTATATCCTTAAAGCCATTTTCTATCCAGAGTTTTTCCAACTCTCTACTATTAGACCTCAGTTTTCTCAAATTAAATCCTCCACTCTTTAAAATATTTACAGCGTCCGAAGATAATTCGAACGACTCACTCACAGTACTTCCTCCAAAAAATAAATCATCTACATATAGAGCTGAATTTAACATTTCAAATGACTTAGGATTGCTATTTTCAAAATTTTTAATGTGATGTTTTATAGTAGCACTCAAAATAAAAGGAGACACTTTACAGCCAAATGGTAATCTTTTCATTCTCATGATTTCGTAATCTTTATTAGGATCATCCGAATACCAAAGAAATTTTAAAAATTTCCTATCTCTCTCTGAAATTCCTATCATTAAAAAAGCTTTCTCTATGTCAGCATTAAACGCTATTTTATGTTTCCGAAAATTTAGAATAACATCAAGAATATTAGGATTTAAATTAGGACCAGTTTCTAGACAATCATTCAAAGACAAATTATTTTTAGATTTTGAACTACAGTTAAATACTATCCGAACCTTAGTTGTTTCTTTATCTTCTCTAACAACTGCTCTATGAGGCATAAAATATTCTAGCTGATCCCTCTGACATTTCTCAATAATCCCGTTTTTCAATTGATCGTTTATTATTTCTCGATATTCATTAACAATCCAATTGTTTTTAGAAAAACCCTTATTTAACTCATCAAATCTTTTTTTTGCCAAAAAATAATTACTTTCTAATTCATCACAACTAATTTTCCATAATAAATCAGTTTCGTACCTCCCATTCACAAATTTTAGATTTCTTTCAAATTGATCTATCAATTCTTTATCCGCTGAATTTAATTCTTCATTTTCTTTAATACCTAAAGTCTCGAGTTCCCATAAATTTTTCATTGTTTCATTTAAATCTGAATCCCGTATTAACCCACAATGTATATTACCATCATTTATCTGTTCGATACTTCCACTAGCCACGTAACCAAAACAAGTATTCTGTAATAGAAGTCGCGGATTTTTTAAATATATTTGCCTGGTCTCAACAACTCATAAAATATTTCGGCCCCTAATAATACGTCTATTTTTCCAGGGATATTAAATGTATGATCAGCTAAAGCGACTGACTCAGAAACATCCACCTGTACTTGAAATACTTTATGTGGAATAAGATCTGTTATTTTGTTCACTACCAGCATATTTATATCTCTTTGAAAACTCTTATCTCGGTTAGAAATCGTAGTATTTACACACCCATTAACACTTAAAGATGAATCATTTAAACACGATATTACCGTATTCGTTTTATCTGGTTTCAATTGCAAACGATTCACACAGTCTCTGCTTATTAAGCAAGTTTGACTCCCGACATCTAACAGGCATCTCGCTTCATACCACTGAGAATTTTTATCTTTAATCAAAATCAAAGCTGTACTCAATAAAACATTTTTTGTTTTATTTTTTGCCAAACTACTAGCGACCACAGACCTATCTGACTGACTAGGAGGGATGGAAGGAGAAAGCGCATCGTTACTTTCCCCTCTCTGATCTACATTATTGGAAACAGATGTGAAGCTGGGCGATTTTTCTTTACTCGACTGAATATTTATATTTTCTTTTGGATAGTGGATTAACTTATTATGCGGTTTTTTACAAAAACAATTTTTGCTCTTACAAACTTTTACACTACAATTGGGATGCAAACATTTAAAGCATAGTCTATTTATTTTAACAACATCTACTCTTTCCGGAATTGGAAGACTTTTAAATTTCGGACAAAAATACAGTTCATGATTTTCATTTTTGCATAAAACGCAAGTTTTTATTTCAGAAAAGAACACATTCGAAACTTTCTTTTGAAACGTTGGATTTGGCGATTTATTACCAAAAAATCTTTTATTTTCATTTCCGTTTTGTTTACTAAACACATTATTGTCAGTTTTTATTTTATTTTTCGTAGAAAGAAAAATATCACATTCACGACCTAATTGTTGCGGTTTAAAATATGATTCTCCCTGTTTTACTCCAATGTGAGACATTAAATCACTATCTAATGAACCAAAAATCTTATCCGAAACAATTAGCTCACACAAAGATTTAAAATCATTCACTTCACGTAACTGACAGTAATATTCGAATGCTGCACTTAATCTTGACGCATATTGGACATAACTTTCTGAAGGTAATTTTTGCGCCTTACGGAAATTATTCAAACACTCCTGCGGAGTTGGTTGAAACTCCTTTAACACTACATTTTTTAATTTATCATAATTACACAAATCTTCCTCTGACAAATAAATCATTATATTATTTGCTTTTTCACCTAACATATTCAAAAGTATTTCAGCTTTAAATTCCTCAGGTACATTTTTTGTTCTGAATGCTTTTTCTAAGGACTGAAAGAAAAGGCTAAATGACTCTACCCTAGATGGCACAGGTATCATTAAAGTTTTAATGCTCTTAATAAAACTTTCTACATTATTTATTGACTCCATTTCACTTTTTACCGATGAAAATGAATTATTTTGAAGCGATTTCTTCCGAATATTAGCGATTTCTAACTCCTTTTCTAGCTGTGCTAATTTTATTTTTTCAAACTCAGAGTATTGTGAAGATTCTTTACGAACATTAGCTAGCTCTACTTCTTTTTCTAACTGAGCAAGCTTTATTTTTTCTAATTCTAATTTTGATTTTTCCGATTCTTTTTTAATTTTAATTTCTTCAACCACATATTCAACAACACTTTTAACTAAATCCAAGTTATTTAAAAAAGAGTCACTTTTTTCAATTAACTCTTTTAATTCAATAACTTTAGCTCCTTCAGGAATTATTAACCCTAACTCTTCAGCGACGAGTTTTAACTCGTCTTTTTTCAACTTATCTATCACTGACATGATTAAATATGTGACTATATTTACACTAATAACACAAGAAATCACAAAATTATTGAAACATCACTGCAAATCTACCAGAAATAACTAAAATAATTTTCTTAAAATAGTTCCTACAACTGACACAAAATCACTAGTTACGAATAAAATATACAACTTAATACACAACACTAATTAATTAACATAAGAAAACCACAAAACCACAATTTACACAACTAAACTAAATCTCCGAAAAACC
Organism: Maratus speculifer; assembly: GCA_964019185.1. NCBI lineage: Eukaryota > Metazoa > Arthropoda > Arachnida > Araneae > Salticidae > Maratus > Maratus speculifer. The sequence goes on from OZ025293.1 coordinate 381,274,983, forward strand.
AAACTACATATTACTCACCCATTTTCTTCGCAACAAAGAAAGCGCGCAAATATTTTGCGCCGTTCTATACACACACAAATCAAAACGTGTGACTCTTACCACCACTCGTGACACCATGTTATTACTCGCACAACACATCATAAGAAAGGGGGAGATAATTAATTAATTCCACACATTAACACCACAATGACCACAAACTCTAATCATTTCGCTAGCGCATTTTATTTACACGTCTTCCATCATCGCTGTCCAGAGCGCATATATACAGGTACAAACAGAATTAAAACAGATTCACTACAGGCGCCATCTACAGGCTCTTTCCACATAACACTGAAGATATAACATATTAGGATGTAACATACTGGGCGTAACATTGTCCGGATGGAGAAGATGTGGATTTAAAAGCAAAAGTTCTTGAATGAGCTAAGAATAATTTTGATTAATAGATTTCTTTTTACTGCTCAGTCACAAATAAAAGATAGAAAGAAAGTAAAAAAAAAAAAAAAAAAAAAAAACTATGTTTAAATTATTTTAAATGTGTAATCTGGAGATCCTATAATTTACAAATTTTCCCCCCCTCCAAATAATTAAAATAAAAATTTGCTTTAATTCTACATGTACTAATTGCATAAATATCCAAAGTTTTAAATTATTAAATTGTTCAAAGGTTATAAAAACTATGCGCGAAATTAAAATTTACTCCAAAATATTTGATTAATACTTAATTTCTAAAAATCATAAGTCTATTTCTTTGCAATATTCAACTTACTTACAACAGTCATTTTAATCCGCGATATTCAATGTTTTTAAATGGCCTGCCCTTTGGTTTTTGTCAGAATGATCTCGTATTTTAAATGACTTAAAAAAGAAAATAAAGCGCCCAATACCTTTAAAAAAATATGTATGTTGTGAAGAAAACTTCAATTAACCAGATTTTCATTTCTACAACTTTCTAAAAATTCAGATTTTTCGTTAAAAAAAATAACCATTTTTTCCATTGAAAAGCATTGCAGAAGCATCGATCGACAGCCTGCATGCAGTGGTGTCGCCCCGTATCGTCAAAAAATCCGCATGCCAAAATTTTAACACTACTTTCCCCTCCTGCTTCTTACTCCGTGGCTCAGAATTTCTGCCAGAACATAAGCCAGATCAAAACATTTATTGCCAAAAAAGCGCGCCAATAAAAGTCGCCAAAAATCTAGTACAGGATATCGGACCGCTCCCATTATTTATTTTTAGCGCATTATCCATGTTCCCGGGAGCAGAATCGGTGCAACACTGCGACGTACGTCGCAGACTCTTGGGAGGGTCTGCAGACTATTTTTCAACTGTTAAAAATTTAGCAAAAACTAAAAAAATTCTGTCCTAAATCCTAAAATTCGGACATAAAATGCATCGCGAATTTCGACAAATAGTTTTCGAAAAGAAATCAATTTCGCCATAAATTGCGGAAAACACGCAAATTTCATTCACAGATTGCGAAAAAACGGTAAACTTCGTTAAAAAAATCACTAGAAAAAACGGCAAATTTCTTCAAAAAACTGCAAAAAGAGGAAAATTTTTTCAAAAGTTCACAAAAATACGGCAGTTTTTGTGAAAAAATCACGAAAAAACGGAAATTTCTTCAAAAAATCGTGAAAAAACTGCAAATTTCTTCAAAAGATTGCGAGAAAACGGCAGTTTTCGTAAAAAGATCACGAAAGAACGTCCAATTTCTCCAAAAAAATTGCGAAAAAAACGGCAAATTTCATCAAAAAATCACAAAAAACGGAACACTTCTTCAAAAGATCACAAAAAAATGGCAGATTTCTTTAAGAGATCGCAACAAAAAGGCAGCTTTCTTCAAGAGATAGCGGCAAAAAGGTAGCTTTCGTCAAAAAATCACGATAAATCGGCAAATTTCTTCAAAAGATCGAGAAAAAAAGGCAAATTTATTCAAAAGATCGCGAAAAAAACAACAGCTTTCGTCAAAAGATCGGAAAAACGTCAAATTTTGTCAAAAAAGCGCGAAAAAAGTGTAAATTTCGTCAAAAGATCGCGAAATAAGACATCACGTCAAAAGATCGTGAAAAACCCGCAATTTTTGTCAAAGGGGAGACACTCCTTCTCCCTCCCCCTTCAGACAATCTATGAGGTGTTAAAAATTCTGAAAACAAAGGCACTTCTTTTTACTTTTCTTTTATGTCTATCACAAATACTTGGGAGGTTTGAGTGTAATGTGAGGGATTGGTTTGCAGACTGTCTTTTAAGTTTTTACTTGTGTTGCAGACTGCAGAAAAAAATTCTGCTGCTGGGTCCATGTTTTTCTTATAACTGAAGATGACTTGTGCATCTGGCAACGATGTAGAGTTGCTGTTAGTTGATGTTCATATTCGTACTGTGTGTACAACGTGGCATGGCTGCTGGGCTAACAAATAAATTAATATTATACTTTAAGTAAGTTTTATAATGAGAATTTTTACAGGTTATGGGCCCAGGATTTACGCCCATGTAACCGATTTTAATCAGAAACCAGATTTAAAAGCATTTGTTGCTATAGCGCGTAATCGAACTGACGCCGGTTGTTAAGCCTAACGGGAAATTCGTTTGCAAAGTTAGCGTGACATCGTATTCAGTATAAAATAACTATGGCTGGACTTGATTTTTCTTCGATGAATAAATTTGACGGGAAAAACTATTCCCAGTGAGTGGCGTTTTCAAATAAACTGTGCACTGAAAGCTAAAGTTGTGTTTGCCGTTGCTGTTGCTAGTGGATCGAAAGGTAATCCTGATGCAGGGGCGTGTCGACCCAGTGTGCGAAGTGTGCGGCACACAGGCGCCGAATTAGTAAAGGCGCCAAAAATAAATCAGTTAAAAAGCAAATATTTAAAAAAAATAATCTTTAACTTAATTATTCTAAAATTTATCTCCTTTTCTTGACATCTGAATTGTGTTTCGTAGATCTGAGACAAACTTGCTTATAAATATTCAATTTTAAAAAAAATATTCCGTTTTATGTTATTACTGAGTACCTTAATTAGTTATTTAGACGCAGGCCTGTTCATCCTTTATAAACAGAGGCGCATCTCATGTAGTTGCAAACTATTAAAGGTGCCAAAATTTTCAGAATGAGGCGCCTCCGTGATTAGTATTTGGTGTTCGTTGGATAAGTATAAGTATAAAGAAGGGAAATGGGGGGGGGGTCAAATTCCCCACCCTTAATTTCGATAAAAGGGTTTTTCATGCAGATTTATCAGATTTCATTCAAATTTTAGACATAGGATTATTCTGATGAGCGCACGCCATGTATAGTTTTTGGAGTTCATTGGATCTGTATAAAGAGCGGTACGGGGCTAAACGCCGCCCTTAATTTCCATAAATGGGTTTTTCATGTAGAATTATCAGATTTCATTCAAATTTTAGACATAGGATCATTCTGAAGAGGGCACTGCCATAATTAATTTTGGGAGTTCACTGGATAAGTATAAAGAGGGGGGAAGGGAGAGATTAATCCCCTTCACGATCATCCATTATTGGCATTTAATCTTATAGTTTGGCGATAACTTTTTGGTCGACGGGATAACCTAGAAGTACCAGATTTTTTATATGATAAAGCATATCCCTGATTAGTTTAGAGGGTTCAATGATTAAGTATAAAAAGAGGAAATGGGGGGGGAGGTATTTTCCTCAATTAATTTGTTTTTCGAACGGCACGAACCATTGAAAATATAAAGCTGTAATGTACAATTAGTATGCGTAGCCTGTGAGCTCAATACCATCAGTTTAACTGGGCAATATTCTTTTTAATTATTTTTAAATCTAAATTTATGTGTGTTCGCAGCCAATACATGGTGCTACGGACGAGGCCGCCACAGCGCCCTCAAATGACCCAATTTGGTCATTTTCCGTTGTCGCGGCACTTTATTTTTAAATAGCGATCATCGACTTACTGCAGAATTTCTGTCATAAATAAGATACAATTTATTATTTGGAAATATTGGTAAAAGCCTTCCCTGCGATAATCAGGCCATAAAAATAGGGTAGACTTATGCGTTTCAAGCGTTTTACACGATGTGCATACACAGCGCCGTGCGAAAAGGGGGGGGGGGCGAAGGGAGCAGTCGCTCCGGGCGTGGAAACTGGAGGGGCGCCAAATGTATACTACCAATGTCATTTTTTGGCCTATAACAAGAAAAAGTTGGGGGTGGGGTGCCAAATTCAACCTTTGCCCCGGGCGCAGTTTTCTTTTCGCACGCTCCTGCGCATACATCTCATTCTAATAGCCATAAGTCCCGATACCACTAAAAACTCTTCGTAAAAATAATTTGCAGAAATAATATAAATCACAGTAAATTTGAAATTAGATTTTTCAGAGGGGCAACTTATCTCAAAAGGTTTTCAAAGAGCTCAGAAACCTTAATCACTAAATAATAAATTAATAATATTCAATAATTAACACTAAATAATGGTCATTGGGAACAATTAAAAAGAACCCCATTTAAATAATATCGATTTTAATTAAAGCATCCTTTAACCCGTAAGTGCATAAAATAATTCAGAAGTTATTTTTTTCCTTTTGGCGCTTTCTGTAGGCGTTTTGGTGATCTATTATGTGTTACATATAATAACATGCGTTAATTCTGTCTTTCTTCTGATTTGTTATCACGGGGAGTTTATAATTTCTTTTATTGATACTCCTTAAAATGTGCTCAACTGGCGATTTTTTTTCTATCTTTATAAGCTACATTTTAAAAAATCTGTCAAATTGACAGAAACAACATATCAACTTTGGCAGCAATGCGGAAAAGGGTACAATTTACAGAAAAAAATCTGTAATTTTTCATTAAAACAATTTTTTTTCTGTAATAGTTACACATTCCGCATTTTTTAAACAGAAAAAAAAATTAATCCGTTTTAACCTCTTTTTTAAACAGGAACAACTGTTTTGTTACAGTTTTTTCTCAATAAAATACATTTTTTTTCTACAAAAATTACAGATTTTTTTCAGCGTAAAAAATAGTCATTATTAGTTCTGAAAACTATGAAAAGAATCGTAAAAAATATATTGTTAAATAGTTTTTATTGTGCAGTGTAAACATTTTAAAATAAGTACATAATAACTTTTTTATTTATTTATTTATTTTATTTCATTTCATTTATTTATTTATTTATTGAACTTTTTTTGTTATGTTACTCAGGAGTGACATTATGTCTGACAGAAACATAAAAAATTCTTTTTACTCTTTTTCTACTTGATAATTAACAAAAATTTACTTAAATATATTTTTCAGAACCAAATAAACTATGTGCCAATCCCAAAACTTTCTACTATCTCATACATACATTTTAATATTTTAAAAAATTAGTTACACATGTTAATACTTCAATATTATTAATTCATTACTATTCCAACTTTGATTTTCACTTTAAATTTCTGCTTCAGTCAACTAATCGGAATAAAAACCAGTTAATGTGGATAATAATACTTATTTAAATCAATAATTTTCCCTTATTCTGTTATCACCAGCTGTTTACAAAAAGCCGGATTAAAAGGAAGGGAAATCCCGTCTGCGCTTGAGCCGATGGAAAATGTAACAATAAACAGATGTTTTTCAAATTCAATGAGGATCTGCTTGCCGTACTCAAAAATAATCATACACCGAGAATTTAGTTCAATTCTATGCATAACTTCATATAGTGTTTGATGGTACAATAGAGAAAAGGATACAGATATCGCGATGATAGCGGCCCCTTCCGTCGATTTTTTTTCAAATTCAGGGAGGGCCTGCTAACTATAGCCAAAACACTTACACTAACAATTTGGTTCAATTCTATGCATAACTTCATACATTTTTCGGTGGTACAATATTAAAAATGGCACAAAAATCAGTATTGCAACGCTCCCTTACGGTAGATTTTTTTTCAAATTCAAGGAGGATCAAGAAGCCGTATCCAAACACTTTCACAAAAAAATTGGTTCAATTCTATGCATTTCTTCATACACTTTCGATGGTGCAATGGCGACATACGTACACACAGACACACGGACAGACATACATTTTGTAAAAGTATGTTTTTTGGAATCTCTGACGCCTAAAACGTGTAAATCCGTCAAAAACCGGAAGTCAAAACAATTTCGTTTTAAATACTTTCTTCTATTTAAGATAGAAAAAATAAATATCATGCATTTAAGTTTAAGGGTTAATATGATTTTTTAAAATAGTTAGTTGGAGGGAATATTCGAATGGGTGCCAAGAAAACATTCAAAAGGAGCACCCTATGACGTCTACGGAATATGCGTTGGACAGTCCTACTCTTAAATAGAAAAACCTTGTAAAACCAGAACTTGTTTGAGAATGCTGTTCAATATAGATATTTTATATGTGAGACACTGGCGTCAGTTATGGGACAAATTTTAACTGGTGAAATCAAGTATCAGCCGTTTGTGAAGAATTTGGGATGCCCATGCGTCGGTTTAACACTGTGATTTTTGCACTCATAGAGTAAAGTCTACATTTGAACAGTGGCAGGAGTAATATCTTTATTCAGCGCTGCTAACTATTACTTTTTAAAGAAAAACTGTGTTTTTCGGGTCATAAACCTCCGACCAGAACAAATGCTTTTTATCTACACTATCTTGTACTCTAAATCTGGCATTATCGCGGAAAAGGGAGAGGGGATGACAAAAATAAGCTAAATTTAGCCATAAATGTTCAAAAATTCTTATTTTTTCAAAATTTAAGAGTAGCGGTTATGCACTCATTGCGTTCGCTCCTGTCTAATCACATACTGCAAAAATAATTGTGATGATTGTATGTAATTGTAATTGTGTTGATGTTTATTCATCTCAATTCAAAACATAAAATTGAAAATATCGAAATCTGATCACATATTAGCATTAGATGCGAATAACAATAACCTTCGGCGCTACAGACATAAATGAGTTAGAAACTACAATAATGGCTGTAATATAAACGGAAAAATATGGATTTATGAAAAAAAGTTTTGCCCGGGCCGATGAAAACAACTTAAATATGCCACAAATGAAATATTGAACGATTTATATTTTTCCAAACGAATTTGAATTTTTTTCTTTTTTTCGGTGGTGGGGGGGGGGGTATAGGGCGCGAACTGTAGTTCTGCACACAGGCGCTGTACAGCGTTGGCACGCCCCTGGCCTGATGCAGCCGCTGAAATCGAGAAGTGGGAAAAAGAAGATGCCATTGCAATGTTTACGATTACCGCGGCGATAGAGATGAAACAAATAACCGTGATTGAGAGCTGTACTTCATCGTGTGGCATGTTGACAAAGCTACACTCTGTATTTCAGCAAAAGCCTGATTTCAACAAAATGTTGCCATTAGGAAAATTTCATCAACTCAAAATGGACTCTAATGAGACAGCAGTAGAGTATATTTCAAGAGCAGAAAACCTAGCCCATCGAACTTTTCCTTATATATGGAGCGTTTAGAGCAGTATTTTGTTGCAAATGAAGTTAATGAAAATAAAAAGCTTCCTATTTTGATATCGGTTTTAGGGCCGAGGACTTATAAACTGCTACGTAATCTATTAACTCCCAAACTGCCAAAAGATTGCACGTTCGCTGAAGTCAGTAAGTGTTTAGAAGATCATTTTTGACCGGCACCAATTCTTATTGCAGAAAGATTTCGTTTCCATAGGCGAAACCAGGAAAGTAACGAATCCATTGCAGCTTATATGGTTGAATTAAAACATCTATTTATCGGTTGTCACCTGTGAGTTTGGTACATTTTTAGACGAAGCGCTACGTGATCGATTTGTTTGTGGTTTGCGCTGCGAAGCCACACAGAAGCGCCTCCTCGCCAGGAAAGACTTGAAGCTTGCTGAAGCATATGATATAGCTTTGGCAATGGAACTGGCCAACTTAGATGCGTCAGCGTTGAAAATTCCAAACCCAAATGTCAACAAAGTGCACCTTGCAGCTAAAAACAACGCCAATCACCCAAATGTAACTAAAAAATACAGTACAAACAAGATGAAATGTTTTCGTTGTGGTGCCATGCATGCTCCCAAAACATGTAAATATATCAATGCTAAGTGTCATTCATGTGACAAAATTGGCCACATATCTCCAGTTTTCAAATCCAAATCTCAGAAATTTCCTTCTGCCAAAATTGTTTCTGCTGAGGTGTATAGTGATACCACAAATATATGTGTTTTACTCTCTATTCAGTCCGTTAATAAAGTGTCTAAGAAATATATAGTTCCAGTAAAAGTTTGTGGCAAGCAATTGGAAGTGGACACAGGTGCTGATGTGAGCATAATTTCTGAGAAGTTTGTTAGTGACAACCTGCCTTTTCTAAAGGTAAGAAAATCCAATCTTATTCTTAAAGATTACAATCAGAAGTGCATAGTTGTGGTTGGCGAAGCTAACATTGTTCTTTCATATGACAATCAGACTGTAAATGTTCAAGCAGTCATTGTTAAATGAAACCAACCATCCTTGTTTGGCAGAAACTGGATGTCACAAGTGAAATTAAATTGAAAGAAAATATTTAATGTGCATAAAATTAGTAATGTTTCAAATTATTCAGTTAAAGAATTAAAAACAAAGTATTGCAAATTATTTTCTAGGAGCACTGAACCAATAAAGCATTTAAAAGCAACCTTAAAAGTCAAAGGCTCAGTACCGAAATTCTCTAAAGCTCGTCCTGTTCCTTACTCATTGAAATCTAAAGTTGAAAAGGAAATTTTAAAAGCAAAAAATTTTGGAATGTGAGATTTTGTGCAACATTCAAGTTGGGCAACTCCAGTAGTTATTGTACCTAAGAAAAACGGTGACATCAGACTGTGTGGAGATTTTAAAGTCACAGTCAAGATGTTTAGATCAAACATAGTACCCCCTTCCTACGCAGCAAGACTTATTCTCGACTTTAAATGGTGGAAAATATTTCACGAAACTGGATTTAAGTCATGCATACTAGCAAGTGGAGTTAGATGAGAATTCTCAAGAGTATTTAACTCTGAACACTCATTTGGGGTTAGTACGTCCACGCAGGTTATTATACGGCGTGAATAGTGCTTCTGCAATTTTTCAATGTATAATAGAGCAAATTTTGCAAGGTCTCTTGGGTGTGATATGTTTTCAAGATGACATGTTGGTTACTGGTTCTGATGAAGCTGAACATTATCAAAACCTCGAGAAATTATTTACTTGATTGTCAGAGTATAATCTCAAACTGAATGAACAAAAGTGCACATTTCTCCAACCCAGTGTAGAATTTTCAGGCCATAGAATTGACGAACATGGAATTCATCCTACAAATGAAAAAATCAAAAGCATAAAAGAAATTAAGGTTCCCACTAATATGACTGAACTTAAGTCTTTTCTAGGCATAATAAATTATTATGCAAAGTTTATTCCAAATGGTGCTATGCTTTTTGCTCCTCTTTATAGCTTACTTCACAAGGAAACACCGTGGAAATGGTCTCCTGAATGTGAGCAAGCGTTTGAAACCAGTAAGGACTTGCTATCCTCAGAGTCAGTTTTGGTTCATTATAACGAGAAATTGCCATTGAAATTAGCTTGTGATGCCTCTCCTCTTGGAGTTGGTGTTGTGTTATCACATGTAATTAACAAAGATGAACACCCTATAGCCTTTGCATCTAGGATTTTAACAAAAACCGAACAGCGATATTCTCAATTGGAAAAAGAAGCTTTGGCAATAATTTATGGAATTAAAAAATTCCATCAATATTTATATGGTAGAAGTTTTGTATTGGTCACTGACCACAAGCCATTGATCACTATTTTTGCACCAGATAAAGCTATCCCTCCCATTGCAGCTGCACGTCTACAGAGATGGGCTGTTCTTCTATCTAATTTTAGCTATTCAATAGAATACAAAAAGGGAGTTGAACACACAAATGCCGACGCACTGTCACGATTACCTGTTGAAAGTGAGTATGAGGAGAATCATGAGATTTACAAAATATCTTATTGTAAAGACCTTCCGGTTACAAGCTCAGATATTGCTGCTGCAACTAGAACTGATGCTGTTTTGGGACCTGTTCTCAAATTTGTACAAAACAGCTGGCCTTCTAAAGTGAACAATGAAAATCTCAAACCATTTTTTGACCGCAAAGATCAGTTATGAGTAGATAATAATTGTGTATTATGGTGTATGAGAATTGTCATACCTGAAAAATTTAGAAAGCAATTGTTAGAATTAATCCATGACACCCATCCTGGCATGACCAAAATGAAAGCTGTAGCACGGAGCCATATTTAATGGCCTCATATGGATGACCATATTGAAGAGATGGTACGCAAATGTCTTGCATGTCAACAGAATGCTCGAACGCCTCCTGCCACACCATTGCAACCTTGGACTTGGGCAAAATCTCCCTGGGAGAGAATCCACATTGACTTTGCTATGAAGGACGGTAAAAATTATTTAATTGTTGTTGATAGTCATTCTAAATGGTTAGAAGTAATTTCGATGCCTCACATCACTTCCTTATATACCATAGAGGCTCTACAACGTCTTTTTTCTAGGTATGGCCATTGGAAATAGTTTCAGACAATGGTCCCCAGCTAATATCTGATGAATTCGAATCCTTTTTGAAAACATATGCTGTGGAGCACACATTAACTCCAACATATAGGCTTCAAGCGAATGGTCTGGCTGAACGATCAGTGCAAACATTTAAAAATGCACTGAACAAAATGAACTCTGACAAATCTGACTGATCGACATTAAGTCAGAAAATTGCTAGATTTTTGATGTGGTACAGGTCTACACCTCATGCAACCGCAAGTTGTACACCAGCAGAGCTGTTTTTAAAGCGCCAAATACGCACACCTATTGCGTTTGTGCATCCTAGCACTGCAAGTCATGTACTAAGTAAACAAGAAGCTCAAAAACACTATTACGACAGATCCCACACAACAGTTCGTAACTTCCTGCCCAGCCAAAAAGTGTTTGTAAGATCTCATAAGAATCAACAATGGTGTCAAGGTGTTTTGTTAAACCTTAAAGGTAATACAACATGGTATGTCAATGTAAATGGCAAGAAGTATCTAGCTCACATTGATCAGTTAAGACCTGACTACACTGACGACCCACCTGTAAATGTAGCCACCCATGTTGATGATCCTGATCCTGTTATACCTAACAGGATTCCACCATCCACTAAAGATCCCAGAACAGATCTGCAACCAACTCATTCATCGGACTATGAACCAAGCAACAATCCACAGTTGATTGACTTCCCCAATCCTGACATACCAGATCCTGTTATCCCTGCAGATCCTAACAGCGATCCTCCCATGAACCCTGAAACTGTTCGGCGATACCCCTCACGTGTTCATACAAAACCAATTCGCTACAGAGATTATAAACTTTAAACAAGTTGAAAATTGCACGTGAAGCGTAGCAAATGAGGTGCGTTCGTACGATAACGAAGTTTTAAAAATATCACTCTCATATATCAATCTCATAAAACTGTAAATAATTACAATTAAAATGCGCACCAAACAATGTTCTCCCTATACCATTATGCAATGGAATACTTTTGAGTAGCCTTGTAAATCAATAACAAATATTGTTTGTACCACAGATTATGCAAAATGTATATTATATCTACTTTATAGATGCATATCAATTTTATTACGTTCGAATGAGCGTAACACCATTAAAATGCATTTGAAACATTTTTCCCCATTAACCGTAATGTAACGGAATACTTTTGATTGTCCTTGTATTTGAACTATGCATCCGATTTTGATAAAATTTGAAATAACTTGACAAAATTGTGTAATAATTATGTATTTAAAATTTCAAACGATTAAAATGCATTTGAAACTTTTCCTCCCATTGACCGTAAGGGAATGGAATCCTTTTGATTGTCCCTGTAATTGATCTATGCATCCGATTTTCTTAAAATTTGAAATGACTCGACAAAATTATGTAATAATTATGTATTTTAAATTTCAAACGATTCGGTTGGGTAGTTTTAGCATTGTTATATGCGGACGGACAGACGGACAGACAGACTGACAGACGGACGGACTGAGCGACAACAATAGGTGCTACGTATTTACATAATTACGAACGCACCTAAAAAAGGGGGGGAATAATGTGATATATTCACTGTAATTTTAACTGTAATAATTTTGTATCCTGTAACCAAATTTCAACTCAACTCAACACTACTTACGAGTTGTAGACTAGTATGTCGTGCATATTTTTTTTTCCCAACTGGGTTTTGCCATCCAAACCGTATCTCGCAATCTGGATTGGTCAGAGCTTTCAGCATGAATTCGAGGCTTCTTGGCGGTAATCGCGCTTGGCGATGGTTGGTTGGTTGGTTGAGGTTTTATGGCGCAAAGTCCCCCCTGGGACATGCTGCGCCAAGACAATGTCAAAATAGGAGTAAAAAATTTAGAAAAGTGATGTTATGCATAATCAAAACCAATGAAGTGTTGAGAAATTAAAACCAATTAAAAGTCAACAGTCTTTATTTAAAATACATAAAATCACAGATAAAGTATGATAAATTATAGACAATGCACAATAAACATAAAAACAATTTTAAAGAACACAAAAAAGTAAGAGGTGAAATCAATACGACACATATTAAATACAAAGTGCAATTAAAAAATGCAAGAATAATGCAGTAATTGTTAACATAAAAACAAAGTATAAGACGATGCACAAGTTACATATAAAAAATAATTTTAAGACACAGAATTTTAAAAATGGAAAGTTAATCAGGCACGTATTCATCGTAAACAATATTTTCTTCTTCTGAACTCGAGTCGAAAGTTTCTTCCATAGCCTCTTCTACGTAATTTAGTAGATGTTTGGGGTCTTTTAAGTTTGTAATGGACTGGTTATGTTGGGATGTGCGCTGTTTTTTTGTAACGGTTTGCCATTGATGAGAACCTCGCACAGTTTTACTCTCTCTTGTCTTTTGAGTCGGTTTCACAGCTTGAACAGTATTGGGTTTCTGTAGATAAGATGCAGAGTGATCCAAAGTTTTTTTATTAGGTGCGATTGTCTTTGTCTTTTGAATAGTATTAGGCTTTGGGACATTAGACGAAGATGGATCAGGTTTTTTTTTGTTAGATATAGTTGCTTTATTTTTAGTTTGGAATTCAATTGACTTTAGAATAGTAACAGGTTCTGAAGACGGTAACCAGCGTTCTAATTTTGGGATTGCAGGAAGTTTAACTAAACAACATGAATCGCATGTTTTTTTCTTTGGGGTACTGGGTAGATTATATGATTCTGTCTGAGTGCTTATATGTCTTACGGATTTTGATTGCTGCTTGAGTATACTAGAGTAAGAAACACCTATAGATGGGGTTCTGGTTTCAACATGTTTTCGAGCTTCTGGGTATGAAAGATTTTGACTGATTTTTACAGCAAGAATTTCTTTTTCACGGTTCCAAATTGGACATGAGCGAGAATATGCAGTATGGTCACCTTTACAATTTGCACAGCGTTCAGATTTTTCACAAGATTTACCGTCTTGGCCGACTTCTGCACAACGAGCACAGGTAACATTGCCATGACAGTTGATATTATTATGGACATAACACTGGCATTTAAAGCAACGGAGAGGGTTAGGTATGTAAGGTCGGACAGGACAACTTAGATAGGCAGCTTTTATTCTTGTAGGTAGTTTAGGACTATTGAATGTCAGAATGATGTGCTTTGTGGGAAGCACTTTTTCATTCCGACGAATTGTTATGCGCTTTACATCTATGATATTTTGATCTTTCAAATTTTCCAAAAGTTCTTCTTTTGTTGAAAATAAAAGTTCTGGTTCAGATATTACACCACGGCTAGTATTTAGAGTTTGATGAGTTTTAACAGAAACAGCAAAAGAACCTATTGTAGTGCAATTGACCAGAAGCTGTGATTGGCTGGCTGAAGAAACCTCAACCAGTAAATCCCCAGACTGCAATTTTTTAATAGTGTGACCATCACCAAAAACAGATCGGAAGGTTTTTGCGATTAGAAAAGGTGAAGTTCTTTTAAAAGAATTATCTGAGAGGCTATCGGTGCGTTTAATTACAAAGAAACGAGTAAATGATTAATCCTGCGCAATTTGTTGCTCTCCACATGGGAGAGAATTATTTGAATTAGAGTTTTTTCCATCCATAGTAGGAGAAAAAAATAATTCGGACCCCGGCCGCACCACCCACTACCGAGCCCAACAAGGGGATGCACATTCGTGCACCAGTGCTAACCAGGGCCTATACGGTCACAAGACAATCCTATGTCAGTCTCCACCCTTAACGAGATGACTAGTAATTGCTCGCTCGCTTGATCCCTAAAGCCAGTGACAAAAGTCAGCTGACCAGCCGATTGATGCATACGGGACCAGTATGCACCTCCCGTCTACCTGAAGCAGAGGCCAAAGCAGTGTGTTGGTTTCCCTCAACTGCAAGGATCCCCCTTTCCAGGGACACGGGTCGCCACGCACGGCCAACACGTGGGTGGTTTACAATTCTCCATGAGTCGATATACAGGATGATATCGGCTCATACAGAATTGCCCTCACCTCCGAAGAGGAAACCACAACGAGAGTGAAACAAAGACAAAAGGAAGACAAGAGGAGTAAGAGGAAAAGAAAAAGAGAAAGATCACTCAGGTGCCCCGGGGTTGTGAAGCCCGTGAATACCTAAAGAAGGTATCCCCCTAGGGGATACGCGCTTGGCGAAAAACACTTTTTTTGTTTTAATTTTCTGTTTCTTATATTTTTTTTTCACGAATTTTATGTCGTCATATGAAATTAACGAAAAACGGCCCTTATCAAAGTCAATTTCTGAAAAAACCCTTTCAGAAGGAATCTCGGTATATTACGTTTATTTTTTTAATTAAAATAACATGGTTGTTCTCAAATACCTTTTTGAATTTAATTTTATTTGGAAGAACATGAAATTGGCTAATGTTCTTATTAATAAATTATGTAATTGAATGTTTTTTTTTTGGAGGGGGGGGAGTAAAAGCAGAAGATTTTTTTAAAAATACTATGAAAATTGGCTTTCGATTTTTTTAATAAAAGAGTTTATTTCTGAACGATTTCTTTAACAATCGCAATGATCGTAAATATAATATAATATTGATTATAAAAAGTATAATATACAATTAAAAATTATACAAAAAACAACAATCGGCTAAGTGCAAGTTTTTCTCGCTCAGGCAGATTCCGTAATGCAAAATACAACCATGTACAATGTTTAATTATGACATTTTACCAAGTGCGCTTCGAAAAAAGGTCTCAAACTTGCAATATCTCCTAGGTACGTGGCGCTATTTTCTAGATAGGTTTTCTAATTAGTAACATAGCTAATTATCGTCTTTTTTTTTCCAAAATTACTATCAAAAATCCTTGGATGGAATACTTTAAACTATATCGTCTCACAATATGCATTTTTTTCTATCAAGTAACTTGAATTATCCTCCCTTTTTTTTTTTTTTTTTTTTAATACTGTACTTTTGTATACTTGTGATTAGTTTAAAATATATAAATATGCGAATTAATAGCCTTTATAATCTGGGTAATTTCGAAAGTTACTTTCATTTTAATGTTTCAAAATGACCATTTTTATAATAGTGAGTATTAATTTGTTATTTCAGATTAATTGAAACTGTTAAGCGAATTTTTTTTTTTTTTTTTTTTTTTTTACAATAAGAAAGAATTGGATTCGTGAAAATTTTCGACGGATTTACACGTTTTAGGCATCAGAGAACCCAAAAAACATGTTTTTACAAAATGTTTGTTTGTGAGTCTGTCTGTATGTGACAAATAATTGTGGGCGCTCTGTCACAAAAATTAATCACGGGATTTCACAAAACTTTTTATTCTATGAGACCTTAAAATAAACTAGATCTGATTAGTTTTTGGCGTGTATCGCTCAACAGGTGGCGTTGCTATACTGCATTATTCACAATTTCCATAATAGCCATATCTCAAAAACTAGTGTATGGATTTTAACAAAATTTTAGATTTAGTTCTTACTTGTTATAACAAGGAGCTGAATATGTTTTTGTGCAAATCTCTCAACACGTGACATTGCCATGATGTACTGTTTGTGATTATTGCAGTAGCTCTATCTCCAGAACTTATGCATGAAATTTTCAAAAACTTCAGATTTAGTTAGTCCCTGATATAAGTTAGTGTTGTTTAGTTTTTGGTGTAAATCGCTCTACAGATGACTCTGCTGTGCTACATTTTTCACGATTTCGCAATAAATATATCTAAGGAATTTAATGCATGGATTTTTGTCAGAATTCAGATTCAGTTAGTACCTGATAAAAAATTGATTCTGATTGTTTTTTTTTTTTTTTTTTTTTGTGTACATCACCCAATATGTGGTGCTGTTATGTAGATTTTTTTTTTAAGATTTTGCAATAGCTTTATCTGAAAAACTAATACACGAATTTTCATCAAATTTCATATTCAGTAATAAGTTGGCATAAGTTGTTGCTGTCTAGATTTTGGATTAAACCACCAAACCGGTGATGCTGCTATGCTGTATTTTGAATAAGTATTAACATGCATAAGAAAGATTTGGGATTGCCACGTCTGACTAGTTTTTTTATAGCTAACTATATTGAGAGTTATAATTTAAGTTTGGTAAACAAAGTTATTTTTAGTACACTTAATGCAAGAATTTCCAGTCATTCACACACAGGTTTCAAAGTTCAAAGAGATTCTAATGAGATGAAAACATTAAACTAAGGAATAACTAATCGGAATGTGGCAATCCCTAAACTTTCCAATAACAAATCACGGATGCGTCTTTTCAAAATGAACCTAGATCCAAAATTTAAAGCAAATCGGTAAATTTTGCTTGAAAAACCCATTAACCTAAATTAAGAAGTAAGAATTACCCCCATTCCCCCCTTTTAAACTTATCCAATGAACCCCAATACTAATCACGGAAGCACCTCATCAGAATAATCCTATGTCTAATATTTGATCGAAATCTGTTAATTCTGCAAGAAAAACCCATTTATATAAATTAAGGGGAGATGCATTAGCCCTCGTTCCCCTTCTTAATATTATCCAATGAACACTTAACACTAATTACGGAGGTACCTCATCAGAATGGTCCTGTACCTAAGATTAGAACGAAATTTTATAATTCTGCATGAAAAACCCATTTATATAAATTAAAGGGAAGCCCCTCCCCTTAATTTATACCAATTGGTTTTATATAAACAGCTTCCGTTTTCCTTCTTATACTTATAGAATGAACTCTTAAAGCTAATAAGGGAATCGCATTGTTATAGTAAGCGTATATTCAAAATTTCAAGTAAATCGGATATTTTTATCATGAGTTATCGCATTACGTATGCACGTACATTCATACAGATTGGGCGGGCACATAAGCTCTCAGGCTTTGTTAGTCTATGAGCAAAAAACTAAGATGTACTGCTTACAAACTGAACTTTATTGTGCGTAAAATAGCTGTATCGGAAATAGCAAGGAGGAATTTAGATGGTTGACTATTTTTTCAACAAATATTGAAAATTCTTTTTAAATATAAATATTTCAAAATCACATACGCATATGCCGAAATATGTTCAGGAGAAATTAAAATTTCAAGTGAAATTTAGACGACGGATTATTTACTTGTTATATCAAAAAAATAAAAAATACAACTTTTTTTAAATTCTGTATATCGCTGATTTCTACTTCTTCTAAATAGCACAGACAATCCTCTCATTGAGTTCCCAAAATGATACGAGTCAACCTCTAACAGCGGGTTTTCAGGTGTTTTCTACCAAGATTTGATTTGGTAGACCGATTACGTTTTAATATGCAAATCGAGATTTAACCAATCTCAGAATTTCATCCGTAAGCTCGATGAGGTGATTGTCTGTGCTTCCGCCTCCCGGTCTAAAAGATTTTATCTAAATTTAACGCTGTCTCAAATTTCTACTTCCTCAAAATCATACAAAGCTTAAAATCTATTATATCCGTTTCAAGTCATCTCTCCTATTTGCTCGTTTAAGTATTTTATCATATCTTCTACAATTCTTCAACTACTACTAATCTACTATTTTATTTCCTTCTTTCTAAGCACATAATCCTTAGAGCTTACAGAGTTTAATAATTATAAGAAATTATAATTATTAAATTTAAAATTATTAAAAGAGGTAAAATTTAAAATGTATTTGAATAATTATAAATTCAATTAAATAAATTTAAAATTATACAAAATTATAAATTAATAGAAAATTTAAAACTGAAAAAAATATTGTAAATTTAAAGAATATGTTAAATAAATAAAAAATAAATAAATAAAAAAAAACATCAAAATTATTTGGATTTTTTTAAACTTTTTAATAATATTGCTAATTTGTAGTTACAGTAAATAAGCTTATCATATCAATCTACTCTTTTCTGAAATTTTCACTTCGCCACCTTTTCTTCACCAACATATAATGTCATATATGTATATATATATTAAATAATGTACATAGCCTCTTTCATGATTCTTTAAATAGTGGCAAAATGCTATTGAAGCACAGATGCCCCCCCCACACACACACACACCTCCTCCAGCTTTCTCATATTTCTTATAAATTACTGAAAATTATATTTTTTCTGTAGAAATCACTTTTGCCATTGACCTCTAATTTAAATAAAAGAAAAAAGAAAAAAAAAGTCTATTTAAATGCAGAATATTCTCTTCTTTCTCCGTCCATCTTATCTAAATTCTCTACTTCTTTATTTCGCCAAGCGTAATTCCTTCCCGCCAAGAAAAGCCTGTTTGATGCAGAAAGCTTTGGCCAATCTGATTACAAGATGGCAAAACCCGGTTGGGAAAAAAAATATGCGTATGTCGTAGCACATTTGTAAACTAATAAATAATCGCATTTCAGAGTATTCTGAGTAAAATTTTATGGGCGATATTACGGTGCCTCGCTTAAGATCGACGTAGAGACTTACGATGTAAACAAAGCGCAAACGGTATTATGGTAGCGGTGTAACTTAAGGCAGCTCGGAAGCTGTCGTAAGTTTCAACACAAATGGATGCGCGCGCAACCACAACAAAAGTGACTACGGTCTCTGATTGGCTGAGAGCAAGAGGACTTACGCTTAAACCCTTAAACGCGAGGACTTACGCTGAGGCACCGTAATACGAAGTTACAATCGATCGCAGGAACGCCCATCCTACGATCGAGCGTAAGATAAGACAGAGCGAGGCACCGTAATCCCAGCCTATAAGTATATTATAAGATATTTTAAGAGATGAATCAGCATTTGTTGCAAACTGCAGAACTGCAGAGCCATCAACAGACTACAAGCAAAAGTTCAATCAACCAAAAGCCAAGCTGGATAGATCAAAAGTAACAGTAGCGAAAAACCTCACACCTCTGTACGATGTGGCGAGAAAATGCTTGGCGGGACTTTTGGGCTTTTGGGCTGGGATTACGGTGCCTCGCTCTGTCTTATCTTACGCTCGATCGTAGGATGGGCGTTCCTGCGATCGATCGTAACTTCGTATTACGGTGCCTCAGCATAAGTCCTCTTGCTCTCAGCCAATCAGAGGCCGTAGTCACTTTTCTTGTGGTTGCGCGCGCATCCATTTGTGTTGAAACTTACGACAGCTTTCGAGCTGCCTTAAGTTTACGCCGCTACCGTAATACCGTTTGCTCTTTGTTTACATCGTAAGTCTCTACGTCGATCTTAAGTGAGGCACCGTAATATCGCCCTTGGATTTGTGAGATGAATACTTTAAGAGGGTTTCCTCGCTTACGAAGTGTGTAGCAGTCCTGTTTATTTTGATCGCGTTCGCGTATTCGCGTGAAGAACGAGCGGCATATAAGAGATATTCATTCTGAATATTTACACCGCAAATAATGCTGTAAATATATTTTATAGTTCACAAAACTGTAATTTTCCCCGACTTGTTATTTTTGAACTTTGAAAAATTGTAAAGAAAAAATGCGTACACAGAAAGATTTCACCAAGCTGATTACAAATTTTGCATTGAAAATGTAAAATAATAACAAATATAAATAATAAAAATGAAAAACAACTCCAACTCCATATAAAAGGATTTATTTTATTGAAAAATAATGAAGTTTAAAAAAAAATAAGTTACACTGTTTTTTCGTAATATATTGAGCTATGGATTTTATATGCTATATATAACTCAATATTCATATGTGTTGGTCAATAAAAAATCACATTATGATTTTTTTTAATTAATTAATGTTAAATTTAGAGATCACTAAAATTTTTAGACTCTTTAATTCATTGTGAATTTTTACTATCTTAATTATTAAGAGGCACATTTGAATAAGATTAAAAAGTCTAAAATTTTACTAATTTCATTGTCTATTTTTTTTGGGGGGGGGGGGATTTAAAAAGATTAAAAATAAATTTATAATTAACAAGCATTAAATCAATTATTAGGTTCAAGGACTAACTGTAGTATAAAGATATTATAATTAAAATATGAATACATTATTAATATACAGTAAATAAAAATAACAGTATATTATTAGAAATACAGACATAAAGATTGTCATTTTTCCACCCCTCAAAAATGTATTTTTAAGCTATATATTCTTTTTTGTTAAAATCTTGTGAGATTTTAATGTTTAATAATTAAAATGCAGATATTTATATTATTTTGTTTTGGAATATTAAATGTCATTTTAAATCTTCTGCCTTTATTAAAATAATTTAATCATGTTCTCATTCTATACTTATAAAACTTAATATGCAATAATAAAGACATGAATAATTATATTAGATTGTTGGTTTGATGGATTTCACAGTAGGGGTAAGTATATCACCCCCACCCCCATTTTCTTCTAATTACAATTAAATATATAATATTAGGCTTTTTTGCTTATGAAACAGCTTTAATGCATTGCTATTTTTAGAAGAAAATCAGTTGTAATATTCCTAACAGTAGCCTTGATATTTTTCTTATTATGAATAACTGGGGACTTCAAATAAAAATATTCCAGAATCTGAACAGCAACTTTAATATAAAGTACACAAAAATAAATGCCAAGATGCTTGTCACATATTTATTTGACTACACGTTTTTTGTTAAGTATTTTTAGCTCACCGTTAAAAGAAATAATGTCATAAGTATCATTCACTACTTTATTCATTTCAATGATTAGAATAGTGCATACTTCTAATTATTTTTTAGTGAATAATTTTTGTTACAGGTTTGATAAGTGATACATGCAAGGGTACTACTACTTGATTATCCCGTCAACCAAAGAACTATCATCAAATTATATGAGTAAATGCCAATAATCGATTATCCTAAATGTCACATTCACTTGATATTAAACATTGTAAACATGTTTCACATCATGAAATGATTTTTAATTAGACTCTTTATTTATATTTTTATTAATATTTTACTAACTTAATTGTTCTTTTGTTATTTAAAATAAAAATTATGTCAGTTTGTATAATTTTTCAGATAGCTAGTCGATTTGTATAATTTTACAAAATTAATCGACAAAAACCAAATCGACAACCAAATAGTACCCATGCAAATATTAAAAAAATTGGTAATTTTAGCATTAGTTCTAGGACATTTCGCAAATAAAGATTTATTCAACAGATTTCAAGGACAAACTAACTCTAAATTCAGATTGAATTACGCATGTTATTTTTCTAAAATGATGTATACTGTATTCTTTTTTTTTAAGTATCTGGGGGAAAAAAAGTGGTCTCTACTGCTAATTTTTAAATAGATAGCATTTCTAGATTTGCAGAATGCTAGATTTGATAAACAATGAAATCATTTTAAAACATTGCAAGTGAAAATAATAATAATAAAAATTTAAATGATTATGTATTTGTTATTTTTAAATCAATGAAATATTTTCTAATTGAAAATAACAGTGTGCATATAGTAAACTGTAAAATAGACTGAATGTAATTCTTCATATCACCATATTAATTATCAACATTTGATTTTAGGGCTTACTAATTTCAACTTTTGCTTTTCCATACACAACATTTCTTCTGAAATACAAATGCAAAAGATAAGTTCTTAAATCTTGGGTTTAATACTGTACAGAATAATAATAATACTAAAAATTTTATACAGTTTTGATTTTTATTCAAAGTTTACCAAATTGATGGTAGACATTTGTATTTATTTTTTTTTAAACTATAGATAATACCCCGTTCACACTACGGATATTTAAGATATCTCAGGCCTGGAACTCTCTCAGAGAGTTCTACAAACTCTCTCAAAGAGTTTCAATTCTCTCGAGCTAGATACAGGAACAACCACCTACTCTCATTGGCTACAAAGCTTTGCTTTTACTGATTGGCTGTTGTGACCGTCTTTATTTCAAGCGCATGCGCATACGCTACATTTGTTCAGTTCAGAGATACAGTGACATTCGCTGAGATATCTTAGGTAAATTTTTCAATGTGAACAGGCATCCAATTCCGGGAGGGTCCACTTCAAACACGGCGATCTTAAGATATCTTAAGTTTGTAGTGTGAACAGGGTATAAGAAAATTATTTTTATGTAAAATTTCAATTTTTCTGTTGCTTTCCACCGCATCATCTGGTGAAACTTTCTGATTTCTGAAAGAATATTCTTATATTTCAAACCTAAAGTAACCATTCGTCCCCGTTTACCATGGATAATCCCCAATTTAAGATTTATGACTTGGAAAAAAATTGTCCCTGGATCTGCCCTCAGTTACATTTCTAGTTCAATAATTATCAAAAAAATTACCCGACCTATTTATTGAAGAAAACACTAATTGTTTATTTAATAACTTTTCTGAAGAAATAATGTGAAATATATATATTTTTTTATTTTATAGGAAATAGTGTGCCATATTCTAACCAAAAAAAAAAAGTTGAATTTGTAATGTGCATTGTTTCTCATAGAATTTTGAATTCTGAATCACCATCTGCAAGTTAACAGATCAATTTTTACAAAGTTGTCATTTTATGATATTTTATTAATGCAATGACGAAAATTATATATATATATATTTTTTCAGATAAAATAGGTTTTTACAGAGTAACAACTAATGGAAAATCAAGAAAATTTGGGAAGAACATTGTTCTGGCAATAGAAAGGAAGATACAATGGGCCCCCCTTCCCCCGCAAAAAAAGTGTTTTACTGTGGGTTTTTTTTTTTTTTTTGGTGGGGGGGAGGGTGGTTATTTTAACTCGAGGAATTGCAGAGAATTTAACTTTTTTTTGAAATTAGATGGAGTGTTATTGTTTGTTATGCGTTTATAATTTCTCGATCAAATAACATCATCTGCAAGTCAATACGATCATTCATTTCAAAGTTAGGATCGATTTTTGAGAATAATTTTGTCACATTTATTTCCCATTTAAAACATGTTCTTTCTATTATACCAAATAATATCAAACTTATGAAATGTCTTCAAAATAAAATTAATCAGGATCATCAGTGTCTTCCTCAAGATCGTTAAAGTAGCCAAAATCTTTCTATTCATAATTTTGTATTCCAACTTAACTTTTGTAAACGAACTTAATTTTCAAAGAAATAACTGTATCGACTTGCGGATAGTGTATTAGACCCAAGAATTATGCAAGTTTAACCCCCCCTCCCTCCCTTCCGAAACATGGTAAAAGTTATTTATTTATTTATTTATCTTTTGGGTATGAGGGGGGGGGGGTTAGGATATTCATTTCTAGCATCAAAACAAAGTTTTCCCCAAATATTTATAAATAGCCATCAGTTTATTTGCTTTACTTAAATTTACTTTACCTAACTTAACTTACTTTACTTGATTTTTGGTCTATTTTATCCGTACTAATATATCAGACAAATGGCGCCCTGTCATGGTGCACTCTGAAGTGACTACCTCATCTGTCTATATTTTGTAGGCATACTTTAGTATACTCAGTAAATATAAATAGCTATGAATTATTAGTACATATAATGTACATTTATATCCGAATAACTTTTACAGATCAGATATAAATTCTTTGACTTCAACAATTCTTAAAAATAATTAAATTTTCATAATTACTTGGTATCAGATGAGTACATAGTCATAATTTGACTAAATTACTCAGTACATAATGATCACTCATTTTGGCTTTACTGATTTATATGGAACGATAACCATTATGAGGGCTCCGTCATAAAAAGAATATAAATACTATAAAAAACACCTCCCAAAACTAATATAATAAAAAGAAGAAATGTATTACAATTTCATAAAATGTTGCAGGGATATAGTGGAGGGTATACGCTGTATACCTTCTGGATTTTTTAAAGAAGCGCCGTATACCCTCTGTTTCTCAAGAAAACTATAATCTGCATACTCTAGGGTATATCCTCTACTTAGAACGCATATCTTCCGTGATTTTTACGACTACACCCCTGACTATAACGGTATATACAAAATAATGTAAAAAAAAGGGATAAATTTAGCCTGAAAATTTTAATTATCATAACTGTAAATAAGATAGTGAGAAACAGTAGCAAAAAACTCATATTTTATTTTGCTAGGAAAAGGTTTTTATTATTATTATTATGGTACAACCAATTTCAAAATTTATATTGGCTGTTTGCAAATTTTGCTACAAATCACTAAATCACCATAATTCTATTTTCGCAACAAGTGTGTGACACATATTTATTCATTTTCAATGCTTTATATCTATAATAATAGTATAAAAAAAAACTTCAAAATTCAGTATGGCAGAAACTTATGTATGACTAACTGTATCTTAGGCACGCCACACACCTGTGAAACATTGAGCGAAAAAACATGAGACATGCGACAATTTCACCCTGATAACAAAGGAAAAACCGGTTTGACTGCGTCATGTTGCACGATTTTTGACGCATGTCTCCCTAGTGTGTGGCGTGCCTTAAGTTTTAAATTTTAAAAGTTGTGCGCACTTGGAGGGAAGGGCGAGAGGCGAAAATTTCTGTGGAGTCAAAGAGAAATAGATATTTTAATGATTGTTTCAAGAATGTTATATTAGGAGGAGGATATATCGCTCAGATCTAATAAATATCGCTTATTATCGAATAAAATATCGCTTTAGTTTAAATAGGGTAATTTCTTGGTCTGGTCAATAAGCAAGATATTTAGAAAAATATAAATTTGTATTTAAATTAGGAGGAAAAAAAACCGGCCCTCAAAACACTAATCTAGAAACGCAAAAAGCAAGACTGGAATTCGTTACTATGAAAACTAACACAGTAATTAAATACTGCAAATAAAGAACAAACTTAAAAAAAAAAAAAAAAAAAAAAAAAAAAACTTTCTCATAATTAGCACTTATTATAGCGGAATCTCTTTTACAAGTGAAAATTTGGAACAATTCAATGCTTAACTTCAGCAATCCATGAGTTGATCATTATGAAATTGCTTTCATATCATGGAGATTCTTCATTTTTCATACGAAGAAAGTGTAAACAAACCTCCTCGAATACTCAAGCAGACCTGCGCATGAGAAGTTGCGCGGAGTTGATTGGCGCTATCGTGAAGTCCCGCCAAGCATTTTCTCGCCACCTCGTACGGAGTGGTGAGATATTTCGCTTCCCAACATGCTACTGATGTCTGAAAAAGGGGCATTTTGCCAGAGACTGTGATCCCGACCAAGAAGTGATAGAAATAACAAAAGTGAGCCTAATGGTTCCATAGGTTACAATGCCTTTAGTGCTGAAGCGAAGGAGTTGGAGAACTGTAAAGAAAATCAATGGATACTTGACAACAGAGCATCAGCACATATGACGCACGATTTCAACTCACTAAGTGACTTTCAGAAATTAGATGGAGGCGATAAAATCTGCCTAGAACGCCCAATTGAAAAAAGAAGGGAGGTAAGAATTTTGAAATTCATAAACAATACCTGGTTTGAAGGTTTAACGACAAATGTACTATATGTGCTAGGTTTAAAGAAAATTTTATTTTCTGAAGGAACTGTTGCAAATAAGGGTATGAAACCAGGGTTGTTATGATTTTGCCCAGCCCAAAAAACCCTGGTGGGTTTTTTCAAAATTTCAACTTTAAATTACATATATAATGTCTTTATATTACATATATATAATATATTGTAATATATTTTTTAATATCAGTACACCACTCATAAAGTTTATAACCTTCACCCCCCACCCCAAAGAAAAGAAATGTCCTAATTATACCATCACAATTAAAAAAAATTGTTAGTTAATCTTTGTAGCATGTGTAAGTAACAAATTTTTTCCCATTAAAAAATTACATTGATGTGTAATCCGTTCTATGTTATACAATAGAAACTCATAACAAAATACCATTTATGCTTAGAATCCTAATTTAATTATGTAGACATGTAGAACTAATTGGCTTATTCTATTATTTAGTAATAATAAAAAATACTTTATAAATTATTACTAATGATCAATTTATCTATCATAATTTTGATTACTGTCCTTGATTTATATATATTTGTAATAATCAATTAGCTACTTTAAATTTAGTAATAAGTACATTTTTTTTCAAGCATTCTGAACCACCCCCAAAAACCTGAAAAACCCTGATAAAACCCCCCAAAACACAGTGGGTTTGGCTTTTTCTGAAGAAACCTAGGTATTTAACAACCCTGTATGAAACAGGGTTAGAAATTGGGAATTGTAATTAAGGCGTCAAGTGACGCCTACAATTTTTTTTCTAGGTGACAAACAGCATTTAACCTCTAGACCCCAAAACTACCATCAGTAAAAATCTTTATAGATATGTAATAAAATAAAAAAATTTGCTCCATTTTGTTCTCTCTCTCTGAACTTTTAATTCTAAAATTGTGGAACATATTTTAATCTTAGTTTCGTAATATATTAATCTTAACAGCTAAAATTCTTCCTCTTATTTTATTTCACTTATTAATAATTTATTGCTTGTTTCTTAAAAAAGGCGGGAAGTTATTTCGTAACCTTTTTCCTTTTTAGAATATTCTCGAGATTTTAATTTAATTTTTTATTTAACATCACGTGATCTGTGTTAATACACAGATGTTAGCAGGCTAGTCTATTTGCGAGACGAGAATGAATTCCTACCGGAACGCCACTCCTTGTAGACCAATCAGAGGTGATGATCTATGAAGTGTTGCCTCGAAGTTAATCCTAATTGGATTTTTAAAATGAATGATGCGTAGTGAGGAGGGGCTAGTTTTTCGTGCAGATGTTGGACTCATTCTGGGGATTTTGGAGCTCAGAATGCGACTAACTTTCAAACTATTAAGATGTCCGTTTCATTTTCTCCGATAAATTCAAAAATCTGATGATGTAGATTAGATAACAAAGTTTGTAGTGTTCAACGTATGCAAAGGTGACTGTGGGGAAGACTAATTTATTTTACGACTTCTAATAAAAATGAACTTAAAGACTATTTGATTTAATTTTCTTATGGGGAAAATACCCAATTAAATCCATCCACTGCTTGTCAAACTGCCAGAGCGACTGCTCAGCTCGTCCTACTGTTGATTCTTAGCAGGGTTGGGTTTCTTCCGGAAGAAACTTATTTCTTCCAGGACGGAACTGGAGAAACTGGAAAAAACCGGAAGAAATGGAAAAAACTGGAAGAAGTCACCAGAAACCAAAACAAATGCTCAAAGTTAAAGTATATTAACTATGTAAAACAAAGTATAATTACATGAAAACTACATTAAAAAAATTTATTATTAAAATATTATTTGTTGCAAAAATGTTATTTTTTAATAACAAACTTCAGGTTCAGCTGACATTTTCAGTTGATGGATTTTTACTACTGTAAAGGTTGGGATTTTCTATTATGGAATGGGTTTTTTTATTAATTGCTCCATTTATAAAAATGAAAAAGAAACTACCTACAAATTGTTTATTTTTCACATAAAAATGTAATATTTTCATATGAATGTGGTGCGAATGCATTTTACTCTCCTTCTTGGCGCGATTTTCAAAAATCGCCAAATTGGCGCGTTTTTGCGTCTTGTCTCCCGGAGCTTCTTGCTCCAAGGCTCGCCACACACCACAAAGACATGCGTCAAAAATCATGCAACATGACGCAGTCAAACCGGTTTTTTCTTTGATATCATGGTGAAATTGTCTCATGTCGCACGGTTTTTCGTTCAATGTTTCACTAGTGTGTGGCGGGCCTAAGAGACACTACGCAAAAACGCACTTTCCAAGATGGCGGCAATCAAAATAAACAAAAAGCACATAAAATACAAATCTAAAGACCAAAAAAAGGAAAATTTTTACTTACCCGGAGCCGCTGTTTTGCTGCGGATTGACTGGTCAATCATATATCAGGGTGAAATTGCCTCATAAATAAACTCACTCGTTGAATGCAAGACGACACTCCCAAAAACAATGCTACAGGAAGCAATTTCTAAGCGGGAATAACGATAGTCAAAAATTTAAAAGCTCTCTTTCAAGACAAAAAGGAGCATCCAATCAGAAACGGCTTAGAAATAGCTCTCTTTCAAGTTCTCATCTTTTGTCCAATCAGAAAACATTTAAGAAAAAGTAGCGTCCAATCAGAAACGGCTTAGAAATTGGTAGAATACGTAAACCGGAGCACTCCTTAGGGTTGCCATATTGAAGATCCGAGAGGAGAAAATGAAAATGCAGGGTTGCCGTATCGAAACATTTATCGCTAAAAGAAAAAAGTCGCCTTGGCGAAGGAGAGTAAACTACATTTCACCCATTTTAAACTGTACAACACAGTAAATAAATAAGTTTGTATTTTTTTATGTTTTTCATCTAGCATGAATATTTCAATGCTGATTTTAAAAGATTAGTGTTTTAAAAAAATCTATGGGTATGTCAAAATGCTTTTTTAAAAACTATCCTAAAGTGTAGGACTTGAAAAAAAATCTTCATTTTTTGCCTTCATTCAATTTATGTTGAGAAATTGATTGCAGCATTTTACTGCTAAAAACCTTTTTTGCTACACTATGTCACATTATACTAAGAAAAATAAAGATTTTAATGACTTTTTTTAATACTGAGGATAGATCGAAACAGGTTTTTAAAGCCAAAACCGAATTTAGGTGACCTTCCTACTTTTTGGCCGAAAATGGTAACATTCTAAAAAATTTTAAGTAATTAAATTGTATCTTTAAAAGTAATTAATACATATGTTTTATTAAACATTGTCCTCTTCACCCAAATTATAAAGTGAGGTCTTAAATTTAGATTAGATGAGATTGAAACTGAGATTGAGATGGTGTGTTAAAATATGACAAAGTCTTTTTAAAAGGAAAACATAACAAATTTATTTAAAGTTTAAAATCAAAGCATAGTATAATTTAAAGAGCTCTACTGGAGCTTAAACATTTTTCAAAACATTAGCATCGGCAATTTCGGAAACATAATAGACGTTCATAGAACGAACAAAACGATGCATGCCAGAGAGCAAAGAGCAAGCAAGCAAGCATGCATGACTGTCTGAAAAGATTTACAAATATATATGAAATCAAAAGGTAAGATATTTGCATAATGTACCGCGAAACGAACAGTTACCTGATTTGAACGAATCACAGTACTGCAAACGTCACAAACTGAAAATACGTCATGCTCCGCCGGAACACATGCGTCACCTATAGATTCTGAAAATGGAAGTTTTCCTTCCTGAAAAGAGAGCACGCGACAACTCAACTCCGCACGATAGCTGAAAAACGTAAACATTACGGCCGTGTCTATTGCGCCGTAAGATACGGTTATTTTACTGATCAATCTAAATAGCCGTAATGCGCAGCAATGAATATTAGTAAACTGCGCATAAGAGCCGTAAGACGGCTAAATTAGATAAAGGTTACCTTTTCTTGGAAGTCAGAGTGAGGGATTATCTTTTTTGGCAATAGCTCGCTTGAAATTTAGCAAATAATTGTGGTGAAAAAGAAAAGATAAGGATTGCAATATTGGCAATTAATCACCTTTAATTTTGCGTTTTACGCATATTGGCATGTTAATGTTTGTTTTTATTTTGATTTGAAATGGATAAACTCCGCGAAGCTAAAAGCTTCGCTGAGTTCAAGTTTAATTAATTATTAATTTATAATAAATAAGTTAGCTTTAATCAAACCCATATTGTTTATTAACATTAAGTTGTAAAATAAATAAGTAAAATTAGTAGTAGTAGTAGTAAAATTAGTAAATTAGTAAAATATTAAGTTGATCAAAAAGTTTCAAAAGCTTGAAACCAAGCTTAATTTTTAATCATCATATTTTAATGTGATTAGAAAGATTCAGTACATTTTTCTAGATAAAGCACATATTGCTAATGTAAAAAAAAACTTCATCATCATTTTGTATTGTTTAATCTGAATTGACAAGTAAAATGAGATTAAACTAATCTCAAAAAGCAGTTTTGATTCAAAATTTTTAATTACTATGTAAAATCAACTTGGATCTATGTAATGTATGTCTGAAAGATTTTTATTTCTTAAAATAAATGATTTCTATATATTTTCACTAAATAATATTTAAATACACTTTTGTGAAAAAAAAAAAAAGTAAATTATTGTATTTATCTTGTATCAAAAAGTTAAATACCAGTAGTAAATATTGTCAGTGATTTGTAATTTAATTCATTCATATTCATATATATATATATATATATATATATATATATATTTTTTTTTTTTTTTTTTTTTTATGAAATTGTTTTTACCTATTCAAGGGCTAATAAACAATTTAGGTTTGATTCTGATTTTCTTTTTTATTTGAAATAAGGATACAAGTAATTTAGCTGGATGTAAATGATAATGCACCAAATATTGTTTCCATTTTATTTATTCACTATGCATATTCATTTAATTTAAAATATACTCGCCTATTTCTCTTATCATTTAAATACAGAATCTAATTTAAAATGCTTGCATTTAATTAATTTCAGTACTACTTATCCCGTCGACCAATTTTGCAAAACTATAAAAATCAAGAATTAAACATATTGTCGTAATTTTTATTTTAAATATCAGAAAATGTTTAAAATGTTACAAATAAATTGATAAAACAATTATATGAATACAAATAAAACCTTCTATTAAAAATCACTTGATGACGTAACAAACACATGACACCAGTTTAATATGACATGAATGTGACATTTTTTGTCATCATTATTGGCATTAAATCTTTTAGTTTGGCGGTAGATTTTTGATTGAAGGAATAATCAATAGTACCTGAATTTTAATTTAAAAAGATGAAGACAATGTACCATTAAATCAAAATATTTTATTTCAACATGAAAATATTGTTTCTAATTTACACCCACAGAACATAAAAGCTGCTATTTCAAAGAAATGTAAAAATGTTATTGCAGATATTCCCATTTCAATATTTTCTCCCAATTTATAGAAAAATATTGAAATAAGTTTTTATTTTATTACACTTTGATTCTGACTTAAAGCTCAGGAGAAACATGATGAAAAATTAACTTTATTGATAAAAGAATTACCTTTTTAGAAAAACAGTAGTAAGTATCCAATTCATAATTTCATTCAGTACCTAATTTGTCTTTGAATCATGTATATGTTATTCCTAGCCTAAACACATACGTAAAAAGTGTTTTTTTTTATTCCCATTGAATATTTTTTATTCTCTAAAAATAAAAGCTACAGCTTTTGGACTATGCTAAAACTAAGATGGGGCATATGCCCCTGGAACCAGAACAAAGGGATGTCAAATGAAGATTTTGTTTTTTTGAATTTTCTCTCTGTGTTTAGCAAGATATTGGTTAAATTTGTCCTGCGTGGGATGTGCCAAAGCTTAGAAGAAACTAAAGATATTATAGTATAAGGATCCTGTATAAATCCAAACTTTTTTCAATTCTTTTAGATTCTGTTTTCAGGATTTCAATTAATCAATATTTGACAATGCAGAATATGTAATTCAGTATTACATATTTTAAATTTAAAAATAAGTTGGCTATTAGAAAACTAAAATTCTCGGTACTTCTCTGTTATCCCGTCGACCAATTTCGCCAAATTATACACAATGACAAAATTTTTGTATTAAATAAAAAAAAATAAATAAATAGTAGAATATTAATAAAAGTACAAATAAAAATTCGGAATAAAAATCACTTAATGACATTTTAAACACGTGAATCGTATTTAATGTCATTCAATATGACATTCATAATCATCTATTATTGGCATTTAATCTTATTATTATTTTATTTTGGCGATAATTTTTTGGTCAACATGGGCGTAGGAACTGGGGGAGTTCTGGCTCCCCCTGGGATTTTTCAGACGGGCTCAGCTCCCTCGAGAGAAATTGAAAAATAAAGTTTTCTTTTTCTAGAAAATTCACTGGGAAAGGATGAGTGTCTCGAAACAAAAGATTGTTTTAATAAGTAAGATAAGAACAGACAAGCTATCCTTCCGCTCCAGCACAATACAAAAAATTGAGTTTCTAGCGAAGCAGTTGACCTTACTAATGCATAAAAAAACGATTTAATGAAAAACTTTTGATTCTCACATACAGATCAAATCCATATTCACGAATACAGCTTCAACGAAGCCAGAAGATCTCAAACAAAAGCTTAAAATACATGCTGATGATTTTGATTTGACAAATCTTTCTGCAAAGTTGACACTTCTACCAATATTAATTCCGAACGGAACTGACAGAAATATGTTGTCGATCACAATTAAAATGATGTCATCACAGGAATTAGTAAAAGCTGCTATTATTTTCTAAAGTTTACCTTTTGGCAGAATTTATTTTGTTATTCTGGTATTATTAGTTACATCTGAGAGCTTTAAATGCTCTTCTTCAAACAGACACACCGTCGAACAACAGTATATCAATATAGACTCAATCACTTGATGCTATTGCATATTTATAAAGAAGAAGCCTTTAAAATTGATTTGGAAGAGATTGATAAGAATTTGTAAGCCAAACAACAGAAATAAAACTTTAACTTTTGGTAAATAGGAGTGGGAGAAGCCTGAAATTTGAATATTTTATTCGGTATCGTCCATAAATTAAGTGTCATCAAGTATATCGAATATAAATTATTTAAACTGGATTAAAAAGTCGATAATCTTTTGATATGCTTCTATTTTATACTCTTGTTTGTGAAAAGTGCAACACAAGAAACCCTCCAAAATGAATGAAATTATGAATGAAATGATCCTCGCCACTAGCTTTTAACAGTATGCTCCGCAGGGTTTTGCGAAAAGAAAACTGCGCTTAGGACAAAGTTTCAATTTGGAGCTGCTTTCCACCAACTTTTTCTTCTGACAGACCAAAAAGTGGAGTTGGTAGTATAAATTTGGGGCCTTTTAAAATTCCACACCTGGGACGACTGCCCCATTCGGCCCCCTACTTTAGCACGGCGCTGATGCTCCAACTCCCCCTGTTTTTTCAAAGTTCCTACACCACTGTTGGTCGACAGGATAACCTAGTAGTACCAAATTCTCTTTGTAAATATATTTTGCAGTGGAGAGAAGAGAGAGGCGCTAAAATTCATGTTTGGCCTGGATGCTAAAAAGGCTTGTTTTGACTGTGTTTTTGGAAATGTTTCAGTTGCTATGTTTTAACCCTTTGACGGTTAAAGCACTTCTATTCAAAAAATACTAAAATGATTGAATGACACCGGAATTAAAAAACAAATTTATATCATAATATATAAATGTTTTTTTTTTTTGTTTTTTTTTAACGTTCTTTGTAAAATTAAAATTTTCATTTAAAAATTCCGGTGTCAGTATGGCATTTCGCAATTCAAATTAAGTGGTATTCTGGGCGCGTATACACGCTTATAACCACGAAAGGCTTAACTTTAAATTCTTATTAAATTAGTTTTATAATCAAAATCTATTGGCAATGTGTTTGTCATTCTGCTGTGTTCTATTATATAACTTAAAATAATAATAATAATAGACAGTAGAAAAAGAAGAAATTAAAAAAAATACATTGTTATCTGCATTTATGTCAAATAATTTTCCTTTATCTTATACAGTAGACTCCCTCAAATCCGCAAACCAGAAATCCGCTACTCTCTAAAATCCGCACATGTTTTATGGATGTAAACAATGAAACTTTCAGTTTGGATATTGGGACAAAATTAAATTTTTGTTAGTTTTGTATCAATTTCATATATTTTTAATTTATAATTTTCTTAATAATACTCTATCCATGTTTTTTTCATGGAGGAAGATTAAATTTATTTCTGAAAAAAATTCAAGATATTGTTGATATCACTGGCAACCACAATCTTCTTACCAAATATATATGTATCAAGATTTTTTGGTGATTAACCATAGTTAAACTTGAAAAAAAAATCCTTATTTTATGATTTTTATGTGAATTAGTAATGTACATTTATGATGCTAGTTTTGTTGAATAATTTTGGAAAAATGTTTTTAATTTTTATAATGAATATTTAATCAAACACTATTGATTATTAATTTGACCTTTGCTATTAGTACTTTAATCATTTTAAAAATTATCTAAATTTTTATTATTTTAGTTTATTGCATATTTTAATATTTTATAATATTGTAAGTGTTCATTATAGTACTGATTGCACTATTAATTGCACTCAAATTACTGTTTAAAAAATGTAAACAAAGCAATGACCAGAAATCTGCAAAATTCTAAAATCCGCACAACCTCTGGTCCCAAGCTGTGCGGATTTGAGGGAGTCTACTGTATTTCCTTTTGTAAAAACAGAATAGATGTAAGCAGAATATTTAGCCAGTTTTACAAGACCTCTTTTATTTATTTATTTATTTATTTATTTATTTATTTTTTTCATTGAACAGCTTTTGTTCATACATTTTGTTTTCTTTTTTAACTTCAAAACTGCAGATCAAAATATTACTTCTAAAAACACTGAATCTTCATATTTCAATCCCTTCATATGAAATCCCCTCATATGATCTCCTCATACCTGTTTGGAAATTAAAACTCTTAGAAATAATATTTCTCTATTTCTACTCTTCATAATTACAGTCTGATTCTAGAATCTAATATTTTAATTAAAACAGTGTGGGGGATATGAAGTGTGGAAAAGAGGACTTTTGGTAATGAGGAACATTCACCACTCTTTTTTAATATTTATTTTTAACTTCTTTATGGCAAAAAAATTGCATTTAAATAAAACCACAGTTTTTATTTGGAAGCAATTTCACTTTCTATCTGGGGCACCTACACCTACTGTGATCAGGTTCTGAGCAAATGGAAATATATTTATGTAATAAACCTACAATTGGAATTTTTATTACATTTTCTTAACATGTTGAGTGCCATGGTGACTAACAGTGAACTTTCCGTTTAGGCTGGGTCAGTCACTGGCAAATGACAGTGCAAAATAAGATATAAAACTAAAAAAATATATGTTCTTTTAAGTAACTATTAAGAAAATCTAATACTGCAATAAATAAAAGTTGAGATTTGAAGTAAATTTTCATTAATTACTTAAAGCAATATTGTCAGGTTCTGAGACTACCTCTGCTAAAGATTGGAATTTCTGTTATTTCTCTATCTTAATCTTTTTATGTATTGTACTGGCTGTGTACTAGAATTTTCAAGGAGACATTCTTTCTTTGTTGAAGGGAGAATTGACAGGTAATCCTGTACAGGTGGTGAGTGAGAAAGAGGAGATTGCTGAGAGGCGTGTTCATCCGTCATGGATGTATGTGGATGATGAGCAAACAAGCAACATGTCACTAATCAAGAAAGGAATGTGGAATGTGTCCAATGAATAAGCTCCAAAAGGGGTTGACATTGGGGAAACACGGTGATTTGAGAAGAGCAAGTCTTGTCTGAGATTTGAGCAGTTGGTATCTGGGCTCGTACCTAGAAGGTGTGTAGGACAGAGGTCCTTGTAGAGAGTGCTCTGTGTTGTAGAGCGTAAGCAGTGCGTATCTGGAGAGCAAGGGACACAGACGTCCTGGTGTTTAGTGCTATGGGCTGAGAAGGGCAGGCCGAATATCCATGTGTTGGGAGATTCGAAAGTGATCTCCGATAAAGTTAATCTAACGTGTATTGAGTGTGAGGGAGAAAGTGTAATTTGAACAGTACACAGCCAACCTTTTCTGTATCTAATTTAATGTTGAACCGGATCACCTATATCCGAGTTGTAATTGTAAATAGTGTGTTTATTGTGTACATATATTCTAAATAAACTGTTAATTCAGTTAATTGACAGCATCAGTGTTCATTTACACAATCCTCACAGTGGGTGACCGATATCACCTAATAATATCGGTGCTGGCAGCTATAACTACCACGGACTTTCTTCAAAGTTGTGTGGGCTGAGAGGAACGTCCGACAAATATATTGTATCCAAATTTTATATCATATTTTACACTGTTAGTCACCGGGGGTTGACATGGCCCGAATGGAAAGTTCATTGTCAGTCACTGATGACTGACATGGCACTCAGCATGTTAGCATTCTTTTGGTGCTCAATTTAAAGATTTTATATGCGTAGCAGAATTTCATCATAGATTTTTTTTATGTATTCTAGAGCGAAATATTATTTTATATAGAGGACACATTTTAAATTATGTAGTGACTTGTGACTTCTACAGATATAAAAATTTTCCAACTTTTCATAAATTTGAAAGTTTAAAATTTTTATATGGGGGAAAGAAATGCACCAAATGCTTCCCTGATTAGTTTTGGCAATTCATTGGTTAAGTATAAAGGGGGGGGGACAAGAGGCTAATCCCTCTCCCTCAATTTAAATAAATGGGTTTATCATGCAGAATTATCCAATTTGCTTCAAATTTTGTATATTTGTACATTCTGATGAAGCACTTCCCTGAGTAGTTTTGAGGTTCATTTATTAAGTATAAAGAGGGGAAACGGTACCCCCCTCCCCCCAGTTTCTTTAGTTTAGGAAAATATCTTTTCCACACCGAATTATTCAATTTTCTTTAAATTTTGTACATAAGTTCATTTTAATAAAGCACTTCCCTGGTTAGTTTTAGAAGTTGATTGGTTAAGTATAAAGGGGGGGCAGGGGCTAATCCCTCTTTATTTAAGTAAATGGGTTTTTCATGTAGAATTATCCCATTTGCTTCGAATTTTGTATATAGGTTCATTCCAATAACACACTTCCTTGGTTAGTTTGTAGAGATACATTGATTAATTATAAACGGGAGGGAACAGGGACTAACTCCCCCTCTCCCTCCTTAATTTAGATAAATGGGATTTTTCATACTGAATTATTCGATTAGTTTTTAAATTTGTATATAAGTTCATTCTTATGAGGTGCTTATCTAATTAGTTTTGGGAGTTCACTTATTAAATATAAAGAGGAGAACGGGGATGTTAATTCCCTCCTTCTCAGTTTTGATGAATGAATTTTCATGCAGAATTATCAGATTTACTTCAAATTTTGTACATAAGTTCATACTGATAAGGTGCTTCCCTTTTTAATTTTTGGAATTTACTGGTTACGTATAAATGCGGAGAATAAGGACTAACACGCCTTTAATTTAAATAAATGGATTTTTCAAGCAGAATTAATCTATTTGCTTCAAATTTGGTATGCTGGTTTATTCTGATATGCCGCGTCTCCGATTAGATTTGGAGGATCATTTATTAAGGGGGAACAGGTGTGTGTGTGAGGGGGGGGGGCATAATCGCTCTCCCATTAATATAACTAAATGGGTAGCTTTGAAATATATTATACAATTAGTTTGAATAGCCTGTAAGTCCAATGCCACCATTTTAACTGAGCCCTCCCTTTTTTATTATCCATTGTTTTTGTGCAAAATAATTCCACGTGTTTTATATATATTGTAACGCCTCCAGTCGGCGTCGTACGGTAGCGTGACGATGTTTAACGGCCAAGAGGCTGGCGTTAAATTTCACTATTTATTAAAGCAATACAATGAAGCATCGTCTAGTTACAACGCTTAATAATTAGTGGATTCAGTACACTAGGTGAAACTCCGTCGGGTATAGTCCTTTTAAGTAGGCTTTTCCGCCACTCGCCGGAAAATAGTCTCTAGTTGCTGTGCTCCCGGCATTAGTTCCTCTCCAAGGATGCAGATCGTCTCTTCTACCTGCTCTTGAATCCAAAATTGGAACCCTCGCCCTATGAGAACAGGCTCTACCGCCTGCCTCCACATGATCCAAAAAAGGACTCTCTCTTTCTCCGCATCTTCTGCTTTTTATTCCCTTCTCTCTCATTCATTATCTTTCTGACAAGCATGCCCTGCCGCCGTTTCGACTCCGAAGGAGGTAGTGAGTTGAGGGATTTTCTCCAGGAGAGAGCGCCGACGTGAAAGCGTTTGAACGCGGTTTCTCACGAATTCTCAAAAGCATATCCCCTGGGTGCCCGCGGTATCTTATAAAAACAGTGTCCATTAGACAGAAAAGTTTCTCTTAAATGACCTTTAGAAATGATTGTTTGCTCATGTTAATTTTGATGATGAAATGTATAGCTCTGTTTGAGAGTTTTGGCAAATGTCGGTGGTATTCTGAACTGTGAAAACTGAATTCCTCACACACACACACATATCTTTTTGTTCTTTATCCCCTCTTATGCCTGCCCTTAACAAGAGCCCATTTAGCATGGGGTTCAGAGCTATTGCCTTATTTGTACTATAATTGCACTGGTCCTGAAAGTGAGCAAATTTCATTGTAAACTAGTATACTCAATAAATCTGAAACTCAGATTTTTGATAAATTGTTTCTGATGAAACATGAATTTCGTGGTATAGTTTCAATTTTTCAAATTTGCTGGTGGCCGCCCCTCCCGGTGGTCTCAACCCGACCCCTTGAGTGGGGGAGGTGACCGAGAACTGGACAGCGCTCGTCTTACACGATGCTTGACGAAGGCCGGTCGGGGACTGAATCACCACCTCCAAGTGAGGCTGGATTGACCAAAGGCGGTCCCGTCCGATGGCCACGGATAGCGATTGTCTGGGGGTTATATGGTTCTGCTAACTTCGGTTAGTGTAACTCCCTTGGTCCTCGGTTCTCGAGATAGGCCACCAAGGTATGATCATCTCCCAATCCCAGTGGCGGCCTTTGGGAACTCGTCAGAGATCCTCACGTGAGGGTCAAGGCGTCGGTTTCAAGGGTCTGCGCAGTGATTTTGGGCAACGGGAAACAGGTGATCGGGACCTCGGCCACTCACTTGACTGAGTGAGAGCCTGAGTTGAGAGTGTGGGCTTTGTCGAACATGTGCTAGGGACTCTCTAGTGTCATCGCAGCTCGCAGGAACGGCATTCAACGACTGCTGGGGCTAACGATGGGAGAGGCTTTGCCAGTGGCCGGTGTGACTTTTTCCGCGGGAAACTCAGCCCCTACTTCTTCTGTAGCGGAAGCAGTGGTGGTGCCAGCTCCTAGGTGGGAGGAGACTGGGGGTGCCCCCGCTCGACCAAGGGACGGGTCGTGACGAAAGGGTGCCGTGGTGGCGTTTGTCCCTCTAGGCCCGACATCCATGGAAGGGGGTCGGCCGGTAGGTCCGCCTCCACAATCCACTTGAAACAGAGATCTGGGCCGGTCGCTTACCGAATAAATCGGTGGCACATCTCTCAGGGGAACTCTTGGTCCGATCGAAGTCTGACGTGTCTATGCGGGACTGGGGTTTACTGCGCCCAGTGATTCAGACTTAGCAGTGCCTCAATCTAATTATTCCGCTACTCACCCCCCGAGCCGGGCGTCGCTTCGGACGTCGTGGAGAAATTTTTCTTATCCTCCAGGGTTGGCTAGAGGTACCTTCACTCTCTGGTAGGAGTCCTCATTGCACGGGGAAGGGGCCTTCGGGCCCAAGAACCAACGAGGGCTCTGAAATAAGGTAGTGCGTGGCGGGCTTTGTTTTGGCTTCTCTCGGTTCCTCGGCCGGAGGGCGTGGGGACGGAGCGAAGACAGGGCGAATGAGGCAGGGTCTCATTCGCGCCAACCCCTTAACGAGGCTGTGTCTATGCAATTTAGGTGGAACTTTCCGGATCCACCTAGGGTCGCTACCGGCACCTAGTCCGTGACACTGGACCCCTCTTAGACCTCCAGCGGAGTGGGGGGTTTGGAGACCAAAGTCTAGACTGGGTGGCGTCTTTTACCGCCGCGAGGGGTTTTCTCGGCCCTCGAGGTTTCAGTTACGAGTACCTAGTCAGCATCCCTGTGCGGTACGTAGCAGGTGCGTCTTAATGGTCGTTCGTCTATGCGGCAGGAAGGCTTTCCCCGTCTTCCTAGAGTCTTGCTAGGGGCACCTCCACTTTCCGGCTGACCCACATAAATGTGTTTCCTATTATAGTGATTTCATCTTGTGGGGCTGCCGCAAAGCAAAACCCATCAAGGATTCCATGGCAATGGGTCACCGGCTTCAGCGTCCTTGCGGGCGTTGTCGCCCGGGGGCTCATCATGGCTTCTTGGGTGGGAATTCCTGCATCGGGTTGCTCTCGATGGGTAGGTGAGCTGTCGCTTTCGGCCGTTCATCCAATAACTTGGGAACGGTGGTTGGCTCCTCACGGGCCTCATGGCCAACCCTTCGTCCTCCAGGAATGACAAGAGGTATCTTCTTTCTGGTAGTGGTCCCCATTGCAGGGGGAAAGAGCACATGTGCTCAGAAAGCAGAAGAGCATAAGGTAACGGCAGTGGGTGGCGGGGTCTTGTCTGGTTTCGCCCGGTCCCTTTGCTGAAAAGCCACCTGGGAACGCTAACTGCTTAGCGTTCCCAGAGACTAAGAGATCAAACCACTTAGTCTGATCTCTCGAACCTCTGTGGGATCTGAAAAGTTCCGAATGTGCGGATGGGAGGCTGGGAGAAAAACCTTCGTGAAGTGGTGTCTGTGCCGTCAGGAGGCGGTTTACCAGTTCCTCTGGGTACCGCAACGGGTATTTAGTCTGAGCTCTTCGAGCGGTATGCAGCATGTCGTCCATAAGTCGTTACGATCCAGGAGAGAAGACCGAAAGATTCCCGAGTGAGGCCATGATTATGCGGTCAGGGAGATCTTTCCTCGTCTTTCTGGCCATGAGCGTACCGAAGGAGGGGGGGGGGGTGACGGGGCTACAGCCTTCTTTCAACATTTACAAAAGTGATACCAAAAAGAAGCTCTTTTTTTGTCTTTTGTGGAAAAATATTTTTTTGTATTATACAGTAGACTAGCCATCGTTACTAATCCCAAATTAGTCCATATTGACAAAAAAGAGGAGAAAACGGGTGATAGGGTTACAACCGTCTCTACTTCTCCATCCGAAACAGTCAAAAATTAAATGAAAAAAGTGTTTTCATTTCATTTTTAGATAAATCTGTAATTTTTTCTGTCATTAGCCAAAAATTGCATTTCCCCTCAATCGTTTGACAAATTTGCATTTTTTTGTGCGATTTTTTGTTAAAATCTGCAATATTTTGAAGCCATTTCACGAAGTACGTGTTCTTACTGCGATCAGTTTATCGAAGTTCGCTTTTGTCCCGTAATCCTTTGTTGAAATTTGCATTTTTCCTTGGCTTTTTATCGAAATTCACGTATTTTGCGATGCCTTGATGAAATTAGTTTTTTTCGTTACCCTCTGACAGAATGTGTCTTTTTTATGATATTTTGTCGAAATTCATGTTTTTCTTGCGGTTTTGGGATGAAATTTGGATTTTTGGGATTGTCGAAATTTGTGTATTTTGACGAAAATCACATTTTTTGCGGTCCTTTGCGTTTTTTGCTGAGGTCCATTCACAGAATACGCATTTTTTGCAATCATTTGACGATATTCGCTCTTTTTTGCATGCGTTAGATGAAATTCACTTTTTTCAGCAAGTATTAGACGAAATTCGTTTCTTCCGTGACCATTCGATGAAATTTGTATTTTTTCCAAGATCCGGCGAAGGAATAAATGTTTTATCGCTCATTTGTTGAAATTTGCTTTTTGTTTGTGGCCTTTTAGCGAAATTTGCTTTTTTTTAAACCGTTTGGCAAAATTTGCGGTTTTTTGCGATGCTTTGACGAAATTTACGTTTTTCAGTAACTCTGTGTACA
Source organism: Maratus speculifer (assembly GCA_964019185.1). Taxonomy (NCBI): domain Eukaryota; kingdom Metazoa; phylum Arthropoda; class Arachnida; order Araneae; family Salticidae; genus Maratus; species Maratus speculifer. The sequence continues at coordinate 381,316,888 of OZ025293.1, forward strand.
CGGTTTTTTCGCGATAATTGTTTTAAATTTCCATTTTTTCGCGGATTTTTTCCGAAATTCGCGGGTTTTTTATTGTTAAAATTTGTAACTTTTTTTCCATGGGGCTTTTTGTCGAAATTAAAGTTTTTTGTGATCTTTAGTCGGAATTCGTGTTTTTTTCCCGCGGCACTTAGAAGATATTGGCTTTTTTTACGATCCATCGACGAAATTCGCATTTTTTCTGGATCCTTTCACAGAATACGTGTCTTTTTTGCGAATTTTTGTCGAAATTCGCGTTTTCATCGGCTTTTTGATATAATTCGCGTACCTTTCTGCGGCCCCTTTGACGAAATCCTCGTTATTTCAGCAGCTATTAGCCAAAATTCGCGTTTCTTTTGACGATTGCAATCAGTTGATTTCTTCAATCATTTGATGAAATTTGTTTTCTTCCTGAGTTTTTTTTAACGAGATTCACTTTCTTTTTGCAGCCTGTTGATGAAATTCGCTTTTTTGTGAGGCCCTTTGACGAAATTCGCATTTTTTGTAGTCTTTTGTTGAAATTTGCAAATTTTCTGTGGCCTGTACACGAAATTCACGTTTTTCCTGCGACCTTTTATCGAAATCGTATTTGTTCCTGTATCCTGTCGAAATTTGCATTTTTCTCAACTTTTTGATGAAATTTGCATCTTTACCCGCAGCCTTTTGACAAAATTAGCTTTTATTTTTGTCTCCGTTTGATGAAATTTGTGATTTTTTGTGTGATCTTTTTTTTCCGAGGCCTTTTCACGAAATTTGGGTTTTTCTGCAACTCTTTATCGAAATTCGCATTGTTTTCGCAATCCGTCATTAAAATTCGCCTTTTTTTCTGAGACTCTTGAACGAAATTAACTTTTTGTCTGCCTGCGTTTGACGAAATTCGCTTGGTTTTTTGAAATCCTTCGATGGAATTCGAATGTTTTGTGATTTTTTTTATGAAATACGTATCTTTTGTCATATTTTGTAGAATTTTGCGTTTTTTTGCAGCTCCTTGAGAAAATTTGCGTTTTTTTGCACGATCCTTTGTCGAAATTTGAATTTTTTGAGCGGCCTTTTGACTAAAATAGAGTTTTTCTGCGAAACTGTGACGAAATTCTCATTTTTTCGCAATACATTGTCGAAATTAGCATTTTCAGCGGTCATTAGACGAAATTCGCGTTTACTACGCGATCACTTGACGAAATTTGCATTTTCTTCCGCTTATAACGCCTCCAGTCGGCGTCGTGCGGTAGCGGGACGATGTTTAGCGGGTAAGAGGCTGGCATTAAATTTTTACTATGTATTTATTTAATCAATACAGTGAAACATACGTCTTGTTACAATAAAAATTAGTGGGTTCAATGCACCAGGTGAAAGTCCGTCCTATAAGTTCTTTTTAAGAGGGCTTTATCGCCACTCGCCAGAAAAAAGGTCTATATTCGCGTGTTCTCGGCACTAGTCACTCTCCGAGGGTACAGACTGTCCTGTCTCCCTACTACGAACACAGACTTTACCGCCTGCCTCTACTTATCCAAGAAAGGAATCCGCATCCCCTACTTTTTATTTCTTACTCTCTCATCCATCATCTTTTTCACAGGCACGCCTTGTCGCCATTTCGACTCCGCGAGTGAGGGTCGGATGTAGAGGGATTTTCTCCAAAAGATGCGAACGCGTCTAAACACGGTTTCTCAGGAATTCTCAAAAGCATATCCTACGGGTGCTTGCGGTAACTATAAAGACAATGTCCATTAGACAGGAAAGTTCCTCTTAAGTAACCTTTAGAAATGGTTTTCTTCTAATGTAAATTTTGATGATCGAAAGAGATGTATAGCTAGCTGTGTTTGAGACTTCCGCCGACGCCTTTAGCAAACTTCGTTGGTATTCTGAACTGTATTCCTTACACGCTATTAGTTGAGGAAGTTGACATTTTCCGCTATCATCTGACAAATTTCGCATTTTATTCGCGGTCTTTTGAAAAAATTCGGATTTTTTTCGCAATCCTTTAGCGAAATATGAGATATTTTTCTGTGAACGATTGACGAAACAAATTTTTTTCGACGACCATTTGTCAAAAATTGCGATACATTTATTAAGTCCAAAATTTCAGATTGATGACCGATTTTTTTATTTCTTAAAATTATAAACAGAATCCTCCCCCCTTACCCCTCTTTTTGTTTAAAATTAGTGCTGCTTACAACATAGTTCAACTAGCTTCATAAGATGTAGAACATCATGGTATAACACCTCCAGTCGGCGTTGTGTGGTAGCGGGTCGAATAATAATGGCAAGAGGCTGGATCAGATTTCACTAGAATTTATTAAGTTCGTACAAGGAAATCTATTTCCTGTTGTAACAAATATAAATTGTGGGTACGTTACACAGATTGGAAAAGTTAGTTTGTGTTCCTTTTGAAATGGCTTCCCCGCCACTCATCAATATAATAAATCCTTATCCGGAGTTGTTCTCCACCAGTTCCGTGACCATATACGCTGGAGGCCTACTAATCCGTTTACAAGAGTAAGGCGCCGGTCTCTACTCTATCTGTATCCAAAAGGCAAGTCCCGGGAACAGACTCCCCCGCCACTCAACGCCCTGGCATCCGAAAAACAAGTCCCCCCTCACAGCATCTCCTTGCTCTATTTATCCCGTCTTCCCTCATCCATCATTCCTTGTGCTGATCCGCCTCCATCGCTGCTTGCAACGGCGGTCGCCTTTACTGGAGAAATATCTTTCTCCTACCTGTTGAAATCATGGTCAAAGCGGTCTCTCGCACTACTTCAAAGGTTCATCTCTTGTGGGGTCTTAAATCGGCGTAACGACCATATGCATTAGTCGGAAAGTTTCATTTAAGTGGTCTATAGAATTCGGCTGACTTTCTAATGTCCATTTTGATGATGGAGAGAGATGTATCTCTCCTTTTGAGGATTCCGCTGGCTTGGCCGACGTGGGGAGTAATTTTAGAAGCGTGGGAATTGGATTCATCACAATGGGAACTTAGATCAGCCCGTCTCGAAATAAAATCTTGTGTACACCACAGCTTATGGGAATCTCGCCTAAGGCGTCTTTTTTTGGCTGAGCCTCAAAAATGTCTTTTCTCATCGTAGGAATTAATTTTAAGGGTTTCTATAAAGCAACTTTCCTCGGCATCAGATGACTTATAGGTGTCTGGTTTTGACGGGAAACCAACCGAAAGGACCGCTTGGCTTTTTGACTGTTGGATGGGGTGAACTATTGCAATCAGCCTTTCGTTTCTTGTTTGGGAATAGGGCTGCATGACTTCTGCTGGACAGTGTGCAACCTGAAGACCGGACTAGTTCCCTGATCCAAGTCCAAGAGCTGACCGTTCCAAATTTAATTACACTAGAGGTTGACTTGTAAACTTAGCAATGTGTATTCCTACACCCAGTTTTCCATATTTTCATTGTACAGCAAACACAATAGACCTGCGAGTGAGCCACTAGTGGTATTAATTTTTGGCTTATGCACCACTTTGCTTCCAGCAGACATGGATCATTAGATTCCCCTATTATTACTCTTCCATAATATAACAATTTTTTTTTTTGCGATCGGCTTTTGGATTATGAAGGGCAGTGTTGAATTCAGGGGGTGGACATTCCCCTTCAGAAAATTTGAAATTTTGAGTTTTTAATAGTCAAAAAGTACAATTTTCTCCCTGGAGCCACTGAAGTCCCTTCCGGAGAAAGGTGTCTGAATTCAACACTGATGAAGGGCGACTCGGTTTGGACACTTCTATGTGGGTGGCATGGAAGAATCGTCCTATGGTTGTTTTACAACCACTCCTGCATCTATACTCCATATAATTTTAACAGGCTTCTCAAGAACATTCTATCCTCCCCTTCCTACTTCATCCCTTCATTATCATTAAAAACTATGGATAATGTTAAACTATGTAGGTCTGGATATTTACATTAGGTGTGTACTTAGTGTGTGTCTATGTGGCCTAAGTCAGTCTGTGGTTCTTTATCTCAGAACCTTGTGAATTCAATAAACTTTATTTTAAAACAATAAAGGCACAAAAATACAAACTACATCACATAGAAAGTGATGGGGTTTTTAAAAACACAATACAGTTAAATAAAGCAAATCATCTGGCTGAACAATGGGTATAGTAGTCTTTGACAGCTTCCTGAATCCTAGGGAGTTAATCTTGTTTGTTCAAAATAGGCGTCCTGTGAAAATGAGATAGATATTTTGTTGACTATTATTAATCCCATCATTTTAAGCATATTTTTCAGTACAAATTCTATGTATCACTATATTACAGGGGAACAGAATATGTTTTTACTCACAACATTTTCCCTAATCCTTATAAAAAAATTTGCCCAAACGTTTACGACATGTGATATAGACTTACATAAATTCTCTAATACCATAGGTATAGATTTTTTTCACGCACATTTTCTCAATATATGAGCGAGTACATATTATTCTGAGATCAATTTTGTAAAGGTCATCATACGGATCTTTCTAATTTTAGTGGGAATTTTTCTGTCTTGAGTAATTACGTAATTCATTGTTAAAATCAAAATCAATTCTACATTTTTGTGCAAAATATCCAGCATTAGAAATCTTTGGTGGTCCGCTGGTCAGAAATCACCAAACATTCAATCAGATCACTAATCTAAAATATTTAGCGGTCCGCAAGACCAGTAACTCTCCCCCACCCCCCACCCTTGCTCTCTCTAGCACATAAACAAAGTTTCCCGTCCCTGAGAAAACTGAACCAAACACAAACTACAAAATTTTATTTAGGAAAAAAAAAAAAAAAAAAAAAGACAGTAAACCTCACAGTCAGTTGAAATAAATGATCAGAAATGAAATATAATTTTACAGTTTTGTTTATGTACTATATACATTTTTAGCAAATTATAATTTTACATTTTAATATGCCAAAAAATTTTGGGTAACTGCGAAAGAAGTTCGGTTTATATTCTAGTATGTGTGTGTGTGGGGGGAGGGGGGCGGTTAAAGATACTTAATAGAATTTTAAGTATCAGGCTAGTGATGATCACTGTGGACCAGTTACTTTTTTTATCAATTCTTTTGCTGATTTCCCTAGATGGCCTACTTTTCTCCTGATCCTAGATTGCCAGATCGGGCATATTCTGCACCCCTGCTATATCATTTGAAAGGTTCAGCATACAAGAAAGTGGGAACAGTCGCTTTGACCTTGGCAATGCAATTGTTCATACTCAATTCCTTGGCAGATTCTGGACTGATAAAAACTCAACATTTATTACACATGTGCAAGATAAAAATAATAATTAGTGTTGAATTAACAGGTGGCCCAGGGGAGGGGGGGGGGATTCCTGAAGCAATGAAATGTGTCCCCTCCTCCACTGTTACAGAAGTCCCTGCCTGAGAAAAATGTTTAAATTCAACACTAATATTAATGCTCTTATAATTTAGCCTACTTACTTATTCAATATGCTCATGAGATGTCTAAATTTTTTTAAATCTTTGCTGCCCAAACACACAACTATACAGTTTTAATTCAATTTCAAGTAAGTGGTATGGATAGATTCATATGAAGCATTAGATTTTTTTTTTTTTTTTATTTAGTTCTTATTAACTTTTTAAAGTTTATTCTTTTTTATAAAGCTTGCCTTGGGATTAAATGAAAACAACACCAAAGTCATCCTTAGAGGCGTGTGACTACACAAAACTTTGTGCTAAAAAAAAAAAAAAAAAAAGAAAAAAAAAAAGAAAAGAAAAAAAATTACAGAGGAGCGAAAAATTTATTATTCATTATGTTAGTATTTATTATCTAAAAAAAATATAAATATAAAGATGCTTAGTTTCAAAATGTAATATTTTTATATGAATGAAATAAAAATATTCGGTGCAAGTTGTTGACAATAGAGGAAAGAATAGATTATTTGTAGCCTATATTCAGTAATTTCACCTTTTTACTATACAAATATTCATGTTTTTCTGTCCACACACACATGATGTCTCATCACGTAAATATAACAAAAAGGTTATATTTACGGTTAGTTCAAATTGCATTCTCCAGACACCTGACACTAAACTAAAGATTTAAAGTTTCTAAAAAATATGAAATGTTAAACTTCAAAACTGTTAAGAAATTTTGCAGAAATGTTGATTTTGAAAATATTTTTTAGCTGAAAGATGTTTGGAAATTTTATTTATACTTTTTTAAGAATTGGCAACTATAAGTGAAAAAAATGATTGAAACTTTGAATTAATAAAAAAGAAAATTGCACACTGCGCATTACAAAATAGTCAAATATGTGCCAGTGAAAGATGGTTAAATTGTTATACATAGTTTTTGATCCTATAAAACTTTTAACAATTTAAATTTTAAACTGCTCATAAGATAATCAAATTTAAAAACCATCTAGTTTATCAGGTTTATCAATATTTCTGTATAAATCTACCAACTTTCATAATTTTAAAAGTCAAAATGTTATAGTAAACTCAATTGCAACACCAGCTACTTTTTTAAAATTGAACCAAAGTTAGTTCTTCTTTTCAACAATACATGAATTTACTTACCCATACACATGAAATATAGGATTTAACAAATTACATTCTATTCTAATACAATCCAATTCAGTATCATCTCTCAGTAGAAAAATTTCTGTGCTTCTTCAGCAATCAAAGATTACTATCATAAGAAATCAAAATACATTAAAAATAATATATATTTTAAAGAAAAATCTAGAGACAAAAAAGTGAATTTTGTCTTTTTAAGTTATTAGATAAAATTACTCGTTTAAGTCTAAATTAATCTGCAGCACTTACTGCTACGCTGCTTTGTATCTGCTTCTGGATCTAATCGTATTAGTGATTGTTTTACAATCTATAATACGTATTTCTACCTTAAGGTCCCTGCAGGCGAAGACACTCGCAAGCGAATGCAAAACCTATGAGGGAATTTTTTTTTAAATATCTTGCTTGCATTTCAATATTTTTAAATATATTTCTTTTTACACTGGACGACTGAGGTTCATCTCTACATCACTCTTTTTTTTTATTTTGGTTGCAAGTATTTTTTATATTTTCACTTTCGAAAGCTATTCCGAAAATGAAAGGATCATTTAAAAAAATAGCTGCAACCAAAAAGAAAACAATTTAGATATATGGATTTCAACTATCAAATACAAAAAAAAAAAAAAAAAAAAAAAAAAAGAAACATTGAAATGCAAATGAGATATTAGAAAATAACCTCCCTAAAGGTTTAGCATTAGCTTGCAAGTGCCTTCACCTGCAGGGACAAGAGCCTTCAGTTATAAAATTTTCACAAAAAAGTCAAAAGGTTTAGTAAAGAAAGCTTGAAACATTAAAGCAATTTATAAAAGCAAGAGAAGAGCACCTTAAAGTATAGAAAAAAGATGGATGTGGATGAGTGTTAGTTTTGCAAAATTATTTATTTTAAAAATGACACACTGAAAACAAAATCCTCAAAATTGAAGTACGCATCATTTATGTTCATTAATTTTTTTTTAATGTGCATCTTATTTTGTTGAAACATTTGGGGTACTGTTCGTTACCTTTGCTTTCAAAGATTATTAGCAGAGAAACTACCCTTTTTTGTACGCAGGGTATACATGGATTTTGACCCCCCCCCCCCTCTTCTACAAAGTAAATTTATAAAGAGAAATCTACTAAGTTTCTAATAGTTGGCTTATTTAAAAATGTAATACTGAACTATGTAATTAGCTTTGTCAAATATTGATTCATTAAAATCCTATGGAATCAAAAGGAACCAAAAAAAAAATCACCTCATCGCCTCAAATCATTTACTCAGAATCTTAATTTTGTATAATACTTAGATCTTCTATTTGGCTTTGACATTCCTCATAAAGAGCAGTTTTAAGAATTACTAAACTAATTACAGACGAGAGGAAAAAACAACAAACAAAATCTTTATCTAGTAACCCCATCGCCTTTTAACCTATTGCTCAGGACACATATACCCCTCATTTTCAGCCCTGAAAGAAACTTATGACACAATCAACTAAAGACGAGGCACAATATTGATATATTAGTGGTTTAAATAAAAAAAATATTGTAACATGTATTAAAACAAGGAAATCCCTAAAAATAAAGATTGTTTCAAGAGAATTTTGCACTATTATATGTCCTTCAGACCTTCAGACATAAATATTATTTTAATTATTGCAAATATTATTTATAAACAGGGCAAAACAAAACAAAACAAAACAAAAAATGATTTAAGGAAGTATTAGATGAAATGCTAGTGTGGGGCTTTTGAAAGAAGCATTTCACTTTAGATTTCCTTTTTTAGAGAGAAAAGTTACATAAAACCTGACAATAGCCGTTGTTACTTAGTAAGCAATATCATTAAATTAAATTATACCTTTAGATAATGCTGAAGTAGAATGTTGTTGCACTTTTAATCCTGTAGAAAATTGTATCTTTGTTTACTTCCACAGCCAACATCTGTAAAATCAGGTACAATTGAGAAAGTATTGTCAATGATATGACGTGAAACATCAAACCATATAGCAAAGACAATACACATTCAATTAATATGTTGAGAGTTGCTCTTACTGCACATTGATGATTTGGGAAGAAGAAAGCAGGAACTGTCACTGAAAAGAAAAATAAATAAATAGAGTCTGAAAGAACACAGATATAATAAAACATAGTCTATTAAAAACAGTGTAAGATTAATTTAAAAGTGATGCTGCAATTCATTCATATCTAATCATGCAAACTATTTCATTTATGTAAAAATCGGTTTAAAAAAAGGATGCACAAACTTTGCAATTACTAAATAATCTTGGTAGTATAATTAATTTTTTAAGGAAATAAAAACAGCACTGCACTTATGAATATCACATTTGCCATTTTTTTTCTCGTACATGCTTCGATCGATGCATGAGTATATGGAAAAAGCAGTTTTTCAAAAATGTTTTATTTACAACTATAATAAACAATCAATATTATAAAACTTACTTCATTGAATTTGCTACAATTCTTAGCTAGGAAGAAACAGAAGAACGAGATAAATGAGAAACAACGCTCAAAAGTTACAAATCAACAACAGTACACATTTGGAGAAAAGAAAAATCGCCAATAAATAAGGTGTTCATAAGGTTGCTTTAACTGTAGAGAAGGCGATTATGCCAAGCCAAATTATCCTGCCAAGATACCAAAGGTAACCGTCATGCGCAGTAACGAACTGCGCATGACGGTCTAATAGAATGATCTTTAATGTAACCGTATCTTACGGCGCAATAGACACTCCGAAACATTACATCGCGGTAAAAGGATAGCGCGTGCTGTTCTCTGCAGATGTGGACGAACAGATTAAATGGGGATTAAAAGTATTAAAGTAATAATTGGAAACTAAAAATAAACTTAAATTAACTCATATTTCCTACATTGCCCCCCTCGTACACTCTGACAGAGAACGAAAAAACTCTGAAAAGGTAAGCTATACCAAACATATACAAAGTTTAAATTTTGACATAAAAATTTCTGAAAAGTTAAATTTACAAAAGGTTTAATGAAAGTTTTTCTTCTTTTTCATTAAAGTTTAAAAATTTACACATAAACTTACATTACCAATTTAAATTTTCAAAACGAAACGGCACTTTGCCGAAATACAAATTAAACAAATACTTATAATTTTAGACTTACTTTAAAGATATGCTAAGTTGCAACTGAGAATTTCCTAATAAATTGAAAGATTTATGCAAATATCTTTTTCATAACAAACAAATTTGCAAATATAATAAAAAATTTTTAAAGTTCATTTCTGTTAACTTTAAACACAGTCTTTAAAGCAACACAGTTCATTAAAGCAACAGTCACTGATCAGTAAAAAGTTCGTCAGTGAAATCTTTCAAGGTAGTTTTCATCAATGGCTTCGTTAAACCATCCGCTAGATTCTTTGATGACTGGATGTATTTTAATTTAAACATGTTGTTGAACACTAAATTTCTTAAAAAGTGATACCTTACATCAATATGTTTAGTACGTATATTTTCTATTGGTGATTTTGAAAAGTCCATAGCTGCTCTGTTATCACATAATAAAGTGTATTCGGTACAGTCTGGATGAACTAACTTGCTTTTAATTACTTCTTCTAAAACTCTTCTTATCCGAACTATCTCCTTTGCAGCTTCACTTAATGAAATATACTCAGCTTCCATCGTTGATAATGATACACATTTTTGTTTAAAACTTCGCCAAATGATTGGAGCTTTGTCGATGAACATGATAATTCCACTCATGGATACTCTGTCGTCCCTATTAGTTGCATAGTCAGCATCACTATAGCATGTTACTTTGAGAGATTTTAGATTTGATAGATTCAACTTGAGGTTTTTAGTTGCTTGAACATATCCCAACAGTTTAAGTAGACCTTGCCAATGAATCATTCCTGGATTCAATAACCTTAACAAAAATTACAAATTAAAAAATATATGGAATTTATATAAAACTAAAAAAGGGTAATATTTTGCACCTACATCTGAAGTGAATGTTTTATTTACATCTGTAAATTATGTTCAGATTTTAGAGAAATGTGGATTTTAGGAGTGCAGATTTGAGGGAGTCTACTGTATACATATTTGAAACTACTACTACTAATTATACTCACAAAGGTCTCCATACTTTGAAAATTCTGAAAAAAATAGAAAATGTTCTTCTTATGTGTATATATATGTTTAAAAAAAATTCATTGGAATCCTGATAAAATGTTCATTAAAAAAATTAACATTTTGCTTATTTTGTAATTTATTTATTTTGGTTGGTGACAAAATAAAATTAAAAAAAAAAACCCCTTTTTTTAATGCACAAAAAATTCTAATATATGTAAAAATGCTTAAGGAAACTCAATATTTCATTTTCTTTGACAACTTGACATAAGGTATGTTAAGAAGACAGACATGCTGTTAAAATTGTCAGCTCTACAAATGATTGGAATGACAGTCTTGTTACTATTTGCATTTCAAATAAATTTGTAAAATGTACAACCTTTGTTAGCCTAAAGCAGAATATGCTTTAAAGTGCGATGTACATCGCAGAACAACGAGCTTCTCTGCAGAACATTTCAAGTAATCAGCTAAGAAATTCACCATTCAAGCGAAGGAAAAATCGAGAAATTCACAGAGGTTTCTAATTTTCTGAAAAATTAACCATTCAGTTCCGCAAATAAAAAAAAATCAGAAAATACAGTCGAGTCTATATATAACGAAATCCATCGTTCCAGTAAAAAATTCATTATATAGAGAAATTCAATGTATAGAGAATGATGTTAAAAATCGTATTTAATGTGTAAATTTTGAACAAATATTATTTTTGATCTTTTTAATTAAGAATTTGAAATGTCTAAAAGTAAATATTAACCTAACATTTTATTTCTTAATTATTTAAGCAGTTTCAAAAAAGAGAACAGACATTTATTTGAAATGAAAATCCAATGAGGAAGACTTGCATTAATTTCAGACAAAGAAATCTGTAACTTTTTGTTGGTTTGATTTTAAAATTGTTATGCTCTCCAAAAAAAAAAAAAAAAAAGCTCAAATTTTGGCAAGGAATGAAAAATTGTATCTAACATTTTCCTCCATTTGAAGACCTCTCATTATATGTGTAACAATCCAATAGACTCTGTTTTGAGAAGGATGTTGAAAGGTGTATGGGAGGTGGGATGAACTCGCTGTATTTAAAAAACAAGGAGAGAAGTAATATTAAAAAAAAAAACTCAGCACTGAATGATAAATCAAAAATAAGTGATGGAAAATTGATTCCACATGATTTCGAAGTTTTTTTAAAACTGAATAAATTAAGACCAATTTATAAAAAAATTTGTTATAATGAGATAGATATTTCGCTATATAGAGACTGTTTTTAATGTAATCATGCAAAAAGGAAACCGTTCCTACTAAAAATTTGTTATATAGAGAAATTTGATGTATGGAGTTTCGTTATAGAGTAGGGATGGGACGAATATTCGGCCACTATTCGGTATTCGGCCTATTCGGCCCTTTTGCCGAATACTTCGGCCGAATATTTACAGATATCTCGCCGAATATTGCTGAAATCTCGCCGAATAATGAAAGATATCTTGCCAAATAAATTTAGGATTTGAAGAATTTCATTTCTTGCAATTTTTTTCCCTCTGATCCAAATTGGTTACTTCATTTATGAAGTCATTCCAGGGTTGGTATAAAAACCGGTTTTTTTTGAAAAAAACCAAAAAACCGGGTTTTTTTTGGTTTAAACCAGGTTTTTTTGGTTTAAACCGGGTTTTTTTCAAATCATTATTTAAATAGCATTTGCAAGAAAAATAACTTGAGTTTTAGAAAGTCATGAGGATTTTTTGTAATTAATAGTTAATTAATGTTAAACATTCACATTAGTATTTATTTTTTTGATAATTAAATAACTAAAGCATAAAAATTTATAATTAAATTATCTTATAAGTTCAGGTTTCTATAGAGAAATATTCATTGTGTGGAAAAAAAAAAAAAAAAAAAAAACTATTAATTTATTAGTATACTTATATAAACCTTTTAGATAATTTAAGAAATAATTATATGCAGGTTGATAATGAAGAACATAGTAAAGGGCAAACAAACATATTTTACTAAATTAACAGAAATAAGCTGAAATAGAAAACATTTTCTTGTGCATAATTTAGAAATTATTTACAGTATTAACATCAACAAATGATTATTAATCTCTTACTACATATATTTACTTAAAAAATATCAATATGCATTTTATTAATGATAAAAATTACATGTGTATTGACTTGATACATCAACGAATGTAATGCTTACACAAATTGAGACATAGGCTTAGAAAAATTATTATTATTATTTTTTTTAAATACAAACTTTATTTTTTCTGTTTCTTTGTTCTTCAAAAGGTGAAGATTTAGTATTAAATTTTATTATCTGTGCAAGCATCGAGTTACATGGATATTTTTGTTTTGTAAAATTTAATGTATCCTTTTTTTCTTGTTCACATAGTTCACTTTGACTGTATTGTGGTTCAAGCATGTATACCTAAAAGGGCATGGGTGTTAGGGCTATTTTATACCTGGACTAAAAAACTATGAGACTTCTTTGTTTACATTTTTTTTCTCTTAATATTTTTTGAAGACCTGTCCAATTATAAACTGCATTAGTAATGGAACTTATTACTTTAGATATTATCCAGGGCAACTGCAATAGAATTTAACAGTTTAAACATATCTTCAACATTTCTTTTAAAATAAAAATTAGACAGATACGAGCTTTTGAATTTTTTTATCAATAACATTCCTATTTTCTACACAAATTTTAAGTGGGGCAATTTTTAAGGTAAACATCTAAAGCATCTGAAAATGAATCACACTTAGTATTATAAAGGAAGAGCTAATTTGACAGCATTTACATTGCATGCAATTTTTACATTTTGCTCTTAAACTTGTTTTTGATGTATTTCTTATTCCCTCAAATGAAAACCAGATTATATTTTCCTTTTTTCTAGTTTTAGACATTCTTTTATTTCAATATATATAAGTAGCTTTCTTAAAATAAAATACAATACAAAGTAACTAGAAACAGAAAAAAGTAATGTAAAAACTGCAAATCCAATCTAAGAAAAACCAAAGCTTATTAAAACCAATAGCTATGGAACAGAGAAAATTCATTAGGATACAGAACAAGAGTAACCAATGGAAAGAATGACTTATGATTATGTCATTATTGATGCTTTGATACATGATGCAATCCTTAGTAAATCCTAATCAAGCTATCTAAGCAGTAAAATTGCATTTTTGGCTGGCATATGCCATTTTTGCATTTTAAAAAAAATAAAAGGTTTAAAAAAGAATTAAAACTAACTACCTTTTTTAATCCTCCACAGTTCACTGTAGAAAAATATTTTGCCATGTCAATTTATAGCTAGTAAGAAAAATTAGATTGATTAAAGATGTTTGTCACTTTAAAAATTTAATTTTCTTTAATTTTGCTTGTAGCTCCTCCATAACTTTGATTTTGCACATTTTAATAATGTGTAAAATAAATGAAAACATTAGGGAAAAGGGAAAAAAACCAAATTAAAAAAAACCACTTGGTTTAAACCACGGTTTAAACCAGCGTGGTTTAAACCAAACAACCCTGAGTCATTCTCATTCTTACTTGCAAAACATACAGTTATTCAGATACTAAAAATATAGTGTCTTTCTGTATTTCCTATAAAGGTTGGTGATATTTTAGAAAATGCTACCCAAGTTGGAGATTTAATTGTACAGGAAATGTTTTCATTAGAGAATGATATGTTACAATTCAAGATATGAAAACACTTATCGAAAAAAAAAGAAACACTACCTTATTTTAAAACACTTGAATATTTATTAATGTCTGCAAATTCCATGCACATGTAAAAAAGGCTCTTATGAAATTCATAACTTATTTTCTATGAAATGAGAAATGAAAAAATTCATTCACTAGGTGTATTAACGAAGATTTATTTTCAAAATTAAATATCAAATATTACTATTCCAAATACAACTATACATCTGAAAGCAGAACTGGTGTCAAACTAGATACACATTAGATGACACAACTTGCTTTATGAAGGTGGTTTTATAAATATTTAAACATAAATTCTAAATGCTGAATAAAATATTTTTTTTCTATAGTTTTCAATTTTAATTAATTATTTGCATAATTACTGGCTTAAATATGTAACATTATTATGTATATATTTTTAATTTACATCTTCCTTCATTCATGTTGTTATCAATTTCTGTTTATCCTTTTAATGCTTGTTGAATAAGTGGAATATTGTATGTGCCGATTCAAATGTCAAAGATTTTGTTAACATATGCATTCTACTTTAAGCATAACCTTTTGCTTTAACGTAATTTGTAATTTAAAGATTGACAACTGATTTCCAAAAAGTCTCATTCTTACGAATTTGCTTATTATTAGGGACACAAACTCTTAATGATCAAATTTACTTCATTAAAGAGTACTACATCAGAAAATATTTCTTTGTGAATTCTGAGAGAGAGAGATTAAGAATATTATTAATTTTGGATGCAAGAAAAGATAAAAGTATCATTTGATAGTAAAAGCGAAATACATTGTTCATTTTTAATGGAAATATTTTACCATCCTGACTTACTGAAAATCAATTTGATGTACATTAAGATAAAAGAATATAATGCAATTTCATAATTTTTTTGTGTTAAAATAAGTGTTTCAAATTTCAGAATACATTTAAAAGCACATTTAAGCGTAATAATTATTAATGAGTGCCTATTTTTTAAATTATATATAATGAAATTTTTTTTTTCTTTATTGGGAAAAAAAGTTAGTATTCGGCCGCCGAATACTCGGTATTCGGCCTAAAATTTGGCCGAATATTCGGTATTCGGCTATTCGGCCAAATCACTATTCGTCCCATCCCTATTATAGAGAGACTTGCCTGTATATTGCAAATTTCGACAAGTAGTTGCCGAAAAAAATCTATTTCATCAGTCATGTGAAGAAAAATTGTCAATTTCGTCATAAAATAGCTTTAAAAAAAAGGGCAAATATCACCCAAATATTGAAATATATATATATATATATCATCAAAAAAATTATGAAAAAGCCACAAATTTTTTCAAATCATGAAAAAACAAGTTTCATTAAAAAAATCACGAAAAAAAACCCCTACAAATTTCATCAGAAGGTCACAAAAGAAACTCATATTTCATCAGAAGATCATGTAATAACTGATCTGTAAATACATCATGTAATACTGTTAATTTCAGAATTCTTTTTTTAAACTCAATCACCTCTGGAAAGTTCTTACTCAATAGCCAGGGAGGGGGGGGGGGGGTGTCAAAATTCTTTAAATGTTCATTTTAAAATGTTTGCAAAAGTCATCAATTGGTCGTGAGAAAAACTCGTGCGATTCCCCCAGAATATTTTTAATCAGCAAAATTTCATTGCAGAACATTGCAAAGTATTCTGCTTTGGGGCCTTATTATATATTCTTTGTTAGCTGTTCTATATCTCTGTACTAACAGAAATTTATGGGATGCATTTTGAAGCTTACAATTTCCTTAAATATAAAATTGTTTTTGGGTGTTATGCTTCTATATTGTTCAGGAACATTAAAAAGTGTTTCATCTTGTATTTTATAAAGTAAAATTTTTGTTTTTTTGTAAAACAAGGCTGATTTTCTTATATTTGTAAAAAGTGTCCCATTCCACCCCACTTTACTCTATATATTTAGTGAGCTGCAGGTTTAATGATTAAATACACTGCTCAAAACAATTAGGGGAGCGCATGGTTTTAACGAAATTACACAAATACACCGATAAGTAACATAAAATAAATTATTAATAATTTAAAGGCTAGTACGAAACAGATGAAGAAAATTTCATATGCAATTCAAAATTAAATTCCAGAAAAAGAACATAAGGACAGAAATCAGGATGTTGCAGAAGCATCTGTTTCACTGCCTTAACTGCGAAATTAGATTGCTCAGCTTATTTATTTAGAAAGGGTGACCTTGAAAATGTCTGAACAACATGATATACCAGAATCCATGGCATGGCATATTATAGGTAGACTTGAATCCGGCAAACACAACGAAATGTCTTGGTCGTTGTCAGAAGTGTCGTTGCAAGGCTGTGGAATCCGTTCCATAAAACAGGGAATATTAGACATCGACCAGGACTAGGTCGGCCACACATCACTAAAGCAACTGATGACCAATATATACTGTTAACAGCTCATCAAAACTGAACAGACAATGCCACTCAGCTGCAAGGACAGTTGCTCTTATCAACATGATGAAGGGTGTAATAGGCTTCATCAGGGAGGTCTTTCTGCACATAGGCTATTGGTTTGCATTCAGTTGATTTCAAGCCACTGTACAGTCCGATGAAGATGGGTTGCTGAACATTGAGATTGAGAGCAACATGATTGGATCCAAGTGTTATTTACAGAAGAGTCCTGATTCAGTCTGCAGCGTGACAATCACATGTTTTGTTATGTAGGGAAAGTGGCACTCAAAATAACCCCATATTCATGCATGAAAAGTCACAATAGGGTCATTCCACGTCAGATCACCCAGACCATTGCACCCACCATCACCAATTTTGATAAAATTCAGTGAATTTGTAGAATTTCTAATGCTGATTCCAAAAACATCAATTATATTGAAATTGATCAAACGGTTTGTGAGTTATGAGCTTTTAAATAGCTCCCAAGATGGCCGATTTGCCGCCATTTTGAATAGCACATGTGACTACAAAAAAGTCCATAACTTCTTTCAGGTTTAAGCTAGAGCTTTCAAATTTTTTTTGTTTTGTTCAGAATAAAGTAAACTTTCATTTAAACAAATTTTTGTGAACCTCATTTTATAAAAATACTGTCAAAAAATGATTTTTTGTCATTTTTTTTAAGTAAAAAAAGAGGCAACTTCAATGGCTATTTCCCCCAATGTACCCCCTTCAATTTTCATCTAATTGCATAAATAAGCAACTCAAAGTGTGTTTTGATGACTAATAAAAAAAACTTAATGGGCAGTTCACAGGTTTTTATTTAAAAAAATAAATTCAATTTTACTGACTTTCCCCAATAACAGAAAACGCAAGATAATGAGTTGACATTTCTTTTATTACTAGAAATATTTATACATCCAAAAGTTTGATAAGGTTTTATGTTACTTAAATATGTATGTTTAATGTGGCTAAAAAAGGGGAATCCCCCATAAAAAAGGGAATTAATAGGAATGCCAATAATGGATTTTTGCAAGACATAGAAGTACTTTCCTGACAAATTGAAATCTATAGCAGAGTTTCAATAAATTATAAGTAAAAAAGAAATGATAGAAAAAACTCTACAAGTAGGTACATTATATAACAAATTCATACTTGTATATAATAAAAAATGTGATAAAATTAAAACTCTTAAATAAAAAATACAGTAAGTAAAAGTTACACTAGTCTACATATCAGATGATTAAGAACCAATGCACCCCTTTAATGTATTTTTCTATGCTAATTGCACAACTGTTCTTAGTTTTCTTCTATCATGTATAGTTTGTTTGCGATTAACCAGAGGTGATTTCTAAGATTCATTTCCGAGAACAAGCATCATGTAATAGTCACAGATAATGTAAATGTATACTTGTGGATGCTTGCGAACTTATCTAACAACTTTTAGAATACAATCTGTTTGTATTCAGCATGAGATAGACAAATAGTTTAGCAGTGACTTCAAATGTACATTAATATTATTGGCACAAAAAACTGTGTATACAAAAATGCCTTGCTTTCTATGTGAACGGGACAATTCGGCAAAGCAAAATCATTGGATTTTCTGATTCATTTTTAAATCCATTTTTGCTCACAAACACATTCAATTGGCAGGTTCTATATATATATAAGGCTTATTATATTTAAAAAATGATGTCAAAGTAGGCATTTTGAATTGAATTTAAGCAATAGTACTGGAAACGGGAAAAATGGTCATACTGAGAAAATAATTGTTGTAAATCAAGATCTAATTCATTGAACAAAAAATAAAAACACAGGCTGCAAGGCTGCCACAAGCGACTATTTTTTAATTCTAACTGGCACCGACCACTTTCTTAAAAATGAAATCCATAATAGATGCTTTGATAACATTTGCAAATAAAATATACTTCAAATTTTATATTAGAAAAATACTGGTGCCCACAGAATATAAAAATAGTTGTTTGTAGCAGCCCTGAGGTCGCTTATAAATCTCTGAAAAAAAAAAAAAATCACATCAACAAGTATCATGTTTTCACTTTTAAAAATGAATCTGAAAATGTGTTAGAAAATTTTGAGTTGTTGAGGGTACAAAAATATTTCTTTATATACACTGCCTTAACATAATTGTGATAAAACCAGTTTTTACAGAAAAATTAAATTTAAAAAAGAACCAGATAAAATTGTTGAACTAGGTTTATATCTAAATTTGATTTAGTTTTTGGTTTTTGTTACTGAAACAAGTACAGTAAACTATCTCAAATTCGAAACCCTAAAATCCACAACTCTAAAAATTCTGCATATAATTTGCGGATGTAAATAATGAAACATTCAGTTCAGATATAGGGACAAAATTTGACTTTTATAATTCTATATCAATTCCATTTTATTTTAATTTGTAACTTTTGTTAATAGTACTGAATTCATGTTTTTTTTTTTTTTTTTTTCCCACGAAGGAAAAGAAATATATTCTGAAAAAATTCAGATTTTTCTTATATATCATTGGTAATCACAATCTTCTTATCAAATATATTTATGTATTAATCAAGCTTTTTTGGTTATTAAATCTAAATCTGGCTAAACCTGAAAAAAACTTCTTTATTTTATGATTTTGTTGAGAATTAGTAATGTATATCTTTATGAGGTACATTAGTAACTATATATTGAATAATTTAGGAAAGATATATTTCATGTTTATAATGAATATTTAATCATATATTATTGATTAACTTGATCCTTACTTTTAATATTTTAATCACTTTGAAAATTATCTACATCTTTATTATTTTAATTTATTACTTATTTTAATATTTATTATATTGTAAAGCATTCATTTTAGTTTTGATTGCATTATTAATTGCATTCAAATTCCTGTTTAAAAAAAGGTAAACAAAGTAATGACCGGAAATCGGCAAAATTCTAAAATCCACAAAACTTCTGGTTCCAAGCTGTGTGGATTTGAAGGAGTCTACTGTATTTAACTTCAAAATTTACATCTGTCTTTTGGCAGGGATTTTTAAAAATATTAATTACCTTTACTTTAAATTATTATTGATGTAGATATATTTTTAATAGCATGTGTTTATTGTGTATGTGATATGTTATTTTGTATTAATTTAAAGTACCGTAATTTTTATTTAAGAGTTGCAATTTTATTGTATTTTGAATAACAAAAGTATGATTTTGTCATAAAATTCAACTATTTGCAGAACTTTTTCCATCATTTCCTTTTTATTCATAATTTACTGAGACTGCAATAGATTTCAATTTGTCCGATTGCAAGAATCCATTATTGGTATTTCTATTTATTCCTATGGGATTCCCATTTTTTAGGCATATTAAATATATATATTTATGTAACATCAAACCTTATCAAACTTTTAGATGTAAATATGTATGATATTTCTGGTAATAAAAGAAATATCAATATTATCTTGTGTTTTTTGTTATTGTGAAAAGTCAGTAAATTTGAATTTATTTTTTTAAACAAAAACCTGTGAACCGCCCATTAAGTTTTTTTTATTAGTCATCAAAACACACTTTGAGTTGCTTATTTATGCAATTAGATGAAAATTGAAGGGGGTACATTGGGGGAAATCAGCCATTGAAGTTACCACTTTTTTTACTTAAAAAAATAACAAAAAGTCATTTTTTGACAGCATTTTTATAAAATGATGTTCACAAAAATCTGTTTAAATGAAAGTTTACTTTATTCTGAACAAAACAAAAAAAATTTGAAAGCTCTAGCTTAAACCTGAAAGAAGTTATGGACTTTTTTGTTGTCACATGTGCCATTCAAGATGGCGGCAAATCAGCCATCTTGGGAGCTATTTAAAAGCTCATAACTCATAAACCGTTTGATCAATTTCAATATAATTGATATTTTTGGAATCAGCATTAGAAATTCTACAAATCCACTGAATTTTATCAAAATTGGTGATGGTGGGTGCCATTTTTGGAAAAATCTGGGTGATTTGACATGGAATGACCCAATACAGACAGCGTGGTTTGATGGTATGGAGTAGAATCAGCATAAGTGGACGTACGGACCTGCATAACATTCAGAATGGCACTATAAAAGCGTAAAGGTATGCAGATGAGATACCAAGACCTCATGTTATATCTTACGCTCCAGTCATTGGAGATTCCTTTGTTTTCCAGCATGATAATGCTGGAAAACAAAGGACTGCATATAGCTCATTTTGTGGAGAACATACTTGAAGGTGAAAAATACACCTTATGGAATGGCCACCATGTTCTCCTGACCTAAATCATATCAAGCATGTTTGGGACAGGCTCGGTCAGTGCATTGCTACGAGATCAAAGTATCCTTTTACTGTCTGAGACTTGGAGATTCCACTTCTTGAAGAGTGGAATAGTATTTCACAAAGTCTTATCTCGATAACATCCTCACATCCATGGAAAACAGGTGTGCATCAGTCTTAGCTGTTCAAGGACACCAAATGCATATTAAATATGTATTGCTTAGAAATGATGCAATATTTTTATCTTGCGTCATTTCTAAACACTTTTTTTTAATCATTTATATGTAACCTAATTGTTGCCCTAAATCTTTTCATATTTTTTTTTCCATCTTTTAAAAAATTAAAGCTTAATTATATATATATTTTCTGTATTGGGCATTGATATGCATGCACTATCCATTTTATGCCAATACATGGCCGTCTCGCATGGTTTTTTAAATTTTGCTTGCTCCCCTAATTTTTTTGAGCCAGTGTGCTTTATTTATTATTTAAAAGTCCTTTTTACTTTTTCACTTATAAAATTGTTAGTTTTTACTATTTTCTTTGCATTATGCTATTACATTCAACCTCTATTTAAAATAAGGTAACTTACATAACCTTATAATATGCCCAATTTTCCAGGTTATTCAGATTTTAAAAATTCTACTGCAGTTTAAAATGTGTTTAATAATTGAATGTGTTTAATGTTTCAATAATAATACCTGTGTTTTTCATTGTTACATTTATTTTTTAACAATATATCTTTTTTAAAATTCTAGCTAGGGAGGCTCTGACTGCTGTGAAAATGGCCTTGAAGTTCAAGAAAATGAAGAACATGGATAAAGCAAAAAACTTATTTCAACATGCTCTAGCCCTGAGTCCTAATCATCATGATGTGCTTTTGCAATATAGAGAATTTTTAGAATCGGGTGAAGATTTCATTAATGCTGATCATTTTTATCTGAAGGCAATAATGTTAAAACCAAAAAACTGTATAGCTTTGGCCAATCGCAAAAGAACTTTACCTGTTGTAAATCAGTTAGATCATGAGGAATTACAACAAATTGATTAAAAGAGATCAGAATTAATTAGGTTGAATAAAAAAGATCTGACTTTAAAATGACTGAAGAAAGAAATATATTTCCAGCATATTCATCATACTGTTGCTATTGGAGGCAATACAATGAGCCTGGCTGAAACAAGGACAGTTGTGGAAACAAAATTAGCTGTGTCTGGCAAATCAATTTCAGAATATAATGAAATTCTTGGTGTAGAAGCTGCATTACGTTATGTTAATCAGACTTTGTCAAATAACAATATAGCCATCCATGTTAGTGACATATTAGAGATTCATAAGAGTTATGGGGCATGTTGATCCTTTGATGGCTGGAACATATAGAAAAACTCAAGTTTTTGTGGGAGAACACACACCACCTGCTGCTTCTGATGTTGAACTGTTGATGGAAGAATTTGTCAGACTGCTGAGATCACATACCATTAGAAGCATGCATCCAATACAAATTGCAGCATTTGTTCATCATAAATTGGTACTTATCCATCCATTTCTTGATGGAAATGGAAGAACTGCAAGATTACTGATGAAAAGATGTGGATATCCACCAATTATTATTAGAAAAGAAGATCGATCTCAGTATTATAAATTATTACGTATTGCAAATGGACATCGTTGACCATTTTATCGATTTATTGCTTGTGCTGCTGAATATACAATTGATGCCTTCTTACACGCGCATGAATGTAAGCAGTTATGACTGAAAGCATTAGAATTAAATAATAGTATTAGAGATTTAATATCTTTATGATACTAGAGATGGGGGGGGGGGGTTCAAAGAACCAAGCACTGCAACCGTTGTACTAATCCCAGAAAATAGTCCTAAAAAAGGGTAGTAGCTTAAGCAAAATTCAGCAGACATCTTAAAGGAATGTCATAAAGCTCTCAGGGCTCAATTAATTGACGACCAAGGTGTTCAAACCTTTGGGCAGAAAACTTCTCGTACTCACAAAGAACATGCACGACTGTTTCTTCCTTATAAAGGCAACCTCTACATATTGGGTCATTCTTTACATCAATAATAGTAAGGTGCCTCTTCAAAGGACAATGTCCTTAAGACCAATGGCTTTCCTAATGCTATTTCTATTAAGCTTTAGAAGCTGTTTATGCCTAACACTAGGACAACTATGGTTAAGTTCTTTTGCCTGTTGCTGTCCCTTAATGTTACGCCAATCTACATATTGCTTCTCTCTAACGATCTTAAAGACAGTAGTTCTAATAAGATTACTAGAGATCCCAATAGCTTGCTCAGGACCAATAAGAGGGGTGATAGATCCCTTCATTGCCAATTCATCAGCCAACTCATTACCACTAATACCTGAGTGCCCAGGTTTCCAGTAAAGAGTAACCCTGTTGCCAGTTGCCAATTTGCAGAGTAAAGTATTAATGATCCCAAACTATATGGGAGGTTATAACATGCTTACTTAAAGCAAGTAATGCTGCTTGATTATCTGAATAAATGTGTATGCATCTATTACTGTAGTCAATGTATAAACAAATTCTGCAGCACATAAGAATGGCTAAAACCTCAGCTTGAAAGACTGTAGAGTAACTGCCCAAGGGATAAGAACAGAATATGTAATACAGCGTTCGAAATCCTTGCTGGTCCGCTGGTCCGAGACCACCGATAAATCAATCGGACCACTAATCTGAAAAATTTAGTGGTCCGCAGGACCAGTGCCTTTTTTCAGACCCTGAAAAAAACGCAACCGATCGCACATAAGATTTTTTTAGCGATGCCGCGGACGTGCTATAGCGCGTAAAATACGCTAAAAAACGGCGATGAGACGCAAAAAAAGAAATTCTTATGCGTCCCACGAGACGCGTAATTTCGTTAAAAAATCGCGAAATAACGACTAATTTCAGGCAAATTTTGTTAAGCAATTCTCGAAAAAATGGCTAATTTCATTCCAAACCCAAAACAAAGCACATTTTCAAAAAAAAGTCAAATTCCGCCCAAAAAAATCGCGAAAAATGGCAGATTTTTTCAAAAATAGCGAAATAAGGGCAGATTTCTTCAAAAAATTGCAAAAGAAGGCAGATTTCTTCAAAAAATCGTGAAAATACGACAAATTTTGCCCGAAAATCGCTATAAAACGGCAAAATTTGTCAAAAAAATCTTTAAAAAAACCGACAAATTTTGTTAAAAAAGAGCTAAATAATGACTAATTTCCGGCAGATATTGTCAAAAAATCTCGAAAAAATTGCTAATTTCATCCTAAAACCCGAAAAAATGGTAGATTTCTTCAAAAGATCGCGAAAAAACGGCAAATTTCGTCCAAAAATCGAGATAAAACGGGAAATTTTGAAACAAAATATCACGAAAAACCAGGGTTGTTATGATTTTGCCCAGCCAAAAAAACCCGGGTGGGTTTTTTCTGAAAAAACCCAAGTGGGTTTTTTCAAAATTTCAACTTTAAATTACATATATAATGTATTTTTATTACATATATAATATATTGTAATATATTTTTTAATATCAGTACACCACTCATAAAGTTTATAACCAGCACCCCCCACCCCAAAGAAAAAAAATGTCCTAATTATACAATTTTTAAAAGAAATAATTGTTAGTTAATCTCTGTAGCATATGTAAGTAACACAAATTTTTTTCCATTAAAAAAAATACTTTGGTGTGTAATCCGTTCTATGTTATACAATAGAAACTCGTAACAAAATACCATATATTCTTAGAATCCTAATTTAATTATGTAGACATGTAGAATTACTTGGCTTATTCTATTATTCAGTAATAATAAAAAATACTTTATAAATTATTACTAAGAATCAATTTATCTAAAAGCAAAGCATAATTCTGATTACTGTCATTGATTTATATATATTTGTAATCAATTAGCTACTTTAAATTTAGTAATAAGTACTTTTTTTCAAGCATTCTGAATCACCTCCCATAACCCCCCAAAACATGAAAAAACCCGAAAAACCCTGATAAAACCCGAAAAACCCAAAAACCCTGAAAAAACCCAGTGGGTTGGGTTTTTTCTGAAAAAAACCCGGGTATTTAACAACCCTGCGAAAAACGGTATATTTCGGCAATAAATCCCGAAAAAACAAAAGATTTCGTCAAAATAACACGAAAAGACGGAAATTTCGACAAAAAAGAATGAAAAAAAAAATATGTGAATGCAGGGAGAGAATTTTTCTGTTTTAAAAACTAATTTTCCTGCTTAAAAATTATTGTTGCTGCTCCAAAAACTGATTTTCCTGCTTCCAATCGGATTTTTATAGCTCCAAATCTTTCTGAGTGAATGTGACTCCTGAAAGCACCATTTCATTAAGCAAAGTACTCATTTACTGAACAAAAAATATCCCTTTTTTCAGCAAAAATATGTTTTTCAATAAACCTGTCTTGCCCCATTTTAAAAGAAATGCAAACAATAGTGATACTTGTTATCTTCTACACTTATATAAGCATTATTTTATAATTACAATTGTATCTTGCACATTTATTCTTTAAAAAGTACAGAAAATTTCTCTTTTTAATTTTTAGCAAATTATAATTTTACATTGTATTATGCTGAAAAATTTGGATTAATGCAAAGTAAGATTGGTTTATTTTCCAAGGAGGGGGGGGGGGGGAAGAGGCCACTCTAAGTGTTAAAATTATTTAATAGAATTTTGTATAGCGAACCAGTGATGATGTCTGCGGACCAGTAAATTCTCATGTTTACTGGTCCTTAGGACCAGTAACTTTTTTTTAGGAATTCTAACGCTGTAATATCATCAACCGGGGTGAATTTCATTTTGTGACAGACATGACTGAGAGAACTTTTTTTTTCATCTTTAAGTACTAAATATTAATTGATAGTTAAAAAATTTCATGGGGTGATGTAAATATAGGCCTTATGCTATAAAAAACACTAAAATTTTAATTCAAGGAAAAACTTAATTTAATTGAGGGTTAAAACCTGCCGTGACAGACATGACAAAATTTAGACATAGATTTTGACTAGACACATATTATTATCATTTGCTCTTAATTGGCATGCATACAAGTCCAGAATTTTTTAGAAAACAAAATAAGACTTGGATATGTGAAGCAGAAAGAAAAATATTGAAAAATTTGTAAATAGAAAAATATAAAATATTTATCAGTGTGACAGACATGACAAAGTTTTGTGACAGACATGACACGTGTACAATTTTCTATGAATTTAACAATATTTTTTCTTAAATATTACTTTCTTTACTTTTATCACAACTTGCAGATTACAATATGATATAACATTGGTATATTATGTTAAAAGAATCACAAAATAAATTATAAAAAAATATTTAAAATTTAAAAATCCCTTGGAAGTGACTAGTGTTGGAGTTGAAACATTTGGTTCTTCTCATACCAGACAACATGATCTTCAGGTTCAAATTTAAACATGCTTTTAATTTTAGTTGGTACTAAGCATTTTATTTTATGTTGTTGCTGTGTCTGTGCGATGTGTTATTATTCCATGATAAACCTTATTGTCTTATTGCACATTCACCCATTGGCTATATTGCTTTGTTGCATTTTCCAAGAGGTAATTTTCAGTGCATGCTCCAGTATTGAAATTGAAAATAATATTATGCCAGGTATTCATGATCGGAAACAATGCAACTTTCTTGTTCCTGGCATTGTTTTGATTATTTGCCATGTCAGATCAAGTTTTGCTTTCATTCTTTGTATTTTTTTTCTTGTGATTCGTGAAGAAATTGATTCCAGGACCAATTTTCCTCGCAGCTTCAGCACACTTACATGATGCTCTAGGATTTATATTTCTAGCTTGAGTAGCATCAAGGAACTGATACTTAATATTCTCATCAATACATCTTTTTCCGTGTGATGTCACTGAAAAATGCCAGACTGTTGGGAATTTGTTTTGTGTTATTGAAAATATCATATTTTTGTTTGAAATGTAGAGATGCTCCATCAGATTAGAATTCAACCTCTTTGACTTTTAACTTTGAATTATTTATCATGATTTTTTTCAATGATCAAATTGTTAAACATTATAACAGCATAATTGTCATAATTACCATAATCAGATATCACTATATATGGCTCTGAAGAAACAGTCTGAGTCACTATAACAATAATATATAGTTGTAATATATATAGCAGAGGAAATATCCTGCCAATGAGCAGATTTAATCTCGTTCTAAAAAATATGCAAATAGTTTTCACTGAAATGAGTTTGTACCAAAAGTTTTCTATTTGGCAGATTTTCTTTTAAATAGTAGAAAACTTTAGATTGTGTAAGTTTCACATCAAGAAATACCATAGCCATCAATTCCAAGTTAAATAATAATAATAATTTTCAAATCACAAGATTAAAGCAAAACTGCTTGAAAAAATAATTGTGACAGATAATATATCTGAAACAAAGAAATGGTATCAACATAATTATCTGGTAACTATTACATGCATTCTAAATTTAAGCATTTTGTTGAGTTGAGTTGTAAAAAAATATTATTGGCATCAACACTAAGTTAAAAAATTACAAAAATAGCTTTCTAGGAAAGAGATTAAGGTAAAGTTGCTTGAAAAACTAATTGTGACAGACATGACTAGCGTGACATACATGACAGAATGTGACAGACATGACAGAATGTAATGCTTTATATTTCACTCAAATTTTAAATTTAGCTTTCAATTTTTTTATGAACTGTTTCTTTTCACATATAAAAAGAGAAAATAAAGTGTTAATAATTTTTATCAAGTAGATTTTCTTAAAAATAAAAAAATCGACATTTTCTGTGACAGACATGACATGAAGACTAATATAAAGTTTGGGGGCAATAGCAAAATAATTAAAATGTTTCAGATGAAAATTTTGGTGTTTTTAAAATACTGTTAGCCATTTTTTTTAAAAGATATATTTGTTTCAAAAATCTATGTGATATTTAAATGCTTCAAGGGACATTAAACTAGAGATAAAAATAGCAGATTTTGGATTTCAAAGTTAGTCTTCATAATAATTAACTATAAAAATTTATTTTTACAATTATGTTATTATATCTTGTTATTTTCATAAAATTTGACTTATTTTCTATCAATTGGAACAAAAAAATACTAATTTAGTTCAAATTTAAAAAATGATGTCCATGTCGCATTTTCATGGAATTCACCCTGGGCAACAGACACCAGCACCAGTATTTTTGTTCATTTTTGAACCATCTGCATACCAAATAGAGCATTTCCTGCCAATATGGGTAGGAACTGAATCCCAATCACCCCATGGGGGCATAAGAATTCGATATGCTTTATCAAAGGCATATTTCACAGGCATTCCATCACTAGGCATGCCAAAGAGAGGATAACCAATAACCTCTATCAAAGTTTTTCCAAGACAAATTATCTGAATAAGCTTTCCAATGGCCTAAAAAATCATTTGCCACCAGAATATTTGAAAAGTAACGTTTGTTTTATTTCATAGCAAAGTTTCTGTCAATATTATATGGAAAATTATTCTGCATAAAATTAGTGGTATCAGTTTGGCCCGTGGGCCACAGGTTGTGCACCCCTAGCCTAAGTATTTAAGCCTCCTCGTGCATTTGATAGCTTCAGCCTTTATATACAAAGAGAGGATGCATACCAAGCAAAAGCTCAAGAGAAGCCGTAGGAGTGGTTCTGATACAGCCAGTCATAGCAATACAAACCATCCGCTGAAGCTTGTTCTATTTTAGCTGAATCCGGCCTAGTTCTAGACCACCACACAATGGAACATAAGTAACTATAGGACGAATAATCATCCTATAGATCCAAAGGATAGTCTTGGGACTGAAGCCCCAGTTCTGCCAACAGCACTTCTGCAAGTCCAAAAGATTTTTTTGGCCTTGTTTAGACAGAATTGAAAGTGCCTCTTCCAGTTAAGTTTGGGATCAAAGTAGATGCTAAGATACTTGACATCATCGGAGCATGTAAGTGCCTGACCGAAGAACACAATATTTTGCACATCAATATTTTTTAAATTTGTGAAGGCAACCATTGTGGTCTTATGTGGATTGACTGAAAGCCCTTCAGTATTGCACCACTTTTCAATGAGTCTGAATGCATCAGACACAAGGGAGCAAACTGTTTTTATAAATTTTCCTCTAACAATGACAACATCATCAGCACAACTTATGCAAGATAACTCTGAAAAAGTTGACATTCAAAAGTGAATCAACAACTGGGCACCAAAGAACAGGTGAGAGAACACCCCCTGTGGACAGCTAGCATTTGCATGGACAGTGTAATTATCACCACCATTAGAAGTGTTAATGTGCCTAAGTGATAACAGAACCCTGATCCAGTTAACAATAGTATCATCAACACCCCTCCTTATGAGAGTCCGAAGAATAGTCTCTAGAGGCACCTTGTCAAAAGCACCCTCAATATCTGAGAAGATTGCTAACGCAACTTCTCTAGAACTCAGTCTTCTCTAAAATGAATGAAAGACTATATAAAGCAGTGTCCATAGACTTGCCAGGATGATAGGCATGCTGAGAGTGTGAAAGTGGAAAAGCCTTCAACACAGTTTCCCTAATATGCCTACCAATAAGCTTTTCTAGCCTTTTTAACAGAAAAGATGTGAGACTAATAGGTCTGAAAGATTTAGCCTCATAATAGTTATCTTTCTCTGCTTTTGGAATAAAGATAACCTTAGTATGCCTCCAGGCACTATGAATATATCCATAGGATGCCCTGAAAATTCTACAAAGTACCGGAGCAAGGAGTTGAATACCCTCCTGAAAAAGAGCAGGAAATATGCCATCCATACTAGGAGTTTTGAAAGACTTTATAGCCCAAACAACCCTATCATAGGTAACAACCTTCTTTGCAGTCTCCCATTTACTCCTCCCACAACTATTTGTTGAAATAGGTAAAAAGGCACTAGCATCAATGACAGCACTAGAACCTGGAAAATGTACTCTTAGCATTTCAATCAATGTTTCCTTTCCAGAATTAGTAAAGTTGCCATTTGAAAGCTTAATAGAATTTAAGCTACAGTTCCTATCTTTTGCCATAATCTTCACAATTTTTACAATAGTAGGAACATCATTAATGCTACTATAAAGATTCCTCCAAGAATTTCTTTTGGCATCCCTAATGGCTTTATTCTAATTGGTGAGAGAATTTTTATAGGCTTCTTAATCACCACTCTTTTTAGCTCTATTAAGAGCTTTCTGCATTTGCTATGTAAAATACTGAGCTCTTTAGACCACCAAGGAGCTAACATTGGCAAGTCAGTAACAGTAGCTTTACAATTTTGATAGTACGACTGGAGAATGGCATGTTGCAACTGGTCAACGGCTAGCTCCAAATTGACTATCGAGGACAACTTACCAGCTAGATTTCTAGTAGCACCCTCCAGATCCTCATAATAGGAACCCCAATTAGTCGTTCTGGGGTTCCTACCTTCAGTTACAAGTCTTGTAGGTTCTGTAACAGAAAAAACGATAAGTTGTTGGTCAGGCATAGTTACTTCATCAGACACCTTCCAGTCCTTAATATGACTATAGCAAGAGCTATTACATATAGACATCATACATCAATGCCATAGACATCATACATCATCCCTTCTATTTTTGTAACAAAAGTAGGTTCATTGCCCTTATTAAGAAGTCAGAGGTTGAAACCTAATATGTCTTCAGGAAGATCTTCACTATGTTTGTTGCAGTCAGTACTGCCCCATGTAATGTGGTGAGCATTAGCATCACAGCCAACAATTAACTTCCTATTCTCCTTAGTAGAGTGCTCAATAAGAGCTTTCATTTTCTCTGAAAGAGGATCTTTTTCCTCAAAAGGAAGATAAGCAGACATTAAGAAATATATATTCTAAACTTTTATTATTCTTTTTAAAATGGCAGAACTTTGTAAACGTATTAGAAAGAACTTTTGACCATCTTTATTGAACATGATTTTTATGCTCTTTTAGATGTTTCATAAGACTACAAAAGACTTTTTTGTTGTTTTTGTATTTTATATTGAATACATATTGGTGTAAAAGCTATTTTAGTAGAAAAAGGTATATTCTAAACTTTTATTCTTCTTTTTAAAATGACAAAACTTATGAAACTTATTGGAAAGAACTACAGTCGAACCTCTATATAACGAAACTCCATACATCGAATTTTTAGTAAGAACAGTCCCCTTTTCGCATGATTACATTAAAAATAAACTCTATATAGCGAAATATCTATCTCTATATAACGAATTTTTTCATAAATTGATCTTAATTTATTCAGTTTTAAAAAAGCTTCGAAATCATATGGAATCAATTTTCCATCACTTATTTTTGATTTATCGTTCAGTGGAGAGGTTTTTTTTTAAATAAATATTACTTCTCTCCTTATTCTTTAAATCTAACAAGTTCATCCCACCTCCCACACACCTTTCAACATCCTTCTCAAAACACAGTCAATTGAATTGTTACACATATAAGAGAGGAATCAATGAGAGCACATAAGAGAGACCTTCAAATGGAGGAAAATATCAACTACAATTTTTCATTCCTTGCTAAAATTTGAGAATTTCTTTTGAGAGCGTAACAATTGTAATTTTAAAATCAAAACAACAAAAAATTACAGATTTCTTCCTCTGAAATTTATGTAAGTCTTCCTTATTTGATTTTCATTAAGCTTTCAAATAAATGTCTTTTCTCTTTTTTGAAACTGCTTAAATAAGTAAGAAATAAAATGTTAGGTTAATATATACTTTTAAACATTTCAAATTCTTAATTAAAAAGATCAAAAATAATATTTGTTCAAAATTTACACATTAAATACTATTTTTAACATCATACTCTATACATCGAATTTCTCTATATAACGAATTTTTTACTGGAACGATGGATTTCGTTATATAGAGGCTCGACTGTATTTCCAATTACTGCTTCTCAATTAAAATACTCAAGAAATTGTCATTCTTGTTTTTATTGTAAGAAATGGTATTCTAGTCTTGTTATATGATTTTATTAATTATGAAGACTATTCACAACTTTATTGTGCAGGATTTGCATCTGATAAGAAAGTTATTAAAGAATTTCTTTCTTCTTGAAATATTAAGTATGCACTGTGTGTAATGAGTATTATATTGGAAAGAAATATTGCCTGTTGCTGTTTTTCTTTTAAAGTTCCCTAGAAATTTTCATTCTTGTTTATGTGGCATGGAAAAGATGTTTCAGTCTTGTTTATATTATTTTAACGTTGTTGGTTAATAGTTTCATAATTGTTTTTTGATACTTAAAGGTTTCTCATAAGATGACTCGAATTTTAAAGTGCCAGTAAGTAAAATTATTGCCATATATATGTAGATCCTTTATATTTGTGTAATATTTTCTGCTTACTTAGATTGTACTTAAATATAGATTATGAAAGACTGGGTGGTTTCATAATATGTTTGATAATTATATCATATTGTATGTTCTACAAAGAAAGGACCTATATTTTTAGATTATGCTGCCTTTTAAAAATAATTAAACAAATATTCATTCAAATGTAATTCATATCTTTATGCCAATGAAAATATACTTTAAATAAGGCTTATTTTTAAATGTTTTTTTATAATTCTTCATTGGTACTCTCAATGTAAAGGTGCAGGAAAATGAAAGCAGCAGAAAATCCTTCTCCAATAAACTAAAGTCATTGGTACTTTAGGCGTTGTGCAAATGGTTATTTTTTAATATCTATATTCTTCACTCATACACCATACTTTTTTATATTGTTTTCATTATGTTCCTGTGTTATATTATTATTACGTTAAGCTCTATCTAATATTTCATAAAACTGCCAAAGAATTTTTCTTTCCTTTTATATTGAACATATGTTGGTGTAAAAAATATTTTGGTAGAAAAGTGTATATTCTAAATTCTTATTTCTATTCTTTTTTTTTTTCTATGAACAAAACTTGGAAACTTATTAGAAAGAACTATTGCTAGTCACTGTTTCTCTTTAAGTGTCTAAAAAATTGCCAGGCTTATTTATATAGGCAGGAAAAGATAGTTCAGTCTTATTATAATATATTATTAACTGTGTAAACTATGTTTAATTTTATTCTGGAGGACTTGCGTCTAATAAGAAAGTTACTAAATAATTTCATTCTCCTTTAAATACTAAATATGTAGTGTGTGTAAGGTGTATTTTATTTCAAAGAAATATTGCCAATTATTGTATCTTTTTCTAAGTGACCAAGAAATTTTCATTCTTGTTTATGTGACAAGGGAAAGATGCTTCAGTCTTTGTATGCTATTTCATTAATTTTAAAATTGTTAGTTTCAAAATTGATTTCTCTTACTTCAAAGTTTTTGTTAAAATGACTGGAAAATTAAAGTGCCAATGAGTAAAGCATTATCAAACATGTATAGTTTCTTTATAATTTGCGTTATAGTTTTTGCTTATTTAGATTATATTTTAATATCAATATTGAAAGCAAGAGTAGTTTCATGATGTGGTTATATTTACTATCATCATGTTCAGTATGATGCTACTAGAAAGGTGCTACTATTTTACAAGATAATGCTATTCCACAAGAAAGAACAAATATCTTTAGGTTCTGCTGCCTTTTTAAAAGTAATTAAACAAATGTTCATTGTAATTAAATGTAACTTGGTTTTTCTACTGATGGAAATATGCTTTGAATAGTGCTTTATTTTAAACATGCCTTTCATAATTCTTCATTGGTATTCTCAAGGTTAAAAGTGCAAGAAAATGAGTGATGAAATTAAAAAAAACTTTCTTTAATAAACTGAAGTCATTGGTACTTTAGGCATTAAGCAAATGATTATTGAATATGACTAGTTTCTTTAGTTATACACCATAATTTTTTGTATTCATTTCCTTATAATCCTGTGTTATACTACATTATTACTTTTATGCTGCTTTAGATGTGTTATAAAGCTACCAAAGAATTTTTGTTTTCATATTTTATATTGAATATATTTTGGTGTAAAGATACTTTTTGTTCAAAAAGGGTATTTTCTTATTTCTATTCTTTTCTATGAAAAGGACCAAACTTTGAAATCTTATTGGAAAGAGTATTGTTGAATGCTGTTTCTCTTTTAAAGTGTCTTAAGAAATTGTCATTCTTATGACAAGGGAAATATATTTGTCTTGTTATAGTATTTTATTAATTGTGAAAACAATGCTTAACTTTAGTGTGCAGAATTTGCCACTGAAAAGAAATTTGCCAAATAATTTCTTTGTTAAGTATTAAGTATACACTATGTGTAAGGAGTATTTTATTTGAAAAAAAAAAAATATTACTAGTTATTGCTTCTCTTTTGAAGTGACCAAGAAATTTTCATTCCTATTTATGCGGCAAAAGAAGGATGCTTCAGTCTTGTTATATTTTTTTATTCATTTTGAAATTGTTAATTTTACAATTTATTTCTGAAACTTAAAAGTTTCTAATGAAAATGACTGTAAAATTTAAGTGTTACTAATGCATATGTAGATATCCTTTATGTTTGCATAATATTTTTTGCCTGTTTATATTAATTATTCTTTAATATAGATTTTGAAAGCGAGAGTGTGTTACATAATCTGGTTTATATTAACTCGTATCATTTTGTGTATTATGTCCCCCCCCCCAAAAAAAAGGTAGTACTATCTCACAAGAAAGAACAAATATTTTTAATTTCTACTGCCTTTCTAAAGTAATTAAACAAATATTAATTATACACCATGACGCAAAAGTTTAGACAAGGACGTCATTCAGCTTTAAAACGTAGAATTATGACGTCAGAATTACAAAAACCTGTAAATATATTCAAAAACTGATTTAAAATGCTATGTACAAAAGACAGTCGTTTTATTTGCTATAATACTAATTTTTTTCATAAAAATTCAAATGTGCTTGTCGCAAAAGTTTAGACACTATTCTAAATTTCTTTGAATATTTGCTGGCATATGCAAATTTAGAATCGATGATGTCACAAATTTGGAGTACTTAAGTTCTGCAAACGATTGCACTTCATAGTCGACATGCCGAGAGCTAAAGAAATTCAAGTGAATGAGGTTTCAAGGATTTGGCAGTTGAAAGGTGAAGGGAAGAGCGTTTCTGAAATTTCTGCTATTCTTAATAGGTCAAAAAAATCTATTTATCGAGTTTTATTGAGTGGTTCCGAATATAAAGCAAAATGTCGGTCTGGGAGGCCACATGTGACAAATGTACGAGAGGATCGCCTGATACAAAGACTAGCATGTACTCAACAAATGAGCTTACGTGGAGTTCAAAGCTCATCGGGACTCTCTGTATCAAAGGATACGATTCGTAGACGAATTTTGGAAAAAGGAACAATCGTTTATAGCAAAATGCAGAAGAAACGAGCTCTGAAGCCACATCATAAGTTACAAAGAATGATGTGGGCTCGAAAGCATATGTCATATGGAGAGAAATGGCAGTCAGTCATATTTAGCGATGAAAAAAAGTGGAATCTGGATGGTCCAGATGGTTGTTTATCGTATTGGCATGACTTGCGGAAGGAACCTCGACGTTTTTTTAGTCGCAGACAAGGAGGGGGCTCGGTGATGGTTTGGGCAGCCTTTTGTTATAATGGACAAGTATCTCTGACCTTCACCAGTGGTCGTCAAATTTCACAGCATTATACACAGACATTAGAAGAAAACCTACTGCCATTTGCTGAGCTTCTAGGGGTTCCTCAGTGGGAATTTCAGCAAGAAATTGCTTCAATTCACATTGCAAAACATTCAAAATCTTGATTTAATTCCCATAATATAAGAGTTCTCGACTGGCCAGCATGTAGCCCAGATCTTAACCCTATAGAAAACCTTTGGAGCATCATGTGTCGCAAAGTTTATAGCAACACTAGACAATACTCTTCTGTACAGGAACTTAAGACATCTATTGAGGATGCATGGTATGATATCGATCCACAAACTATTCAAGATTTAGTTTCTTCGATGCAATCTTGTATATTTGACGTACTACAGAAGCATGGATGCACAACCAGGTTTTAAAAATTGTTTATTTCGATTTTATTTGATTTGTGTCTAAACTTTTGAGACAGCAGTTTATTTTTGTTACCATTTAATTTATTGCAATATGCACAATTTCACTTTTCTTTGTTATAAATATTGTTTATATGTACAGCACATTAATTTCAAGCAGTGATTTGAAAATTGAATAAATATTTTTCAAAGTATGTAAGAATTTCTTCATTGTCTAAACTTTTGCGTCATGGTGTATTTAAATGTAATTCATGTCTTTCTATGAATGAAAATATGCTTTAAATAATGCTTTATTCAAAATATGCTTTTAATAATTCTTCATTGGTACACACTAAGATTAAAGGTGCAAGAAAATGAGGGATATGTAAAAAATCCTTTATTAATAAGCTAAAGTCATTGGAACTTATGGCATTGAGCAAATGGTTATATAGCTTGACTAGTATTTTTTTTTACTGATATGCCATATTTTTTCATATTCTCATTATATTCCTGTGTTATTTTGCATTGTTGTTTTTATGTTCCTTTGGATGTGTCATGAAACTACCAAAGAATTTTTCGTTCTGTTTTTATATTGAAAATACATTGGTGCAAAAAATATTTTACTAGAAGAAGAATCCATTCTTAATTTTTATTCTTATTGCTTTTTTGTCTATTTACATATGCATGTAAAAATTAAAAAAAATTTGCCATTTTCCTGCTTTGAGTTCATTCTAAAGTTTTATAAGAACATACTTTCATTCTCAGTCTCAAAAATATTAATATATTACGGAAACTGAGAATGAAAGTATGTTCTTATAAAACTTCAGAACAAACTCAAAGCAGAAAATGTTTTTTTTTTACATATAGGTTATCGACGGGATAACCTAGAAGTACCGTAAATTTAAACAATGCAAATTTTTACTTTTCAAGACCCTCTTTATCATTATTTGCATCACTCAAGTTGACTTCATTTTTATTCAAAACACTTTCATCTGTGCCCTTATTTTTTTCTGCTTGTTTCTTTTTATACCCGGGACATTTACCGATAAAAATATACTTATTCACAACCTTTTTTTCAACACCTTTTTTACAATGAACACAATGAGAACAACACTCTGCTTTCGCCTGTTTACCAGACGAAACCTGAATTTCTGACGAATCGTCAAACTGACCATCTTTCGGAACTTCTGGTAATTTTGTCTTGTTTGCTTTGCACGTAGAATCCAATTTAATTTCGTTTTCATCAGCAGTTTCGGCATTTAAGTTAATTGTTTCCTCTTTGTTGCTATCTGGTTCTTTAGGCTGTATTTTAATTTGTAAATCACATAATTCTTTATTCAGGTCTTGATTTTTTAAGCCCATATTTTCATTATCTTGTTCATACGTAGGAAATTTTTTGATAAAACGGTCATAATTGGCAGAATGCTGACGCCCTGCCAAATGTTGCTCTACTCTCATCTTGTCCCAATTGATCTCTTTACACAAAACACAATAGTATCCAGGTATCCAGGATTTCACAAACTCCGCACCTTTAATGGGCTTTTTCTGTTCCGTGGCATTTTCATTTTTGCTCTTCACGAGATCTTCTTCACCACTTTTGTTGGTTGATTTCATTTTCTGAAGTACCTTCATTTTATCCAGATAAGATCCACTTTTGGCTCTATAAAACTCTGGTTCTTTCAGCTTTTGTTTTTTTCAATTTTGCCATCGCTATCAACTTTTTCTGCTCAGACGTGCTACTCTTGGTAACAAGATCGGAAGACGAACTAACGCTATCCTCAGCGTTCTTTTTTTTGAAAGGCTGCTTTGCAGATTCTTGCGTTTCTGGCTCTGCAGACGATTCCAGCGGTGGAAAGTCGTCTGGAAGAACAGTTATATTAGCGTTCAGAGGAGTGTGGGTATGCAAGGTATCTGACAACGGGACAGTCCTAAGCGTAGAATGTCTTCTCAATTTACCACGTTTTGATACAACTTTAGTAGCATACAGGGAGCTGTTTGAGGGAACAAGTGGCAGATAAGGGCCGTAAACAACAGGAGGAGCTGGCATTATAAGAGCAGGAGATGTTTCAGCAGGATTCACTTGTGGAAAGTCAGTGGCTTGGGCAGGGGGCACTGTAGGGCAGTCGTAAGATACTGAAGACGAGATAACGGGTATTTGCATATCGGATGCAGCGTCAGTATCTATTACAGCAGATGTCGAAGAATCTGGAGCAACTATGGGTTGCTGTTCCAGGAAGTCCGTGAGTACCTGCTCTTTACTGGTAGATGGCAGCACAGGATCAAGTTTAGAACGATTCTTTTCAGAATCTAACCTATCCTCATTGTTCTTTTTTACGTTATAGGTATTGGATAATTTGATTTTCTGTCTAAAGAGAGAGATTTGATTTTCTGCCCTCTTGATTTTTTGTCAGAATCTGATTTTTTCGAATAGCTATAGCAGCCATTAAGATTAATTATTTCGTATTCAGGCGAGCTATTACTTTTTGAAGATGACTTTACAGGGGTTTTTTCATCTGAACTTTCATTGGACTCACTTAAACTACTGTCAAGTGAAAGTAAAGAACTGCCGGAACTAAAAAGTGATTTTTCTTTCTTTTTGGAATAATAAACAGATTTCTTGGATAGCTTACATATTTTCTTCTTGTCAAATGTTTTAGTGCTGGCTGGGTAATATTCAGGGCTTTTGAACCTAGATCTATATGATCTCGAGTTTCTGGACCCAGATCTAAGTGATCTAGAGCTTCTGGACCTAGATCTAAAAGATCTATGGCTCCTGGACCAAGATCTAAGTGATCTACGGTTTCTGGACCTAGATCTAAGTGAGCTACATTTTCTAGAACTAGATCTAAATGATCTACGGCTCCTGGATCTAGATCTAAGAGATCTACGACTCCTTGACCCAGATCTTCTTCTACCTTTATATCTGTTATAATCTATACTTCTTTCAGACGATTTACTACTGTGTTGATAATCACGGCTGCGTGGTCCTCTTTTAGGACTAGATGAGTCACGTGTATATCTTTCTGTGTACCTAGAAGAGCGTTCTTTCGATCCAAAACTTGGAGACCTAGGAGCTGAATAGGGTAATTCATGACCCCTTTTCGAAAACTTACGTTTGTGATTTGGCAGTGGAGATCTACTGGGTGAATTATGCCTAGATGGAGAAGAACTATATCTGTTGCGATCTGTCTTTTTTTTATGTGATCTTTTTTTACACCAATAATCGTGCTCGGGTGAGGATTTTTTAGGACTAGGTATGTAACATCCATGT
Organism: Maratus speculifer; assembly: GCA_964019185.1. NCBI lineage: Eukaryota > Metazoa > Arthropoda > Arachnida > Araneae > Salticidae > Maratus > Maratus speculifer. The sequence goes on from OZ025293.1 coordinate 381,356,154, forward strand.
CTTTCTGCGTACTCAGAAGGACGTTTTTTTTACCTAAAATGTGAGCAGCAGGATTCCTTCCTTTGAGACAGATTAGGTTTATTACGTGGCAACGAAGATCTGCGAGGTGAATATCATCTGAATGGTGAAAAACTTCTCGAGGTTTCATGTTTCTTTACTGGAGGGTGAGATCCAGGCTCTAAACATGGAGACCTTCGACTTGAACAAAAATATTCACGTTTTGTTGGATCAGGAGATTTGGACCCCCATTTCGGACCCGGGAAAGAAAATCTATCGTTTGAAAGTGAAGTATTTTTTGGAGTTTCGTGCTTAGCGTGTTTTTTTAAAGGAGATTCTACAGAAGCGCGACATCTTCTCCGCTCATTCCTTGTTATATAGTTTCTAATATTATCGATATGTTTTTTATTTATTACTTTCGGGTTTAGCCTTTTAAAAGGTGATTTAGCCATTTTCACATTTGTAGATAGACTGTTTCTGTCAAGATTGGAAACATGTTTGGAAGTTTCATGGCAAATACTTGAATCTTTGTTAGAACTAACATTTGTAATATTTTCTTCTTCAGTTTGTTTTTCAGGCAATTCGTTAGCAATAGAATGTGGCGATTTGTCAGCTACAGCAGAGTTTTCTGCAGGAGACTTTTTTTTAGAATTACTGGTGATAAAAGAGTCATTAGGCACTAGTTTGGGAGATATACATGTTTTCTCTGATATTTCTAGAGAAGGATCAACATTTTCTTTTTTGGTAGTAGTAATTCCAGAAGTTTTAACAAAGGGATCTTCTTCATCACTCCAAGCTGTACCAACTCCACCTGCGTTCTGCGATTCACGCCTAACTGCAGCAGAGCTTGCTTCCGGAAATTCATTTTGTCCTGTTGTGGGGGATGAAACAGAACCACGAGATTCTAATTTGCAAGACACACCTGTTTTATCAGATATTCCTAATGGAGGAGCTGCATCTTCAATAAGATTTTCATCTTTTTCAACTTTAGGGAGTTTTACAATATCTTGAATTTTGCTTTGGGAGTTCGAAAGTTCTTTTGCAAGTTTCGAATTTATATGAGCAACAGTAGTCGCGGGGGTTTTAACGAATGGATCATCATCTTCGTCACTCCATGCCACGTCCAGCCTGTCTGTACTGCTTACGACAGGGTCGATTTTGACACATGTCTGTTCTTCGTCTGGAACTGAATCCGAGTCCCCGTAAAGAAACGCATCTTCATCTTCTAGCGTGTTTTTTTAAAGGAGATTCTACAGAAGCGCGACATCTTCTCCGCTCATTCCTTGTTATATAGTCTCTAATATTATCGATATGTTTATTTATTACTTTTGGGTTCAGCCTTTTAAAAGGTGATTTAGCCATTTTCACATTTGTAGATAGACTGTTTCTGTCAAGATTGGAAACATGTTTGGAAGTTTCATGGCAAATACTTGAATCTTTGTTAGAACTAACATTTGTAATATTTTCTTCTTCAGCTTGTTTTTCAGGCAATTTGTTAGCAATAGGATGTGGCGATTTGTCAGCTATAGCAGAGTTTTCTGCAGGAGACTCTTTTTTTAGAATTACTGGTGATAAAAAAGAGTCATTAGGCACTAGTTTGGGAGGTATACATGTTTTTTTCTCTGATATTTCTAGTGAAGGATCAACATTTTCTTCTTTGGTAGTAGTAATTCCAGAAGTTTTAACAAAAGGATCTTCTTCATCACTCCAAGCTTTACCAACTCCACCTGCGTTCTGCGATTCACGCCTAACTGCAGCAGAGCTTGCTTCGGGAAATTCATTTTGTCCTGTTGCGGGGGATGAAACAGAACCACGAGATTCTAATTTGCAAGACACACCTGTTTTATCAGATATTCCTAATGGAGGAGCTGCATCTTCAATAAGATTTTCATCTTTTTCAACTTTAGGGAGTTTTACAATATCTTGAATTTCGCTTTGGGAGTTCGAAAGTTCTTTTGCAAGTTTCGAATTTATATGAGCAACAGTAGTCGCGGGGGTTTTAACGAATGGATCATCTTCTTCGTCACTCCATGCCGCGTCCAGCCTGTCTGTACTGCTTACGACAGGGTCGATTTCGACACATGTCTATTCTTCATCTGGAACTGAATCCGAGTCCCCATAAAGAAGCACATCTTCATCTTCAATGGAGTTCAGATTCAAATGACTCAAAGGTGAAGATGACTCGGCATTACAGCTATTAATATTCCACCAAGCGGCTGGCCCATATTCTTGTAAAGCAGTTAACGCAGAAACATCATCGCCAGGTTTTCCTTTCTCCGCACAGAAGTCATGGCCTGCGAGAAAAAAACAAAATAAATAAATGTAAAAGATCAAAATAAACTTTGACTTTTTTCAAAATAAACTTGCTTGAAACTTTATGATGGTACTGTGAGTATTTCTTGAAGAAATTCTATCGAAATAAACTGACATAATTGCCAAAATTGCATAAGCATAACGAATTTTTAGACAAATGGTTTACTTATCTAGAATTGAATTACTTGTGAGTAGCATTTTACTTTATAGAGGACCCCCCCCCCCCCCTCCCTCACACACACATATACCTGTTTCAATTGCCATCAGAAAATGAATATAAAAGTTTGTTAATCTCACTATGACACAGAAAAGATCTTTTGTTTCTTCATTTTTTCTTTGACTCATGTTTGTGTGTGGCTTCCATCTTTTATGTTTTTGTTTATAAAAATTTTTATAAATTAAATTGCCTACTTTTGATTCATAGAATAGTTGATTGACCCACAAATAATAAAGGGTTGTTTCTGAGACTGCTAATTTGTAAAAACTTATGTAGAAAAATAAAAAAAAAAATGTTTGAAGCTAACTGAAATTAAATTTTTGTTCTTCATACTGATACTCAATACAGGATCAAATTTTTAATGTGGAAGGCAAAGACTAAGTTTTTAAAATGTTAAACAATATAGCAATCTCACAGTTTGTCATTTTCAATTACAAATTAATGCTGTTTTAAGGTAATTTAAAGGTATTTCTATGAGGTCTCAAGTTGAAGTTGTCAAAAGTTACTTGAAGCTGCAAAAATAAACAATCTTTTGTTCATTCACTAGTTTTTCAAAATATTGATGTATTTCCTTTATACTCTTGTGTTGCTTAACACTATTGTGCAATATTCTTGCCACTGAATTTCTTACTCTTATTTGAAAAATATTTTTCAATCTCCAGTTTTATATTCCAGTAGCTCAACGTGTTTTTCCAGTCATGCATATATAAAAATATGAATGCTGTAATTTGTCATTAAACAACCTTTAAAGAATTAAAGTAAAATAATTTGTTTCATAAAATAATTGTAAAATAATTTGTTTCAGAAGTTGGCTAAGATTTTTTTCATGCTTTTTTTTTTCTCGTAATATTTTCTAAGATCTTGTTGGTATGTAACATCAGTTATTTGCAATATGTTGATTATTTTATGTACGTAGCAGTAATAACAAATTTTAGAAAAATCAATAGAATTAGCATGAAAAAATATGTATATATAGAGAAGAAGAAAAAGAGAAAAAAACAGAAATTTAACACGTTTGGTTTCTATTAATTATAACTAATAACCTAATTTTTAAAAAAAAGAAAGTCTTGTTTCTCATAAAACTGCTATGTAACTTAATACTTAATCTTGTAATAGTGATTTTATACACCAGACATGCTACTGCATAATTTAATTAAATTCATTACTCATTTAAAATATATATTCATAATTCATCGTTGCATTTTCTCATATGAAATTGTGATTTTTACAAAACATGTTTACCTTTAATACCCAAATTCAAGAAAAAAATTTTGCATTCCAGTATTTTCTTGAAGCTATCTTTGTCTTTTTTAATATCAACAAATTTGGTATTTAGATAAAAAAGATAGCTTTTTTTAAGTACTGGTATGCAGTCTGTTATTCCTCTCATATTTGGGGTCAACTTATACACAAGTATGTATAGTAAGTAAATATAATTTCTGAATTATATGATTGTGTTTAAAAACTTTTTATTTCAGTGTTATTTGATACTGATGTGCTAATATGTAATTTTTTTCCCCATGAAACATTTTTATGTACGTTTTCTAAATACTGTTAATAAAATATTGCAGAGTTTCATTGTATTCTTTATTGTGTTGTTATCAGACTTGAAAAAACATCAAAATTTTTAAAATACAGTAGACGCCCTCAAATCCGAAAATGCCTAAAATCTGCTTCATCACAGTTGTAAACAATGAAATGTTCAATTCAAATGTAAGGACAACATTTCAGAATTTTTTAGTTTTATAGCATTCTGTATACATTTAAATATGTAATTCTCAAAATTATGTCTGAACTCATGGTTTTTTTTATGAAATAAGCATGAATTCATTTCTGCAAAAAATCAAGATATTGTTGATATCTCTGGTAATCAATCTTTTTATCAAATATAGTAATGCATTAATAAAGCTTTTTTTGTTAAGACTGGCTAAACCTGAAATAAAACTTCTGTACTTTATGATTTTGATGTGAATCTATAGGATATACACCTTTTTAAAAGGAAAGTTTTTTTAAATATTAAAAAAAAAAACTTTCCAGCTTTATTTTGCATATTTAATTGTACATTATTAATTACTTACTTGATCTTTTACTTATTAATAATTCAATCATTTTAAAAATGATCTTACTTTTTCTTAGTTAATTACTTAATTATTTTAATATTTTACTATATTGCAAGCATTCATTATAATTTTGTTATTTTGCCAATAAAAATGGTCATCTAAATATAAAAAAATAACAAGTTTACATTTAATACAACCTTAACTCAATGAATCTAAACATCCAATGAAGTAATCTCATTTATTTGAAGACCTGTGCCCTCCAAAGCAAAATATGCTTAAAAGTGCGAAGTACGTCACAGAACAACGAACTCCTCTGCAGAACATTTCAAGTAATCAGTTTAAAAATTCACAGGGATTCCAAATTTTCCAAAAAATTAAAGCAGTCCCCCCCCTCCAAAAAAAAATCGATCATATATACGAAAATATATCGCGAATTTCGACAAATGGTCGCCGAAAAAGTCAATTTCACCAATCGTGCGAAAAAAATCTCCAATTTTATCAGAGGATCGTGCAAAAAAAAAAAAAAAAAAATCAAAAGATCGGGAAAAAAGGCAAATTTCGGCTAAAGATCGAGAAAAAGAGATAAATTCTGTTAAACAATCGTGATAAATTGACAAATTTCACCAAAAAATTGCGAAAAAACGGAACATTTCATCAAAAGATCGCAAGATATGCTACTTTTCAAAGGATTGCAGTGAAAACGCTATTTTCATGAACAAGTTGCGGAAAAATACTCGAATTTTGTTAACGAATCGTGAAAATACTCTAATTTTGTGGAAACTGGAAAATACTCGAATTATGTAGAAAGATCGTTAAAAATACTCAAATTTTGTCGAAAGATCGTGCTAAAATATGCGAACTTTGTCGAAAGATCGTGCTAAAATATGCAAACTTTGTCGAAAGATCGGGGAAAATATGCGAATTTTGTTGAAAGATCAAGGGAAGTGCGCGAATTTTGTCGAAAGTTCACCTAAATATGCGAATTTTGCTTAAAGATCGTGGAAAATACGATAATTTTCGCAAAAAGCGAGGAAAATAGACGTATTTTGTAGAAAGATCGTCGATAATACACTGATTTTGTAAAAAGATTGCGGAAAATATGCGAATTTTGTCGAAAGATCGGAAAAAAATCACAATTTTTTTTTTGAAAATTTGGAAAAATTTGCGAATTTTGTTGAAAAATCGCAGAAAATACGTGATTTTTGAAAAAAGATCGCGGAAAATACGCGAATTTTGTCTAAAAATGCATGAATTTTGACGAAAGATTGCAGAAAATATGTAATTTTGACAAAAGATTGGGAAAAATATACGCATTTGGCGCGACTGAGTTTTAACCCCCTTCTTGGCGTGTTTTCAAAGTATCGCCACATTGGCGCGCTTTTGCGTTTTGTCTCCCGGAGTTTGACTCCAGGAGACAGAACGCAATTTAAAGTGGCGATAATAAAAATAAATCAAAAATACATGTTTTAAAACATAGAAATTTAAAAGAATTTGAAATATCACACATTAAAAAAAAATAATCCACTTACCGACAAACTAGGTTTTTAACGGAGTTTGGGAGTTCGCGACAATAAAAATAGAGCAAAAATACATATATTAACGCAGAATCTTAAAATATTACAAAAATTAAGATGTAAAAAGCACGCATGTTGCGAAAAATTAAAACAAATCTCATTTATATACAAAATGATTTCATAAAATTTAAGATTCCAAATTCGGATGACCATAACCAAAAATTTAATTTAGAAAGCTTTTAGAAGAAAAAAAAAATTCTTTCTCAGGGGGGCTCTGCCCCCCCGGTGACATTTTTCTTTAAAACATGTATAATATTTAAACGTTCAAAACAATTCCGTTCAAGAAACAAAGAAATTGTACACATACTTTTTTTTAAAAACAAAACCAGCCTTTTTTAAATAAAGAAAGAAATCAATAATAGATTTTCTAAGTAAATATATTAAACTTTGAATGCAAATGGCCATTTTCATTTATATATAATATGTAATGTAATTACATAACATTAAGATTCAAAACATCTAAAGAAATGCCTAAAACACTTACTACACTTAAATACAAAACTGCGTCTCTACAGTCCAAAGACAATACAAATGTCTAAAATACTTTCTTTTAAATACAAAACAAAGGATTATTAATTTTAAAAAAACATTTAAGAAAATTGTAATGCTCACTCTTTGTAATCCAATGGTCTAATAACACACCAGAAATTAAATTAATTTCAAGGCGCCAGAATTAAAATTCTTAAGTTTCTCCTTTCTCGTCCAATAAGAAAGCTAGAAAAGAAAGAACGAAAAGAGCATGCTCCCTCAAACGAAGGAGAGAAAAATCGCTTCTTCGCTCTGAGGGTTGCCGAGAAGAGCGATAGCTAAAAGTAAAGGTAAGCAAGGCGCGGCGTAGTTATTGCGCAGTAGAAACCATGTCGCCAAGAAGTGGATTAAAACTCAGTTTACCCACGCATTTTCTCGAAAAAAGGGTGAGAAAAACTGCAAATTTCGCTAAGGAATCATGGATAAATGCAAATTTCATTGAAGAGACTGTGGAAAAGAGTACGATTATCGTCAAATGATAGTGAAAAAGGCATACGTCGTCAAAACGCTGTGAAAAAACGCGAATTTCGCCTAAAGTCCATGAAAGTTTAGCTTTTTCTTTACTAAGTGCAGTATGTATGTCGCAAAAAAAAAGCAAATTTTATCAAACGATCGTGAAAAAAACCCTTACATTTTGTCAAAAAATCGCGAAAAAACTGCAAATTTTGTCAAAAGATGGCGAAAAAAGCACAAATTTTGTTAAAAGATCGCGTAATAACTGAATATTTCATCAAAAGATAACGAAAGAAACAAAAATTTTGTCAAAAGATCACGTAATAACTGAATTGTTCGTCAAATACCATGTAAAAACCGCAAATTTTGTCAAAGATATATATATATATGCTGGGAATGGATTTTATCCCCCTCTGTTGTAATATTTCAGAAAATTTGCTGTTAATTTCAGTTTATTAAACTTAGAATTACTTCTGGAAAGTCATTGCTTAATAGCCGGGGGGAAATCTAATAATTCTTTAATCATTCATTTAAAAAGTTTATGAAAACCATCAATTGGACGTGAGAAAATCTCGTACGATTCCCACAGAACATTTTTGATCACCTAAATTTTGTTGCAGAATATTGTAAAGTATTTTTCTTTGGGGCCTGTGCCTAATAATCTGGATAAAGGATTACACCATAATGCAGACAGTGTTAGAAATCTCAGAAAACTAAAACTAAAAATTAAAAATTTAGTACCAAAACTAAAAATACAAAGTTGTGCGTTATATATAATTTTGTGTTACATGGATCATATATCATTAAATTACCTTGTAAACATTGCCAAATATGTATGAAATATGTTTTAATACATATGAGCAGCTTTATACTGTGTTTCTTATCCACAGAGTTTATCCAAATAACAATTATTTTCATAATATTGATCATTCCACATGTTGTTAAATACATTTTATAAACCTGGTACAAATATATCTGGGCCTAAATGATTTTTTATATTACTTATTTTCAAATATGTTTATTGTAATATAACAATTTTCACTAAAAAAGTTCTAAATTAAAAAGATAAACCAATGTATCAAATTTAGTTTTCTAGAGAGTAGCAATTGTTTACAATGTGAGAATTTTGGTGCTTCTGAGCTGCAAAATTCTTTTTTTATGTCTGAGAAGTTGTGCGTTATATGGAGATTTGCGTTATAAAAATCTTCAACTGTAAACACATTTAAATTTTGCTTGTGCATACTATTAAAATTATGTCCATTTCAAGAATTTCAGAAAATAATAAATAAAAATTAATCAAGTGATCATAATTTTCCAGTTTGAATCGAATTAAACAAAACCATAAATTTTTCAGGCATTTATCTTGGGCAAACCAAGATTTTCTCAATAACATTTTCCATGGGAGGAATAATGTTGACATTCAGATTATGTTGACAATTGACAGTACAAAACTATAAGAAAAATCAGTTTAGTTTGAAAGGATATGTCCAATAGACGCTTTCAGTGTGACGTCACGCGTTTGGTTGCTAGGGTTAGAGCTGACTCCAAACAAACCATTGCTATGCGCCATCTTTATGTATTTTCCATAGTGATTTTACATGTGCTACATAAAAGTTAATTTTATAATTCTGTGTTTTAATGCTTTAAATGCATGAATAATATTTTCTATACTATATAATTTAATAATAATACATTCGTTCACGACTTTATATAAATTTTTAAATTGTATTAAGTGTTAAAAATCTTAGCTCAGTTGTTACTGCATATCATCTTTTGCTTGGTATTCTGTGATTCTTATCCTTATGATAGTATATTATAGGCTTTCTCTATAGAGTTATAATGGCTCGAAAGAGTGTTATAAAATTTTCCCAAATCAACTCTTTCTTTATTAATGATATGAAAGCGATCGAAAGAGGTGAAAATTCAATGGAATCTGGTCATGTCCTTTCAATTACATACACAGCGAAAGAGAAAATGATTCAAGGTTCTATTAAACCTAGCATGAAAGATATACCTTATTTAGTAAAGGTAAGAATAATATTTTATTTATTAATGGTTTTGTAATACAAATTTAGCTTCATTAAATCACATTTGTAGTATATTTTGTAATAGATTCAAAATATTAAAAAAAACTGAAGAACTCATTTTTTTCCCTTGATAACACGATTAAAAAATGTAAACAAAAAAATTTTGAAAAATTGCGTAATATGTATTTATTGCAAATTGTATTAAATTTAATTTACTTTAAGCATTTGTATTACAAAACAATGCTTTGGTGTTGGAAGAAAATGTTTTTGTTTATAGTATCATTTTTATGTATTTTAATTATGCATTATTTTTTTATTTCTTCCTTCTAAAGAAAGCAAAAGAGGGCATTCCATGTCACATGTGGGACAGTTTTTTTAAAATATTAAAATTGTTTTACCAGCACTATTGTATCTTAAAATTAATTCAGCTCCTTTAATCTAAAAAATAAGGTTTTTCATTATTTTTAATGTCTAATTTATATTTCAACAATGCATAAGATATAAAGATTTACGAAAGCACCATATGCTAGGCATTTTATATCTGTTTTTCATAGATGGGCCCCAAAGCTTATTTTTAGAATTTTTATATATTTTATCTGCACTTTTAAATGCTTGTATTTTTTAACCCTAGGTGACTAGTATGTTCCTTAGATTTACATTTTTAATTTAGAATTTTCACTTTATTAAAAATGAAAGTGCTGGATCATAGATAACGAGGTGCTAAAGGCAGCTTACCCCCCCCCCCCCCCGGAAAAAAAACAAAAACAGTTTGAGCCTGGAAAATATTCCAAGGTCACCCAATGAATTTATGTTCTGAAAATCTAATTTAGTTTTGAGGCCTTTTCACAGTTTTGTAAAAATACTAAATTGTAACTAAAATAAGTGTTTCAACATTCGCTCATCCTATTTGCACATAGGAAGCTAACATGACGTTTAATTCTACACTAGTTATATACTCAAATTTCTCATCATCCTATTCATTTCTTAGCATAAAATGAAGTTATTACAACAGTTTAATAAGAAATATAATACCTACAGTGTGAATATGTACTAATTTAACTTTCTACATCAGAGAGAGCGAGAAAATATGAGTACCCTCCTCCCCCCTTATTATTCGTTTCTAGCTACGGCCCTGTGGATGTGGGATGGGGTTTTTTTCCAAGCTTGTTTTGTTGAAAAAATGCAATTCTAACTACATATTTCAATATTTTTTTCAATGCATTTTTCACTTAGAATTCTGGCGTTATTATTTTTAAAATAACTATTATTTTAATTAAAGTAATAAATCAATACAACATCATTAAAAATACAGGTAGTCTTACTGAAAATCCTGTGATGATTTAAAAAATGCATGTAGCATATTAGATGTGAATTATATATGTTGTCACAACCAGGGTTCTCACTGTCATTCGCCATTGCGCCAAATTGTGACTAAATTCTTCATTTGGTGAGTAAACAAGCGATTAGATTTGCCAAATTGCTAGTGATCAGTTTAAGCTTTTTCGTCTTTCACACACACATATATATATATATATATATACATATTTTTAATAAATATAAATCTTTAATATATTCGTAGCAGATAGTTGAAGTTAGATTAAATAACAATCGTTGTTGCAATTATGAAAATTTATGTTACTTTAGAATAATATTTATTATTAAACTGCTATATTTCTTATTAAACTGTTGTAATAACTTCATTTTATGCTAAGAAATGAATAGGGGGATGATGAGAAATTTCAGTACATAAATAGTGCAATATTAAATGTCATGTTAGCTTCCTATGTGCAAATAGGATGAGCGAATGTTGAAACACTTATTTTAGTTACAATTTAGTATTTTTATTTTAGAATATATTGAAAAAAAGGGGGTACATTAAACGATTAAAGATAACTTTTTTGTGTGCTACACAGCGAATCTATTTTACTAATACTTGTTTTCAATTTGTGAAGACAAAGGTTTTTTATTTTTATTTAGTCAAATTACTTACGTTCAGTGTTCTCGCTGACATTTGACCAACATTAGTAATTTGGCTAATTAAGAATAAAAAACATTTGCCAAGTGAAAAAAAGTATTGGCAAAATAGATTCGCCATGCAGCATAAAAAATACCTTTAATCCTTTAATGTACCCCTTTTTTTCAATATGTTCTAAAATAACCAAAGTTTTTATAACTGCGACGATTGTTATTAATCTAATTTCAACTATTTGCTACAACCATATAAAAAATATGTATTTATTAAATCAAGGGCGGATCCAGCCCAACCTCCAGGGGGGAGTCACAACTTTTGACAGATGATTTAATGAAGCAATTTTAAAATACAGTAAAACTTGTGAAAACGGAATTACGATAAAAAATAGCAAATTTTGCCGTTCGGGCATGAAAAAATCACGAATTTTGTCGATTATGCACGGAGAAATCACGAATTTTGTCGATCGGACGCGAAAAGTCTCAGATTTTGTTTATTAGGCAAGGAAAAAAGTCTATTTTTTTTATAATACTTGAAAAAAGTGCAAATTTTGTTCATAGGTTGCAGAAAAGTCGCCTGTTTTGTCTGTTTTCCGCACCAAAAAAACGCGAATTTTGTTGACCGAGCACGAAAAAATCGAATATCGTCAACTGTACATTGGAAAATCGTGAGTTTTGTCTATCGGCTTTCAAAAAATCTCGAATTTTGTCTGTATGTCTCAGAAAAATCGCGAATTTTGTCGATCTGGAACGAAAAAATCGTAAATTTCTTTAATAAGGCACGAAAAAATCCCAATTTTGTCGATCGGCTTCATAAAAAGCGCGAATTTATTCGATCAGGAACGGAAAAATCGCAAATTTTGTTGATTGGGAATAAAAAATCACGAATTTCGAGTTGATATGGAACACAAAAGTTGCCAATTTCGTGAACTGGGAAAGAAATTATTGCAAATGTAATCGATTGTTTTTGTAAAAAAAGCAATACGGGCGATTGGGTACAAAAAACTTGCGAATTTTGTCAAATCGGTACAAAAAAAAATCGCTAATTTCGTTGATAGGGCAAGGAAAAATCGAAGATTTTGTCGATGATGCGCGGAAAAATCGAAAAAATTTTTGAGCAGCTGCAGAACAATAGCGAGTTTTATCAGTTTATCGCGAGAAAAAAATGCAGATTTCAACAATTTACGGCGGGGAAAAAATGCAGATTTCATCAGTCAGTTACGAATCGCGAATTTTATTGTTCGGTGCGGTATTTCAGGGACCAAGAATGGATAAAGGCGTGAATCTCATCGATTGTGCACGGAAAAATCCCGAATATGGTCTATGGCTTTCGTAAAAAGCCCAAATTTATTCGATCAGGAGCAACAAAATCGCTTTTCATAGGGCACGGAAAAATTGTGAATTTTGTCGATCGGGAACGAAAATATGGTCGATCAATTTCGTAAAAAGTGCTAATACAGTCGATCAGGAATGAAAAAAAATCAAGAATTACATTGATATGGCGAACAAAAATTGACAATTCCATCGATCGGGAAAGAAATTATCGCGAATATGGTCGAACGGCTTCGTAAAAAGCACGGATTCGGGTAATTGAGTACAAAAAACTCGCAAACTTTGTCGATGATGCGTGGAAAAATTAAAAAAATCTTTGAGCAGTTGAAGAAATTTCATCGAACAAGAATGGAAAAATGTGCTAGTTTCGTGGATTGGGCACGGAAAAATCGTGAATTTTGTCAATCAAGTGAAGAAAAATTGCAAATTTTGCAGACCATTCGTGGAAAAATTTCAAATTTCATCGATCACACCCAAACAATCGTGAATTTCGTGGATCGGCTTCGCAAAAATTGCGAATTTTACCGATCGAGTGTGAAAAAATTGTGAATTTTGCCAATCAAGTGAAGAAAAATCGCAAATTTCGCAGACCATTCGTGGAAAATTTTCAAATTTTGTCGATCACACCCAAAAATTTTTGCGTTCCTGTTTTAACACTTTTTGCTTATACTGTACATCCCTCTTTAAAGAGCTCCAGGGGGGTGGTCATGACCCCCCCCCTTGGATCCGCCACTATATTAAATAGATATACAGGGTGTCCCAAAAGGTCATGTCCAAACGGAACACATGGTTGTGTCAGGTCATGAGGAAACAGAATTACATAGGAAAGGGGGGTCGGAAACGCGATCTAAACAGTGAAATTGCATCGTAACCGTCACGCAAAGAAAAGATAACAAACGGTGTAAAATATCTTTATTTTACAACAAAACAGTACCAAATAAAAAAGAAAAATGCTACAACTCATAGTAAGTGCTCATCCAAGTGCTCATCAACTGGTTCATCCTTTCTCTGCAACGTCCGCGCTTCGAATGATCCGACTGCCCGCGCTTTCGTCTGACATCGCTTATCGCCCTCTAGCGGATTACAATCGCGTTTCCGACCCCCCTTTCCTATGTAATTCTGTTTCCTAATGACCTGACACAACCATGTGTGCCGTTTGGACATGACCTTTTGGGACACCCTGTATACATGCATGTGTATGAAAAACAAGAAAAACAAGAAAAGAAAGAAAAAGCAAAAATTGAGTACTAGCAATTTGGCGAATCTAATCTCTTGCTTACTCGCCAAATGAAGAATTCAGTCGCAATGGCGAGCGACAGCGAGAACCCTGCTTATGTTAGTTAAATGTCAGTGAGAGCACTGGTCACAACCATGCATTTTTGACATTAAATCCTATTTCTTTGATTTTTTTTTTCTCCATGATAACCAATTAATTTTAAAACCTCCCCCCTAATTTGGGAACTTCACTATTTTTTTTTTTTTTTCAGTTGATTCACTATTTTTTTCTGTACTTTTTGGTTACCTGCTGTCAGTGCTATACATACATACAATATGTATGTATATATACACATCTACTGGGCACATAAAGTAGTTTGAAAATGACTGCTAGGTGCAAAGTAGTAAGAAATGGCTGTCAGGTGCTGCATGCTGTGAAACTGTTCTGAAGCCAACACTATCAATATGCATGATTCTAGATGAAAAAATATTCTAATAATTTTTTTTTTTTAATTTCAGATAACATTGAAGAACAATGGAGATATAGAAAATGGCTCATGTGGATGTCCTCGTGGCCAAGCTCGGTGCCATCATATGGCAGCACTTCTGCTGTATGCACATCATAATATTTTCGTTACAGACATAGAGTGCTCATGGAGCAAAAAACAACAAAAGAAAAAATTAGAAGTCAAATCTGTTTCGGAACTTTTTCCCGCAAAAGCTTATAAAGCAGTTGGATCTTCAGACATTAATAAAAAAAAATATATTGTTTGAAGAATTAGAAAAACAGAAAAAAATTGTTGGTTTTAGTTGGCTTTTAAGTCCAGAACCTTTGGAATCTCAAAATACCTCCATACCTAGTATGGAAGACATTATATTTTCAGACGAATTTAAAAAATCTGAAAATCATGAAAATTTTTTGCGAGAACACTGCTCATTAACAATTGAGCAGATTAAAAATATAGCCTCTGAAACAATAGGACAGTCAGCTAACTGGAAGTGGACCAAACTAAGAAAGTTTCGGCTAACAGCCAGTAATTTTGGTGTTATTTTAAAAGCCATGAAAAGACAAAAATTCTCAGACTCACTGTTTAAAAGTATATGTGGAGAATACAACTTGGATGGTGTGAAAGCTGTACAGTGGGGTAAGCAAATGGAAAGAACAGCTTGCACTACATTCGAAAAAATAACAAACCTTGAAACAGGACTCTGGTTACATCCCAATGGTATTTTTGGCGCAAGCCCTGACAAATTGGTAAATTTTGCTGATGGAAGCGTAGGAACAGTAGAAATAAAATGTCCCTTTAAATACAGGAATAACGTTTTATCGGAAGTATTAAAAAAAGATACGAAGTACATAGTGACTGCAGATGAAAATGGAAAATATGTTATTAACAAGAAACACAACTACTACCGTCAAATACAAGGACAGTTGCATACTGTAAATTGTACAAAAGGATTTCTTGTGTTGTGGACACAAAAAGAAACTCTAATATTTCAAATGGAAAAAGATGACACTTGGGCTGAAAATTTTGACATTTTAAGGAAATTTTATTTTGAACATTACCTTCTCCATATTTTTAAAAATGACAGTTTCATTTATTCAATTTAGATAAATATTGAGTACAGTAGACACCCTTAAATCCGTACACATTTCACGGATGTGAACAATGAAACATTCAGTTTTGATATAGGGAGAAAATTTGACTTTTTTAGTTTTATATCAATTCTATACATATTTTAATTAGTAATTTTTGCTAATATTACTGAATTTGTTTTTTCATGAACGAAGAATAAATTTATTTCAGAAAAAATTTACAATATTGCTGATATAACTGGTAATCAGAATCTTTTTACCAAACATGTTCAATAATTTATGAAACTTTAACCATACATGTAAGCAGTGAAATATAATAAAGATCTGTTATGATAAAGTTATCAATTAAAGTTCTTATGCTAATATTAAGGAAAAAAAAAAACAAAAAACACTTTGACTCAGTCATATAATTTTTTCCCCGTGAAATCTAAACCCAACATCATTTTCAACATATAATTTACATAAGCACACCTTTCGTATCTGTATTCACCTTCTTAAAAAAATTAGTATTTTAATTTTCTCATTTTAATTCCAGTGTCAATGCTTTTAGATGAAACAGATACTACTATTTCTATTCTTTTAAGAGTAAATAAAATCAAAATTCTCCTAGTTTTATAACTAATGATATTCTTGACACAGTATGTATTTTAATTTGAAATTTTTTCACTTTTAATGAGAAAAGGGCAACATAAAAATACAATAATCTGCTTTTTCAGCAATTATTATTTTGCTTTAAATAAAAATGGAGTACTTCTTTTGCCACAATTGTAAAAACGGTATAAAAAACTACAAAAAAAAAAAAAAAATAATAATAATAATAATATATGAATAACAAATTAAGATGCAGGTTTCAAACAAATTACATTTAAAAGTGCATTTTTTCCCTATACAACGGTATAAAAATTGAAAACATGCGATGTTTATAAGTTTAAAAATTTGCAGTACCGTATTTTTGGGTGTATAGCCCACACCCTGTGTATAACCCGTACCCCTAAATCGAGCAGTGCAGTAAAAAAAGTTCGTGTATAACCCGCCGAGATGCATCGCTGTATAGTCCGCAAGCTATACACCATTTATGAATGTATATTTCGATCAGGGTTCGAAATTAGAAGCCATTAGTCATAATTTTTAACACAAATTTACCAAATATTTTCGTGATGCATAATATCTACAGTAATTGGGCTAAAAAATTAAGATTGTCAGTACCGTAATTTTCGGAAGAAACACTGCAGCGTTTACGTGTTTTAAAATAAAATTTCAAGCGATGCGGCGTTTACTCGCATTTTTTTTCAAAATAGCATGATATTTTTTCTGAATTTTTCCGAAAATTAAAAATAATCCGTGATAAATTCAAAATTTCGGACATAAAATGTATACGTATCTTAGGTCATTGGTTCCCAAAAGGATCGAATCCTCGGAATCGATCCGAAATGCACCAACTCCGAAAAGGAACGATTCCTCGGACTTTATCTGAAAACAAACGACTCCGGAAAAGTTTGATTCCTAGAACTCGTTCCGAAATGAAACGACTCTGTAAAGGAACAATTCCTCGGAATCGTTTCAAAAAAGAACGACTGCTCCGAATCGTTCCGAAATTATACAAATCACACATTTTTTGTTCTTTGCAACAGGGTAGATAGATTATTTTTTTAAAAAATAAACTAAAAATCATCTTAAATTCAGAATTGTCGAGATTGGAAGTGTTCCGGATTTTGGATTTTGTACTCTACAAACCAAACGGCTATTATACATCTATTAGTACAATTCTTGGCGATAGTTGCGACAGTTCTTCCAAATCCAGAAATAACTGTATTTAAGCAGTAAAAAAAGCCTTTACAAACATGGGAGAACTCTCTAAATTTCAGAAAAAATATCACGATTTCCAATTAAAAAAAAAAAAAAAAATTTGTATAACCCGCAGCGGCTTTTTGGGAGGTTTTTTTCTTGTATAAGCCACGGACTATACACCCGAAAATACGATAGCAAAAATTACAAAACTGAAATTGCATTTCAAATTTCAAAGTGTTGCCACTCGCAAAATGATGTATACGTTACACACAGATACGCTTGGCCTTTATAATATAAATATTTAATTATACATTATTGATTATAAGCTTGACCCTTGCTTTTAATATTTTAATCATTTAAAAAAATTATCTACATTTTTATTATATTGTAAGCATTCATTATAGTTTTGATTGCATTATTAATTCCATTCAAAATACTTTTTGAAAAATGTGAAGAAATCAATAACCAGAAATTACAAAATTCTAAAATCCGCACAACCTGTGGTCCTAAGCTGTACAGATTTGAGGGAGTCTACTGTATAATATTAGACAAGGAGACAATTCCCTGGCCATTACTTCATTGAATTGATGGTTAAAATTCCTGGATTACATGTAATTAGCATATTAAAATGCAACTAGTCTACCAAGTAATCTTCATCGAAACCACCTGCATACGCAATTTAGTGGTTATTGAGAGGTTTATCGTATTTTCATGTCCCAAAGATATAAAAAATTGCAGGATTGAGAGCAGATAAACACAATGGTAAACCTACAAGCTAAATTGGGCTTGCAGGTGTTTTACACCAAGATACGACTTGGCAGATCAGCTGCATTTTAATATACAAAACAAATTTTAACTAATCCTGGAATTTCCGCCATCAACTTGATATGTTTTAATTTTTGTGTAATTATCTTTGATTCTACTATTAAAGTAACTTTTTTCTAGTTTACAATCTAGTTGTTTTCGTTTCTGATTTTTAGTTTTATATGGATATATCAGGTGTACAGAAAATGTTTTTATTCCAGCATTTCTCCTAATCCACATAAAAAATTTCTCCAAATTTCATTATATGAGCTTGCATATTTTTTTTTTTAACTTTTTATATTACAGTAGAATTCCGATAATCCAGATCAGTTTTTTCAAATTTTTTTTTTTTCAAGTTTCAGAAACAATTGGTGAAAAAGTTTATTTATTTATTTATTTTTTAATTTAAATTCAGAATACGATGATGCAACAAGTTAATATTGTGGAAATTAGCTAATCGCTTCTCAAACTTGAAAAAAAATGAAAAAACCCAGATTATTGGGGTTCTACTGTATTCTGAGATCGATTTTGTGAAGGTTGTCATGGATTTTCATTTTGTAGTGAAATTTTTTTTGTTTCAGAGAATTATGTAATTTATTGTTAAAATTAAAATAAATTGTACGTTTTCTGCAAATGATCATCTAGATTTATTTGCTTCAGTAGAACAAAGGTTTGCCTTTGGTTTGGTACTTTCAGAAATTATAAAATCAACTGATAAAACTGTAAAACCGCTGTCATCAAAATATTCAAGGCCAGAAGACAAAATTGTGATGTATTCACTAATTCACAGACTTTTCACTGGTGTTAAAATTCACACCGAAAATTTTTTAATAGCAATTTCCTTTTATTTTACTTGTGGAATATTTATCATCTTATAAAACAATGAACTTACTGATTAACTTATGATTAATTACTTCTTGAACTTACTGATGAGAATTTGGAATCCCCCAATAAAAAATCAGCCAGATACGGCAGCATGGCATTCCTTCTCTGGCTAAATTTTATTTAGGGAATCAAAGATCTCAGTAGTATGTTTAAATAATTATTGTTTTATAAGATGATAGATATTCCACAAATGAAGTAAAATTTTCGTGTGTAAAATCCGACACAACTGAGAAGTCAGTCGATTAGTGATGACATCTCAATTTGTGTCCTCTGGCTTTAAGGTCCTTGTCCTCGCTCGAGGAAACTCTCCCGAGCTAATGCTATTCCTATGGGGAAGCATTTTTCTAATAACTCTTTCGCATTTTGACATTTTTGAATAATTGTTTTTGCATTAGATAGCTGAGGTGCATGCCGACAGCGCACCTTTTTTTACTTTTTTGATTTTGGTTGCAGATATTTTTTACAAAGTTAGTTTCACTTTCAAAACCAGTTTGGAAATTGAAAGTGCTTTTTAAAAAATATATCTGCAACCAAAATTGAAAAAGTAAAAAAGGTGTGCTGTCAGCATGCACCTCAGCTATCCAATGCAAAAAAAAAAAAAATAAATGTCAAAATGCGAAAGAGTTATTAAAAAAAATACTTCCCCCATAGGAATAGCATTAGCGTTCCCAAGCGTTTCCTTGAGCAAGGACAGGGGCCTTAAGTATTTTCATGGCAGCAGCTAAACTCATATTTCTCAGTCAGCACTTAAAAAAAAAAAAAAACCAAAAGTTAAAAACTCAATCTTAATATTTTTATGTGTTGCAAAAGCTGCATTTTAATTAAAATACTGAAGGTTGAATTAATTTTTGACACCTGATTTGTAGTTTCTCATGCATTTTGTGTTAAGATTTTTTCAGAGCCTAAAATGTTATCTTGAAATAATATGAATCATTTATGTAAACTGTGTAATATTACTAATAAATAATACTTATAGCATGCATATCTATGTGTGTAAAACATATATATTTTAAATTAAAAAGTCATAAAATACTAATAATGTGTCTTTAAAAAAAATAATAAAAAAAATCCAATTTAAATTAAAAAAAAATCCGATTATTTTGTTTTTATCAAAAAAATCACGAACCCTGAGTAAAATATAAATTTTGAACTTCTCGAACTAAAGCTTCTTCAAAATTTGTAAGAGTGGCACAAACTTGAAAAATTACCGTTGCATATTTGAAATACACTTTTGGTATGCACTTTGTTATTTGAAAAACTTTAATTCTTCTTATTGCCCTTTCGACATGAATTCTTGCTCTGGCAATATTTTGGGTCTCCTCTATTTCTGTTGGAGTAAATTGAGGAGAAAACAAAAAAGGGGCAATATTCACATTTACTCCAGGAGGAACTAAGTCTGATATTAAAAAACCTTTATCAGCAAGAATTAAATCTCCAGGCTTCAACTGACTATAAATGTTACTCTCTTTAAAAATATCTTTGTCTGATACAGAGCCTAGATATAAATCACTAACATACGTTATTACACCATTAGGTGCTATGCCAATTAGCACTTTCATAGTATTTCTGTGTTTATAGTTGCTATCGAATAATCTTTGGTGATCCATACGTTTTGGGATGTTTGTATTTATTTCAGTACAGTCAACGACCAGTCTACAGTTTGAAAAGTTTGCGAAGCAGGATGGTAAGCACATCCTACTTTTATTCATGGATGGAATTTCATTCATCATTTGTATGAAAAATACCTCGTGTAACACATGGATCCATGTTAATATAATATTACTAACAGTCCCAAGACTTACACCAAACCTTGTGCATAAATCCAAGTGACCAGAATTTAGTTTAAGTTTCATTAAGGCCATTAAAAGTTGGTCTTCTTTGCATAAGCCTTCAACATTCCACCCAGCATAATAATTTATAGGGCTTTTTGTACAAATATTTAAAATTAAATCAAAGAGTTCTTTATCTTTAATTCCTGTATAATATTGGATTAGTTTATTATCTACAGATATTATTTTAAAAGAAAATGGGTGCTTTTCCAGATGCTTAATTTTATCTTTAAGTTCCATATTTTCCTTTTCGACTAAATATTTTTCAAATGAAACTATAGGATCATTTCTTTCTACATATGTATTTTTATTACTTTGACATGATAATGCACATTCTGGAATCCCTAGATTTGATGAGGCTGTTGATTCATGACGTGCAGCAGGTGAATTCTCCAAATTGGATGCAGCTGTCAATTCATTATCTCCAAGTGTATTTACTTGATTTGAAGGGGCTGTTGGTTCGTTATGTGCAGCAGGTGAATTCTCCAAATTGGATGGAGCTGTCAAATCATTATCTCCAAGTGTATTTAATTGATTTGAAGGTTCTTGTGATTCATCCTGATCTTCAATTGTAGAAGTTGAATTCCCAAGATTTTTTTGGGGCCTAGAAAAAGAAATAATACGTTAATAAAAAATGTTCACTTATTATTTCCATTTTAACAAATACAAACTTTTTTCTTAGGTGGAAATAGGTTGTATATTCACAATACAATAAGTGACAGACTTTTATAAAACAAAAACTTTCTGTACACGTAAATATTGGATCAAAAACTTTCTGTAAATTAATTAAATGATTAACCCATTCCGGTGCAGTTTTTACGGTCTGGACACACCTAATTTTTATTCCAAACTTGCCATGGTCACCAATAATATTTTAATAAAATCTTGCTTTTACAATAAAAGATTAAATTAAGGAGTTCTTGATTTCTTAAAAAGTCATTTGTAAATTCTGGTGTCAATTGATAATTTCTCATTTTACTAACAGAATTTGTCCTCGCAGGAGAGGATTAATAAGATTACATGTTATATTATTTTGACATGTACGTAATTTGAGTTTTTTTTTATACAATTCATGTTTTTTTTTATGAGCATTTTGTTGATGAAACTTGCATTTTTATAAGCAATTCATGGATGAAATTTGCATTTTTACGCAATTCATAGATGAAAGTCATGTTTTTTTATGTGATTCAAAGATGGAATTTGCATTTTCCTGCTGTCTTTTTACAAAATTTGCCATTTTAGCACATTCCTTTGCTGAATTTTGCATTTTTTTACGAGAATCTTTGCTGAAATTTGTGATTTTTTTCGAAGTCCTATGACAAAATTTGCATTTTTTTCACGATCTTTTCAAAAAAAAAAAAAAATTTCATGACCCTTCAATGTTATTTTATGCTTTCCCTTAGAAACTTTGACTAAATTCATTTTTTTTTTTTTTTTCCAGGGATAATGTCAAAATTAAATTTTTTTTTGTGTGCAAATGATTGACAAAATTGATTTTTTACGACAACCGTTTGAACTCATTTCCTTTATTTTATCCCAAATGCTGCTAATTCTCAATTTAAATTGTCATTCTTCACTGAAAATTGTAAATATAGAATTAAAAAAGATTCTAAACTCACAGTTTCTGAAAATCAGGAAAAAATAAAGGGGTTTATCAATCTAGCTTAATTAGGGACTACTTGGTACAGCCCTAATACATACTACATTTTCAAACTAAATCTATTATTGTAAACATCAATCATTATATATATAAATATTCTGTGCATGTGTATGTCACTGAAGTCCTCCTAAACGACTGAACCGATTTTAATGGAATTTTTTGTGTGTGTTCCAGTGGATTCGAGAATGGTTTAGATTCACATTTCATCGAAATTGATTCGGTACTTTTTTAGTAATTAGGCAAAAAGTAATAGTTAGTGATTTTTTGCTAATTAAAAATGTTGAACAAGTTTGCTGAATAGAGAGCGGACAGAATGGCCGAGCAGTCTAAGGCGCCAGATTTAAGCTCTGGTTATCGAAGAAAGAGATTGTGTGTTCGAACCCCACTCCTGACATACGTGTATGATTTACAGTAATTTTTCCTGTATTATAATTTTAATTAATCGACTTAGTGAAAAATAATTTCCTTACATAATTGTAATAAGAAATTAAATTAAGATCGTAGCATTTATCATGCGTATTATTATCAGGCATGAAAGTGGACCAAAGAAAAAAAGGAGGAAAATTTTTTTCGACTTCAGATGCCAAATATGAAGAGAAAAAATAGAAAAATTCTAATGACGATATTTTATAGACTGGAGTGCAGTTTTAAATTTTACAAAAACATAAAAATTACAAAAAATTTGATAAAAAAAAAAATTTCAAAATTCGCAGTATAAATGTGTATCTCTTGATAAATCAGGGGACCACAGCCATCGACCTTCTGTAGACCTAACAGAAAAACGACAGTTTTTCTCAAAAGATCTTGAAAGAACGAGAAATTTTGTCTAAAAATCACGATAAAACGACAAATTTTGTCAAAAAATCGCGAAAACGACAGATTTCGTCAAAAAATTCGCGATAAAACAGCAAATTTCGTCAAAAAAACTCGGGAAACGCGGCAAATTTTGTTTAAAAATTTCGATAAAATGACAAATTTTGTCAAAATTCGCGAAAAAATGGCAAATTTCATCGAAAAATACGCAAAAAATGACAAATTTCGTCGAAAAATTCGCGAAAAAATGCCTAACTTGTCATAAAATTCGAAAAAAAAACCTGGCAAAGTTCCTAAAAAAATTGAGTAAAAGCAACAAATTGTCAAAAATTCGCGATAAAACGACAGATTTATTCAAAAAATATTTGGGGATATTTTTATTTTCAAAACAGATTCCAAAGGTAAAAATATCCTTAAAGATTTAAAAAAAAAATCTGCAAACAAAATTGAAAAACGGTCTTTGTATATAATAACCAAGTATTCAATACAAAATAAATAAAATTTAAATTATCAAAACGCAAACTGTATGCTTAAAAAGATTTCTCCCATAGGATTAACATTAGCGAGCGCGCGTTCTTGAGTGGTGAAGCAGCCTCTAAATAGAGGTCTGCACGGGCCCAAATTTCCAGACCCGAGCCCGAAAATTAAAATTTTGGCCAGGGCCCGGCCCGAACGCAAAAAATATTGGCCTGATCCGGACCGGAAAAAAAATTAAATTCGGCCCGAACCCGGCCCGGCTCGGGTGAATTTCTACAGAACATTGATCTTTAGTCTACCGGAAGAGTTCAGACCAAAAAAAAAAAAAAAAAACTTAGTCTCTTTTTTTTCTTCTTTCATATTTAAAATCTTTATTTATGCAGCAGTGCCATAGGCTGCGATATTTACGCTTTTAATGAATCTTTGTTTGTTGTATGTAAATGTTTCAGTTATCATTAATATTATTAATGCATTAAAAAAAAAATCTAAAAAATGGTATACGGTAAAAGTAAAATCTTCTAAGACATTGGAAAAAAAAAATACTTTTCCTTCTTAGCAGATGTAAATGTTTAATATATTTTTTTTTCTCGCGTATTGTTGCATTCATTTTGCATAAATGAACAGTTTAAAAAAAATTTGCAGTTTTTGGTTTAAACAAAAATTTCGTCATAATCTTTTTTTTTTTTTTTTTTTTTTTTTAATGTGATTAATTCTATTTTGAGACGCCTAGTGATCTACGATTCTTTAAAAAGAATAAATTCTAATGTTTAATTGTAGAATAATGACGAATTAAAAGTATATTCCTATTTTGCAAAAATTTTTGGACCAAGCCAAACTTTACTGATTTGTGAACAGACTTATTTCCACGTCGAGAAAAGGATTTTCATATGGGGAGATTCAACAGGAACTGATTATTTTGGTTCGTGAAGATTAAAAAGAATGAAATCAGTCTCGGTTTCTATGGAAGAAGTAAGTTAGGCTCGGCCCTGCCCGATACTCCAGAAAAAAAAATTACGGTCCGAGCCTGGCCCGAAAAGATTAGTGACTAGGCCCGTCCTGAGTCTTCAGAAGCAAGGCCCGAGCCCGGCCCGGCCCGAATGCAGGCCCGTAATCAGACGGGGGGCAGGTGGGGCTGAGCCCCCCCTAGCGTCCTCTAGAGCCCCCTCTAACGATTTCTTTATTTTCTACCTTTTTTTTTTTTTTTTTTTTTTTTTTTTTTTTTTTTTTTTTTACAAAATCCATATTTATCCATATTTTAACTTTTCTCAAAAAAAAAAAAAAAAAAAAAAAAAAAAAGTACGAGAAATTTTTTAGATCTTTTAACTGCCTTGAATAAAATGGGAATACGCCAAGAATTTTGTATCTGGAACCTTATTAGATTAGTTGTTTTCTGTTATCTTGCTAGCGGTATAATGCATTTCTCGAAACACATTTTAAAGGAATATTTCTTTCTCCTGAAAAAAATTAAGTCCAGATGCACTAACTGATCACCACATGTGTTAGTACATCGTTATATTTTCAAAGCAACGATCTTACGCAGATGAATGGAAATGGACACATGGTGTTCATGTTGACCGATAATTAGTCAAGCGATGTTCAAAATCTTGAATAAGACATAGTCATTAAAAACCCATGTTTCTAAATTTTAATGGTTTGCTTGTTGACAATATATACTTATCAGTAGATTTAGTTAACG
This sequence comes from Maratus speculifer, assembly GCA_964019185.1. NCBI lineage: Eukaryota > Metazoa > Arthropoda > Arachnida > Araneae > Salticidae > Maratus > Maratus speculifer. The sequence continues at coordinate 381,381,387 of OZ025293.1, forward strand.
ATGAAATATCACTTGGAAACTAGAACGTTTGAAAATTAAAAAGATAAAATATGTCAATTTATACACGTGGAATAAAAAAAGCCAGTAATTGTTTCCTGTTATGGGTTACAAGGGTGTACATTAGAAAAAAAAAAGTTTATTTTATTTTATTTTTAGTTATTTTTTTATTTAATTTTTGTTTGTGTGTTAAATGAAAACATTTTTTTTTCAATTTGTCATATAACAATAAAAAAATTAAGCAAAAGTTTATTATAAGATTACGACAAAAATATCTGCAATTATTTGATGTATGAAATATTAATAAATAATTACAGTATTAGAAAATAAAATATTAATAAAATTTAATAAATTACGATTTGCCGTTAGTTAAAGATATTAAAAGTAGGAAATTAAAATAAGAATAATAAATTAAGTTTCATTAAGTATGCAATTTCTACCATAAAATAAGCAAAAAACCTGTTAATTTTTAACTAAAAAATAAACTTCTTTTTTTATCAAAAAGAAAACCGATTTCAAAAACTATTGCAAAGTATTTTTTTCATAATACAGTCGAGTCTCTCTATAACGAAATTCCATACATCGAATTTCTCTATATAACGAATTTTTAATGGGAACGGTCCCCTTTTCGCATGACTACATTAAAAACAGTCTCTGTATAGCGAAATATCTATCTCCATATAACGAATTTTTTCATAAATTGGTCTTAATTTATTCAGTTTTAAAAAGCTTAGAAATCATATGGAATCAATTTTCCATCACTTATTTTTGATTTATCGCCAGTGCTGAGTTTTTGTATATATTACTTCTCTCCTTGTTCTTTAAATCCAACGAATTCATCCCACATCCTTCTCAAAACAGAGCCAATTGGACTGATACACATGTAAGAGAGGAATCAATGAGAGACACATATGAGATTCCTTCAAATGGAGGGAAATGTTAACTATACAATTTTTCATTCCTTGCTAAAATTTGAGCATTTCTTTTTGAGAGCGTAACAACTTTAAAATCAAAACAACAAAAAATTACAGATTTCTTTGTCTGAAATTAATGCAAGTCGTCCTTATTTGATTTTCATTAAATTTTCAAATAAATGTCTGTTCTTTTTTTTTTCTTTTCTTTTTTTTTTTTTTTAACAGCTTAAATAATTAAGAAATAAAATGTTAGGTTAATATTTACTTTTAAACATTTCAAATTCTTAATTCAAAAGATCAAAAATAATATTTGTTAAAATTTCACACATTAAATACGATTTTTAACATCATTCTCTCTATATAAAATTTCTCTATATAACGATTTTTTTACTGGAACGGTGGATTTCGTTATATAGAGACTCGACTGTAATAAGACATTAAATTAAGAGCATTGTATTTACCATGTGTATTATTAATATTTATGTACATTAATTTGATTTTTTGGAGTCGGCGCCAATCTAACCAAGATAAAAAAAATAATTGTCCTTTAAAAATTAACAAAATTCAGCAAAAACTTTGCAAAAATAAATTTAATTTTAAATCAATCAACTCTAACTTAGAATCCCATATTTTAAAATCTGTGTGTTTGGTTGGTCCCCCCCCCCACCCCACCCCAATAATGGCCACTAACTATAGTTATAGTTGCTAATCTTACTTGAAAATATACATTTAAACACGTGAGATAAAATGTTACAAAAATGATAAGATTAAAATTTTTAAACTAAATATTAAATCAGAAAGAATTTCATAGATAATTGGATATGTATCTATTGGACACTTATATTGAACTTGGCTGGACTTGCATAGACACCAAAAAGTCAAATTAATGTACACAAAAATAAATATAATAATACGCATGGTAAATACGCATTCTCTTAATTTAATTTCTTATTAAATATATTGTGTAAAAATAATATTTTAAACCTTGCAGTAGTTTTTCAAAAAGGTTTTATTTTTGGTTAAAAAAAAAAGTATTTATTTTCCGATGATCATGAAGTATTTTGCATTTATTAATTTTCTTATAGAAAAATTCCGTTATAGAGAGGTTTTACACTCTATACACTCTAGACACTATAGGCAGGTCCATTTTATCAGTTTTTGCTATATTTAGTTTGCTTAAGATATGGATTGTTAAAAAACATTAGCCCCCCAGAAAATTTTCAGAGCCCCCCCTGGCATGTCTCGCTGGTTACGGCCCTGCCCGAATGACGTTAATGCAAATCGGCCCGAACCCGGCTCGCGGACCGGGCCGTGCTCGGGCTTCGGACCGAGGCCCGGTTCGTGCAGACCTTTATCTCTGAACGCAAATATCGTAAAAGCCGTACTTGTAAATGGAGTGTAAATGCACCATAAATAATTATACTAGTTTTCTTTGTGGCAGAATGTATATAATTTATCAATGCCATATTCTCATTTATTTCAGAAATTATATAATTCATCGATCAACAGTATTTATAATAATAATGATGAAGATATCAGTCTTAAAACTCTTAATTATGATTAGTAGTCAAGTCTTGCACGTACTCGCGTTCGGGTATTTTAGTTCTAATTGAAAATTCCACTCGAAATAAATTCAAACGCAATAAAAAAATGTTTAAAAAAGATTGACCTGAAATTGACATATTTTAACCAGAACTGAAGTGCAATAATAATAAAACAGAATTTATATTAGCTCGTATCCGTCGCGCTGCAAAAACAATAGTTATTCTGGAAAACAAAACAACTGAAAAATTATTATCACTGTCTTAAAGTTCATTAATCCAGATTAAATTATTCCCTCCCAAGATTTTCTTTCTCTTCAGCGTCACAGTGACCTATGGAGCCAGGTGTCAGAAAACAGCTGCCAGTCTAAGGCTGCGGGCACACACAAAGTTTTTTTGCGGTTTGCAGGCGGCGCGTTTGATGTAAATGAGTTTTTCAGTTCAACTTCAATCCAAGAGTAGCACAGGAAGGGGGCGCTGATT